>BRYE01000030.1:2585172-2627672 GCA_030159115.1 Actinidia arguta var. hypoleuca | reverse complement strand
ATGGGTGGAGCCACTGCAAAGTCTCCCCTGAGCTGTAGCCTAGGGGAGCCCAGCCTAGCCCAGCCTAGTCCAACCCAGCCCATGCCCCAAACTAAAATGAAACACAAGTTTTTGGGCCAAAATTAGATTTTTATATTTTGATTAGGAGCTAAACTGTAATTTCATTCACTAAAAGGAAATTAAACCTGAGAGTTATCAGTCTCAGTCCCGACTCCCATTAGCATTTGACTGGTCTTTGAGTTCTCTCAACGGAGAATCTCATCCGCTCCTCTGCAGATCCGCTGACCGCAGCATTTTCGCTCTCCTAGGTCCTCTCTTTCTCTCTCTCGTCTATTGAATCTTACATTTTCTCTCATCTTTAGACATCTTAAATGCTATGGATTTGGTATCAACTACAAAAGAACTCCTTCAAACTTTGAGAGGAGATGGTTTTGATGTTCTCTTGAAGCATGTGGAATCAATTTGTACACAGTATGATATCGATTTACCTATGATGTGTGCTTGTCAGCAAAAAGATCATATTACAGTAGAGCATCATTACCACTTTTATATATTCAACACTATAATAGATCTTCAGTTGGCGGAAATAAATAACATATTCAATGAGGGAGCAATGGAACTACTTATATTCATCTCGGCTTTAAGTCCTTGAAAATTGATAAGATTTACAACCTTACTGATAAATTTTATCCAGATGATTTCACTAAATAGGAGATGCATTATTTGAGATGTTAGTTAGAATATTATGAGCTTGATGTACCTCGTTATCAAGAATTTCAGAATATGTCTATAATTTTTGAATTATGTCAAGGATTGGTGAAAACAAATAAGTCACAACACTATTATCTAATCGATAGGTTGATTCGTCTTGTTTAACTCTTCCCATTACCATAACACCTACTGAACGAGCATTTTCAGCTATGAAGCATGTTAAAACTGCTCTTCGTAACAAGATAGAGGATGAGTTTCTTGCAGATTCTATGATTGTTTATATCGAAAGAGAATTTTATGAACCTATCGATTCAAATTAAACAATAGATAATTTCTATTCCATGAAGAACCGTTGGGCACAACTTCAATCGGTAATTTTTCTTGAATTTTTTTGAATATTTGCTGGTTTATGTACACTTTTGGCTACAATCTATATATTAGTTATGAAATTGTTTGGTTTATATAAATTTTGCGTATATATGTTTTATAATTTTTTTTTTGTAATTCATTAAAAAAAATTCAGCCCAGGGCAAATTAAAATCCTGGCTCCGCCCTTGGGTATAGTCACACAATCCCGAGCTTGGAACATTAGGATTTCTTCATTTACACCTCTCATTGCAGTCGTTGCCACATAGTCCTAATCCCTCCACACACGTACTTTCACAAAGTCCTAATCCCTCCACGCACGTATTTTCGCTTTCCACCATGGGCACCAATGTGTCTAAAACAACATCAACCATATGTAATATTATAGGCATCTCGTAATATAAATCTGGAGAAGAGATCTGGAAAAGAAGAACAAATGACCCCCCCTATTGACTTGCTAAACCCAACACCGAAATGAAATGCGTATGTGGTTAAAAATTATTGTGGATAGGGATGTTAGGAAATAATATTATTATTATTTATGTCTTTTATTATTTTTGTGTTATTTTAGGCTAGCTTTTTATTCCTTTTATTTCCTTGCCTATATAAGGCTTACTTTTGTAATATTCTTATAAGCTTTGTTAATACAAACCCTAGTCGTCTCTTTTTTTCTCTATCTCTCCCTTGCAAATTCTATCATGGTATCAGAGCATTGTTAATGAAAATACTGTCGATCCATCTGTTGGCTTGATCGTTACCATACTCTATCTTTTTTTTTTGAGTTTGAGTTTGATTCGCGATTGTTGGTTCGTAGTCAGTTCAGATCTGACCTAGTTGATTCGTTTTCGATTTCGTTTTAGTCTATTGGTTCAATAATCGGATCTATTTGCAATGGCTAGTGAAAGAGATGACTCTCTGCAATCGATCAGTGTTCGATTGAATGGCAAGAACTATTCCTACTGGTGTTACGTTATGAAGAATTTTTTGAAGGGAGTTGTTGGCTGAAGAAACTCGTCTCAAGACCTTGGCTGGTAAGGGAATTCTTGTTGTTCCTAATCATTCTGTTTTGGCTGTCCCTTCGAGATCATATTCTAGCAATCAGAATCGTTCTTTCCAGAAGCGTACAAACAGTGATGAGTGCAACTTTTACAAGCAAAAAGATCATTGGAAAGCTCAGTGCCCTTAGTTGTTGAATCAGTCCCCTGTATCATCTCAGCAGCAACGTAACCATAAGCCTCCACAACACTCGAATACTGCAGCTCTTGTTCCAGAGGTTGCATTGCCGCTAAATCCCAATATGGTTGCTTTTGCAGATCAGTTTCAGAAGTTCCTCTCTACTCAGGCTTAGTCACACCAACCACCATATGCCATGTCTACTACCTCTTCTACAGGTCTGTCCTCATCGGGTCCCTCAGGTATAACTGCATCCTTGTGGATTTTAGATTCTGGTGCCTCTAACCATATGTCACCAGATTCTTCTGTGTTTAGTTCTACCATTCAATCTTCTTCTCCTATTTCTGTTATTACAGCTGATGGATCTCCTATGCCTTTGTCTTTTATTGGTTCTGTTTGCACGCCTACATTGTCTCTTTCTGATATTTATTATATTCCATCTCTTAAAATGAATCTTGCTTTAGTTGGTCAGTTGTGTGATTCTGGATTTTCTGTTCACTTTTCTTCCACCTCTTGTTTTGTGCAGGATCCACAATCCAAGAAGCTGATTGGGACAGGCCATAGGAAGGGGGGATTATATGTCTTGGATGAGCTAAAAGTGCCCGTTGTTGCTGCTTCCACTCCTGATTTGTCCTCTTTTTGTCTTAATAAAGATTCTTCTAGTTTTTACTTGTGGCATTCTAGACTTGGTCATGTTTCGGCCCCTCGTTTAAAATTTTTAGCTTTTAAGGGTTGTTTGAAAAATTTACATGCTCATGATATTTCCGATTGCAGTGGTTGTAAACTTGCAAAATTTATCGCTTTACCTTTTAATCCCAGTATATCTTCTTCTACTGCACCTTTTCAGTTAATTCATTCTAATGTGTGGGGACCTGCCCCTGTTGTCACTAAAGGAGGGTCCCGATATTATGTATCTTTTATTGATGATTACACTCGATATTATTGGGTTTATTTCATGAAGCATCGTTCCGAATTTTTTGACATTTACATGGCTTTTAGGGCACTTATTCGTACTCAGCATGATGCAGTTATTAAATGCTTTAGGGCTGATTTGGGCGGGGAATATACTTCCAATGCATTTGAAAGATTATTCTTATCTGATGGTACAGTGCACCAATCTTCTTGTACTGATACTCCAGCTCAAAATGGGGTTGCTGAAAGGAAACATAGACACATTGTAGAGACGGCCCGTTCCCTTTTGCTATCTGCCAGTGTTCCTGGTATTTTTTGGGGGGAGGCTGTTCTTACATCTGTACATTTGATCAATCGGATTCCGATAGCTCTTACTACTGGAATCTCTCCTTATGAAAGGTTGTTTGGTAGTGCTCCTGATTATTCATCCTTGAGAGTCTTTGGTAGCACATGTTTTGTTCTTCATCTTGAAGCTAAACGCAATAAGTTGTCTGCTCGATCTGCTGCATGTGTTTTTCTTGGTTATGGTGAGGGAAGAAAGGGTTATCGTTGTTTTGATCCCATCTCTAACAAATTTTATGTCTCTCGTCATTATGTATTTATGGAGCATATTTCTTTCTTCTCTATTCCTTTTCCATCTCATACTGTAACTAAGGCTGATCTGATTCATATTGATCCTTTTTCTGATGATGCCGATGATGTTCTAGACTCTACTGTTTCTTCTCCTAACCCATCTCTTTTGTAATCTTTTCCTATACATTACTCTCGTAGGTCTAACACACCTACTGATGCTCCCCCTTCTTCGGCCACCCAAGAAGCTCCTGAAGTTGTGGATTCGGCACTGCTTTCTGCCAAGCGTATTCGTAAGTCCACTCATTTGCCTAATTTTGACTACTCATGTTACTCCAGTTCCTTTATCTCTTTCCTGTCTTCTATTCATAATCTTTGTGAGCCTCAGTCATATACAGAGGCTGCTCGTGACCCTCTTTGGCAGCAAGCTATGGATGCAGAACTATCTACTTTGCATCGCACTGGTACTTGGGATTTGGTGATGCTTCTGCCTGGTAAAAAGGCTATTGGTTCTCATTGGGTCTATAAAATTAAGACCAACTCTGATGGTTCGGTCGAGCGTTATAAGGCCCGCTTGGTTGCTAAAGGATTTGCTCAACAATATGGCATGGATTATGAGGAAACCTTTGCTCCTGTTGCAAAGATGACCACTATTCGTGCACTCATTGCAGTGGCTTCTGTTCGTCATTGGCATATTTCTCAGTTGGATGTTAAAAATGCCTTCTTGAATGGCGATCTCAAAGAAGAAGTGTATATGATTCCTCCTCCAGGTGTTGCTCACTCTTCTGGACAGGTTTGCCGACTCAAAAAGGCATTGTATGGTCTCAAACAGGCTCCTAGAGCTTGGTTTGAGAAATTCTCTTTCGTGGTCACATCTCTTGGCTTCTCTCCTAGCCATCATGATTCGGCTTTATTTGTAAAGTCCACTTCTGCAGGCCGTATTATCCTTTCCTTGTATGTGGATGACATGATTATTACCGGTGATGATATTGATGGGATTGCTGCTTTGAAGATTGAGTTGGCCCGTCAGTTTGATATGAAGGACTTGGGGTCTCTTCGCTATTTTTTGGGCATCAAAGTTGCCTTCTCGCCTAAGGGTTATTTATTGTCCCAATCCAAATACACTACAGATATTCTTCAGCGAGCTCGTCTCTCGGACATCAGGACAGTTGATACTCCTCTTGAGCTAAATGCTCGTTATGCTCCTACTGACGGCACTCCCTTACCTGACCCTACCTTGTATCGAACTATAGTTGGGAGCCTTGTCTACCTCACTATCACTCGTCCTGATATTGCACATGCGGTCCATATTGTTAGTAAGTTTGTTACTGCTCCTACCATAGTTCATTGGGCTGTTGCTGTTCGCATTTTGCGGTATCTTCGTGGGACTATTTGCCAAAGTCTTCTGTTCCCTTCGACGTCTTCCTTGGAGCTTTCTGTTTATTCAAATGCTGATTGGGCCGGTGATTCATCTGACCGCATGTCTATTACAGGCTTTTGTGTATTCTTGGATGATTCTCTTATTTCTTGGAAGAGCAAAAAACAACAAGTTGTCTCTCGTTCTTCCACTGAAGCAGAGTATCGTGCTATGGCCTCTACCACCAATGAGATTGTTTGGCTGCGTTGGTTGCTAGCGGATATGGGTGTCACGTTCTCTGGACCGACCCCTCTTTATTGTGATAATAAAAGTGCTATTCAGATTGCTCATAACTCGGTTTTTCATGAGCAGACAAAGCATATTGAGATCGATTGCCATACTACTCATCAGCAACTTGATCGCGGCACAATTTCCCTGCCCTTTGTCACCTCTTCTCTCCAATTAGCAGATTTTTTTACAAATCTCAAACGGTGCAGCGATTTCGCTTCTTTGTTGGGAAACTCTCGATGCTGCGCGCTGCTGGATCATGAGTTTGAGGGGGGATGTTAGGAAATAATATTATTATTATTTATGTCTTTTATTATTTTTGTGTTATTTTAGGCTAGCTTTTTATTCTTTTTATTTCCTTGCCTATATAAGGCTTACTTTTATAATATTCTTATAAGCTTTGTTAATACAAACCCTAGCCGTCTCTTTTTTTCTCTATCTCTCCCTTGCAAATTCTATCAAGGGAATATACTACTTGCTAAAAAATGGCTGAATAAGATATTTACAAGAGAACTAGGCAAGAATCTCGAAAAAAGCAGAGTAAAGCTACAATACTTGCATCATCAAAACTGAAAAACTTTTTATAATAGAAAAAATAAATATAAAATTTTGGGCAAGGAAGAATATTAAAAACTACGACAGGCATATTTCTTGGAAACTTATACTCTGGTGCATTGTATCAAAGTATCACCAATGAACATGCTCTGGTTGGGGCAAATGTCTTTGCCAAATTACAGTAAGAGCTGATCTAAACATACAGCCAATTGTAGCAACAAGCCATTACTCCAGTAGTGTATTGCATGGTTGTGCTCAAATACAAGTGTGCTTTTCTGTATGGAGGATTTGGCACTCAAATGCATTGTTGAAATAAAGGTTAATTGATATGATTAAGCTAAAGTCTAACATAAACTTTTGATGAAAATCGTATCAAAAAAAGAAAAATGAATTTATACTTGTTTAAGCTCAACATAGTCATGAACAAAGTTGTTTAAGAGGAAAAACACTTATATAAATTGATTGAAACGAATATGAAATACAAGTTTCTAAAACAACTAATTCATATTTTTGAAAGGATACAATAGTGGTCTTAAAGGTTTACTTACGATGAAAGTGAAAGTTGAAACTCTTCACAAGTCATATTTGATGCTATTGTGCGTATAAACGAGATAAAAGAATGAATTCATCATTCAAAATCAAATTGGTCTCCAATAGATTAGTCTGATAACTGAAATAAAGCAAAACTACTATCTGTCAAAAGTTCGGTCGACCGAACTTGTCGACCAAAGCTAAAGAAAGTATAGCCGAAGTCTAAAAGAACAAAACATGTGCTAAAGTTACGCACTGGAAATTTAGTTCATGGACGACTGAAACTCACCTTTAGTCGACCGAATTTGGAGACTGGCACAGCAGAACTTCTTCAAGTCAAAGCTTAGCAAAATTGCTCACCGAAAAGTTAGTTAATTTACAATTAGACTTTAAGATTCGGTCGACCGAAGTTCAAAGGGCACGACCGAAGTTCAAAAGGGACTCAACCGAAGTTCAAATAGAAAAAGAGAACAAAAAATTGACTCATTGGTTTTGAAGAACAAACACGATCGAAGTTCAAGTTCGGTCGACGAAAAGTGAAACAGTCCACGATTGAAGTTGTAAAATCTTCAACAGACAAAGAATGCAAGCATCTAGAATTTTAGTTCATTGACGACCAAATTTCAACTTCGATCGACCAAAATTTGAAAGTTTGATCTTGCACCCAAAAGTGAAACAGTCCACGACTGAAGTTGTAAAACCTTCAACAAACAAAGAATGCAAGCCTCTGGAATTTCAGTTCATCGACGACCAAAGTTAAACTTCGGTCGACTGAAGTTCACAACCCAAGTTCGAAAGTTTGATCTTGCACGTCCAAATCAAAGATCCAATAGATGGGATTAAATCAGAACGATTAAATCGGTGCATTTAATGATACAACGACTATATTCATCTTTTGGCTTATAAATTTAACCCTTGGGGTTGTTGGGAGAGTATTGAAGTGCTTTAACTTGATATACATACTTGCATTCATTACTTCAATCCCTTGATCATTTTATTGAGAGTTAAATTTGTAGAGAGCTAGATCAATTAAGAAGAGAGCTCCATTGTATTCATATTCAATCAAGAGTTGGTGAGCTTAAACTTATTTCAACTATTGTAATTGCTGGAAAGATCACTGTTAAGTGATTGTGAGATTCCAAGAGAGGAAGTCTCTTGAAGAGTAAAATTATTTATAGTGTTCGCAAAAGGTTGTCAAGCGTCCGTAAGCTTGAAGATAGTGAAATTCCAAGAAAAATATTGGAGAGTAAACGTAGGCCGAGATTTATCGAACCACTATAAATCGTTTGCACTCTCTCTCCTTTCTCTCTTAAGTTGTTTATGCACTTGTCATAGTTAGGAGTATATTGATTGCTTAAGTTTTGAGTAAAATTTTAATTGGGCATTAAATCTTAGCAAACCTATTTCACCCCCCTCATAGTTTATTTTCTAGCTAACAAAATCCAATGCTAATTTAGATCACATTAATTAGGTTGTGTTCAAGGATGGAGTTAGGGGTGCAAGAGGTGGCGGTCGCCACCCTTACGATTTCAAATTTTTTTATTACTTTGCTAGTATTTTTATGGTTTATTATCAAATTATATAGGCTCACCATCACTAGTTTTTTTTATAATAAATTTAAACAGTAATAAATTCGGGTTTATTTTTATAAAATATAACTTGTTTTGGTTAATATATGATAAATTACATAACTTGTAAGTTAGAATTGTTATTTACATAATTTCCACCTAAAAGAGAACTGTGAAGCATTGGCAGATTCTTAAAAAAGAAAGAAAGAAAGAAAGAAAACGGAAGATTCTAGGAATCAAAATGGACCTCTAAATTAATTTTTTTGTCAGCATATATGTTCGTCACCCCTAAGTTAAATTTCAGGTTACGTTCCTAACTGTGTTTGGACTGAAAATATAGTGAACTAAAAAAAGTAAGGGAGAAAAAATAATGGATCAACTGGTTGAGAGTTAATGTTTTTCTTTTTGTTGTGGTAAAAATCTGGGAGAGCAACCAACAGTCAGAATTGCTCCTCGGCCTCGGCAATGGACCTCGGCTAAAGCTTAGGCGACCTGCACAGCAATGAACCAAAAGTAATCGACCGGGGTGAGGCCGCTCAAAACCCCTCCGGCGTATGAATCAGACCAAGGCAATCAGGAGATAAATTTAGGCAGTATGGAGAGCACAATAAAAATGTGTAGTGCCTGTGTTGAGCGTACCTTTTTGTTATGGGGGAGCGGCCTTTATATAAACAGGAGAACTGAGTCGTGTCAGTGTTGTATGGCGGATTCCTCGGAAGGATAAGCATGGGAGAATATCCCTATTCAATCTGGAGATTCAGGAGACTGCCAACTAGTGATTCATCCGTGATTATAGGCGTCGTTGTGGAGTTGGAGTCTATTGGGGACAATTCTCTTGTAGAGGTGGAACTCTTTATGGAGATGGACTTTAATTGGGTAAGGAGTATTGTGATAACAGATCTCTAATGGAGATGGGAGTCCTTTTGGAGAGAGATCTTTGAGGAGACGTCTCTGTATTGGGCGAGGTGAATCATCTCGCCATATGGCGATCTGGCAGGAATATGTAAATGGAATGGAGCTCGATTCTTTAACTGTATAAGGCGACCTGGAAGCTGAGTTTTGATCCTTGGGCGACGTGATTTGCTCGGAACATCTGTTGGTTCGATTTATCCCATATCAGTAGCCCCCTACTCAAAAGTGTCAAGATATTTGAGACCTTTGAGTAATATCTTTAGAAGTTATGGACCCGCGTGGGTGCGTATTAAATGGCCTCTTTTCCCGGTTTGACACGTGGATGGGGCATTTAATTCTGCAGCAGTTTTTTTTTAGAGAAACAAGGCGGCGCCATGATTACCTTTGGCAGGATTTGATGGCTCGGGGTTCAAGTTTCAAAAAGAATTTGAATAAGCGGATTAATCTGGGCCATTAAAGAGGATGAATCTCAACCGTCACTCTCCTTATATATAAGGAACCCTAACCATTTGCTTTTACCCTTTTGCCTAACCAACATCATTAGTCTCTCTCTCCTAGTTTTTGCTTTCGGTTGTCTTTCCTGCCCTACGTCCCTAGTTCTGCCTGTGATCGCCTCTTCTTAGCACAGTAAGTAATCGTTCATTCTCTCTTTTACTCGATTGTATGTCCCATAGATCCTCGGCGAGTCCTACTTTGGATTCTTTGCCTTCGTGGATCTCAGACCATTTAGGAGAAGGTTCATCATACGTTACTGACGAGGTTAGACAATCCCCTAGGTCACCAATGGAAGATCCATCTGTTGCCGAGGTCATTCCTTCAGATAACATTCATCCCACTGTAATTAAGGAACATAACACTATGACCCTTGAGGAGCTCGGCTTGCTAAGGGAGACTTATTCATTCCCTCAGGGTGTTCAGCTTAGACTTCCTGAGGAGGGTGAGACCATTCTTTCTGCTCGCCCTGGAGAGGTGGCTTTTTATGAGGCCGCCTTTCCCGCGGACCTCCGTTTTCCTATTCCTATAATTATTAGGTCAATTTTGATTTTTTATAAAATTTGTCCTGCTCAACTCGTCCCCAACGCGTGGCGTAGTATTGTCGGCGCCGTGACGTTGTGGCGAGTTCACAAGTTTGTGATGACCCTATCCGAGTTTAGGAACATTTTTTCCCTCACTAATAATCCTAAGCCGGACCAAGGGTGGCTGTACTTCAAGGCGAGGTCCAAGAAAACTATCCTGGGAGGATACCCCAGCAACGTGAAGGGGTGGAAAAGCAGGTTCTTTTTTGCTTCCGGGGACAAATGGGAGCTTTTCGATGAAGAACCTCGGGAGGGAGTACCGAGGATTCCGAGGTCATGGGGAATTACAGGTCGGCTTTTATTTTGCCAGCGTTGGTTTATTATTTAAATAGATTGGTATTAACATGGCTCTCTTTTCAGATAAACGCTGCAACGAGCTGCCTACGTTGCTGTCGTTCGAGCAAGAATTCTATGATCAAATTTCCAAGTCGGTGGTGGAACGTGGGCGCTACAATGTCCCCATGATTTTCAAAACTAAGGCTTTTGGCCGGATTTTTAGCTCGCCTGGTCCTGCGGAATCAGGATCGGAGGGCGATCATTCGCAGCCGTCATCTACGTCGGGTAAAGCGGGTGAGTCCCGCTCTTCCCGTGGTGAACTCCCTCAAGATGACCAGCCCCAAGATGATTCAATAGAATATATAGGGACTGTTAGGAAAGAACTGAGGAGGGTTGCTCCTCATATTCCCGACCTGACCTTATTAAGATGGTCGGGGGGAAAAATCCGAGACCCAGTCCTTGAATTTTGCTCAGCATTGGGATCGAGCTCGATTTCGACGTCAGAATCCTGGTCGGATTCTGAGATATCCCCCGAGCTTAGATCGGATGGTATAAACCCTTGTACTTTTGTCGATTTTTTTTATGTCTGATATATATCTCCTTTTTCTTTTTTGCAGCAATGTCGAGAAGAATCAGTCTTAAGAGGCTCGGTGAGCGGGTGGAGAGAGCCCGAGGTGAGAGTTCATCCCAAAAATCCGGTCCACCTCCTGCAAAGGGGGTGGTCATTGGCGAGAAGCGTCCGGCGGATGAACCTCCCTCTTCGGCGAGCAAGAAGGCGAAATCTTGAGATGACTCCAAAGGCAAGGGACAAGCCCCCATCCCTGAGCCAAAAAAGAAATCTGGTCCAGCACATCATCCAGTAGCCCCTTCTTTTGGTCCCGGGGAGGGAAGCTCGCCCTCGTTGGGCACTGCACTTGGTCCGAGGGTCTCCATTTTGGGGAGCCCCTCGGTGGCCGAGAAGATCCTTCGAGGGGTAATCCCCACTATGGATTAGGAGAAGGTGGGGCAGCTCACTCTGGACCAGACTGCCTCAAAATTTATTCACGCCCTTGGCCAGGTATTATTTTGATACTAAATATGTTTCATCCCTGTCAAATTTGATCATTTTGAACTGATAGGATTTGTTTGTAGCAGGCGCTTGTGTTCGGGTCGTCTCTGGCGGTGAAGAGCAGGGAGACCATTGAGGAGGCCACCCTTTAATAGGGGCGAGCTGCCTCTTTGGACACTGAAGTTTCTCGCCTTCAGAAGTTATCCTCCGATCTGGAGCAACAATTGGCCGAGGCGCGAGCTCGGGAGCAGCAGGTCGGCGACGAGGTCGCCAAAGTCAAGGCTGAAAGAGATGCCTTCTCCGATAGTCTGACAAAGGCAGGGCTTTTGGTTGAAGACTTGAGGGGAAGAGTGGAGCATGCTGGAAAGCTGGCCGTTGAAGAATTTAAATCTTTGTCAGATTTCGCCGAGGCTGTTGAAAGCTCATCCTCGAGGTATTTTGGCGACGGGTTTGATTTCTGCAAACGTCAGCTACGCCATCATCATCCCGACCTGGCCATAGACTTAGAAGAGATGCGTCTCGATCTCGACCTGCTTGCCCTGGAGGATGAAGGAGAAGGAGAAGGGGGCGAGGAAGAAACTGTTGAAAAAGGAGACGTGAATCCTCTGGGCGACGCAGCTCCTCAAGGCGAGGACAACCCTCCCCCTTTATCATAAATGTAATTTGTAATGTGAAGTCATGAATATAAATGTTGATTCGACAATTTTGTATGTTGGTTTTTATATTGTATCCTTGTGCAATTCTTTCGATGATCTGGCGACCTTAAATAGGCGATCAAGATGCCTCCGTCATCTTTCGATGAACTGGCGATCTTGAATAGGCGACCAAGATGCCTGTCATCTTTCGATGAACTGACGATCTTGAATTGGCGACCAAGATGCCTCCGTCATCTTTCGATGAACTGGCGATCTTGAATTGGCGACCAAGATGCCTCCGTCATCTTTCGATGAACTGGCGATCTTGAATAGGCGATCAAGATGCCTCCGTCATCTTTCGATGAACTGGTGATCGTGAATAGGCAACCAAGATGCCTCCGTCATCTTTCGATGAACTGGCAATCCTTAATAGGCGACCAAGATGCCTCCGTCATCTTTCGATGAACTGGCGATCTTGAATTGGCGACCAAGATGCCTCCGTCATCTTTCGATGAACTGGCGATCTTGAATTGGCGACCAAGATGCCTCCGTCATCTTTCGATGAACTGGCGATCTTGAATAGGCGATCAAGATGCCTCCGTCATCTTTCGATGAACTGGCGATCTTGAATAGGCGACCAAGATGCCTCCGTCATCTTTCGATAAACTGGCGATCTTGAATAGGCAACCAAGATGCCTCCGTCATCTTTCGATGATCTGGCGATCTTGGTTAGGAGATCTTCATTTTGCACTATTGTTGAAATAAACTGGAGAAATTTTATTACTCAGAATAAAATCTAGGAGTTACAAGTATTTTGCCCAGGAGAATTATTGAAAATATTTCTTCAAATGTTCAGCGTTCCAAGGATGGGGGAGTGTTTTTCCATTCATGTCTTCCAGCCAATAAGTCCCCGGTCTAGTTACCTTGACGACCTTGTAGGGGCCTTCCCATGTTGGTCCTAATTTCCCAGCATTTGGCTCTTTGGTTGACAGGATAACTTTTCGCAGAACTAGGTCGCCCGGTAAGAATGATCTGTGTTTGACCCTCTGGTTGAAATATTTGGCGACTTGATGTTTGTAAGCTGCTTGGCGTATGCCTGCTTGTTCCCGCTTTTCTTCAAGGAGGTCAAGGTTGAGCCTCAGCTCGCCATCGTTGCTATTTTTATTAAAGTTTGAAATCCTGAAACTCAGCATTCCGATTTCGACAGGTATCACTGACTCAGTTCCATAAACCATGGAATAAGGCATTTCACCAGTAGGAATCCTGCTAGTAGTGTGATATGCCCATAATATGCTCGGCAAGTCTTCCACCCATTCCCCTTTGGATTTCTCCAATCTCGTTTTTAAATTTCTGAGGATGGTTCTGTTAGTGACTTCTACTTGACCATTGGCTTGAGGGTGGCCGGGTGAGGAGAAATGATGCGATATGGCGAGGTCCGAGCAAAATTTCCTGAACCCGTCATTGTCAAATTGCCGGGCATTGTCTGAGATGAGGACCTTTGGAATTCCAAATCGGCAAATGATACCCTTCCAAACAAAGTTTCTTGTATTCTTTTCCGTGATTCTGGCCAGCGGTTCGGCCTCTACCCACTTTGTGAAGTAATCAATAGCTACGATCAAGAACTTCTTCTGTAATGGAGCTTGAGGCAAAGGCCCTAGTATGTCGATTCCCCATTGGGCGAATGGCCAGGGACTGGTAATTGGCACCATCTCGGTATGGGGAAGGTGGTTGGATGGAGCGAACCTCTGGCATTTGTCACATTCCCTGGTGTATTTCGCTGCATCCTATCCCATCTGGGGCCAAAAGTAGCCTTGGCGAATCGTCTTTCGCACCAGCGACCTTGCCCCCGAGTGATTTCCACAGATGCCTTTGTGGATTTCTCTCATCACATAACTGGCTTCTTCAGGTCGGAGACATCTTAGGAGGGGACCAGAGAAAGATCGTTTATATAAAATTCCATGTAGGAGGCAGAACCTTGCAGATCTATGGGGAATTCGGCGAGATTGGAGTTTATCTGCTGGTAATGTACCGTCTCGAAGGTATGTGGCGATCTCATCCATCCAGGTCGGATTTGTTTCTGTTATACAGACGGATCTGGCGACCTCTATGCTTGGTTTGGACAAGAATTCCAACGGTATACTCCTGTCTGATATAAAATCAAAAGTTGAAGCAAGATTTGCTACGGCGTCTGCTTTTCTGTTTTCTTGTCTGGGGATTTGTTGAATGGTGAACCTTTTGATCTTCTGAGTTAAGCGTTTAACTTCATCCAAATAAGCTGCCATTCGTACATCCCTAGCGAGGTAATCTCCCTGAACCTGGTTAGCCACTAGTTGGGAGTCGCTGTAGGCTTCAATTGATTGGACTCCCAATCTTGTGGCGACCCGTAATTCGGCGAGGAGGGCTTCGTACTCAGCTTCGTTATTGGTGACTTTGAACCCAATCCGTATGGCGTATTCCATCTGTTCTCCTTCCGGGGTTTGCAGAACAAGGCCTGCACCGTACCCGTGTTGATTGGAGAACTCATCAACAAACAATGTCCATTTGTCGAGCTTTTCTTCCCTCGAGCTCCCGAGGTCGTTTTCTGAGTTGTGAATCCCTTCCTCCGAGAATTCTAGATCGGGCAAGTGAGTGGATTCGGCCACGAAGTCGGCTAAAGCCTGGGCTTTTATTGCCGTCCTCGGTTTATAGTTAATATGGAATTCGCTCAACTCAATGGACCATTTCAGTAGTCTTCCCGAAGTATCTGGTCGTTGAAGAACTAGTTTTAACGGCTGATCGGTCAATACGGTGACGGGATGGGCCTGAAAATAATGGCGAAGTTTTCTGACAGCGATCAGGAGGGCGTAGGCGAGCTTTTCAATCATTACGTATCTGTTCTCAGCACCTATCAAGACTTTACTAACATAATATACCGGCTTTTGGACATGGTTCTCCTCTCGGACGAGCACGGCACTTACTACTGTGGGTGAAACGGCGAGGTATATGAACAATTCTTCTCCCGTGGTCGGAACCACGAGCAGAGGAGGTGACCCCAAATACTTTTTAAGTTGTTCAAAAGCTTCTTCCGATTCTTCTGTCCACTGGAAATTTTGATTTTTCTTTAGGATTTTGAAGAACGGTAAACATCTGTCCGCTGATTTGGAAACAAATCGGTTGAGAGCGGCAACCCGTCCGGTTAGCTGTTGGACTTCTCGGATGTTTCTGGGCGAGCTCATCCCAAGCAGAGCTTGAATTTGGTCTGGATTAGCTTCAATCCCACGTTTGGTTACTAGGAACCCTAAGAATTTTCCGGATGATACGCCAAAAATGCATTTGGAAGGATTTAACATCATCCTGTGTTTCCTCAGAATGTTGAAAGCTTCTTCAAGGTGGGCGATGTGCTTTGCTGCTTCGAGGCTTTTCACTAGCATGTCGTCTATATATACTTCCATGGTCTTTCCGATTAGCTCTTTGAACATCTTGTTTACCAATCTTTGATAAGTAACCCCGGCATTTTTGAGACCAAATGGCATGACCTCGTAGCAGTACAATCCTCGTTCCGTGATGAAGGAAGTTTTCTCTACGTCGGGGGGAAACATCTTGATCTGGTGATATCCTGAAAAGACATCCATGAAGCTGAGAAACTCGTGCTTTGATGTGGCGTCGACTATCAAATCAATTTTTGGTAGTGGAAAACTGTCTTTTGGGCATGCTTTGTTGAGATCAGTGTAGTCCACGCATACTCTCCATTTTCCCCCTTTTTTTGGGGCGACGACAACATTAGCTAACCATTCTGGATAGTGGGCTTCCTTGATAACTTTAGCTCTGATGAGTTTGGCGACCTCTTCGTCGATGACTCAAAGTCGCTCAGGGGCGAATTTCCTCCTCTTTTGGCGAATAGGAGAATTTGCTGGATTGATCTGTAATTTATGCATGGCGACCTGAGGGTCTATCCCCGGGACGTCACCTTGGGACCAGGCAAAAACATCGAAGTTTCTTTTTAAGAATTCCACTAAAGCGTCGCGCTGTTCTGCGGCAAGTTCTGTTCCGATCATGACGTGGCGATTAGGATATTCCGGATGAATGGAAATTGAGGTAGTTTCTTCAAGGGGCTTAGTATTTTCGGTTTCTCGGGGATCCATCAAGATCACCTGTTCCACCTCGTCCCTCAGGGATTCCATCTCGCCATCGTTGATCGGTAATTGCTATTGGGTATTCGATACCGGGAGGGTCTCGATCTTCATGGCCGAAATGAAACATTGTCTTGCCACCTTCTGGTCGCCCCGCACTTCTCCTACTCCTGCCGAGGTAGGGAACTTCATCTTCAAGTGGTAGGTTGAGGTGATCGCCTTAACTCCGCCCAGAGTTGGGCGGCCTAAAATGGCATTGTAGGGGGATGGGCAATCAACTACTATGAAGTTCTGCCAAACAGTAGTTTGACGAGGTTCTGTCCCCAAAGTAACTGGTAATTTGACCCATCCCAGGGGATGAGTCAGATTTCCTCCAAATCCCACCAATGGCGTCACAAAGGGCTGCAACCTGTCGAGCCCTATCTTCATTTTTTCAAATGCGGAGATGAACAGAATGTCAGCCGAACTACCATTGTCGACCAAGATTCGTTGGACGGTAAAATTGGCGATGATGCCGAAACGACTAGGGCGTCGTCATGGGATTGGTGCAGGCCTTTTAGATCATCATTGTCGAAGGTTATTGGCGGGTTGACGTCGGCCATTGGTGAGGAGAGGCTGTAAACTTCTGCGGATATATCTGCACTTCTGGCGTGCCTCTTTCTAGATGAATTCGAACTCCCTTCGGATCCAAACCCACCGTGTATTACCTGAATCTCTCCGGCAGTAGGTCGGTTATCGTTGTACCTTCTTTCCTGTGAATTGGGGGAATGGCGATCTCCGACGTATTTTCTTAGATATCCCCTTTTGATGAGGTCGGCTATTTGCTCATTTAGATGAAAACAGTCTTCGGTACTATGGCCATGATCTCGGTGAAACTCGCAATATTTATTTTTGTTTCTCTTCCGGGGATCAGTCTTGATTTTTGAGGGCCACTTGACAAACTCTTCATGCTTGATTTCTGTGAGGACTTGGGCAATTAGAGCATTAAGTGGTGGCAACACCAGCTCAGTACGGCGAGGTGGAGTGCGAGGTCGCCTGTCACTGGTCCTCCTTTCCCGATTAGGCTGCTTGCTTCTCCGTTCGTCTTTATAATCAGATCGCCTTGTATCAGGCTCTTTCCTCTTATGGTCCTCCTTTCCCCTTTGCCTCCGTTTGGCTTCGGCCAATTCCTCCGCGGTGATGTATTTATCGGCTTTACTTTGAAGTACGGACAATGTCTCTGGAACGTTTTTGGACAGGGAATCGAACAGGGGACCTGGACGAAGCCCCTCCATCATTGCCATGATGACCACCTTGTCACTGGGATCTTCAACTTCTAATATAGCCTGGTTAAATCGCTTCACATAATCCTTCAAGTTCTCCGTTTCCTTCTGGTGGATGGTGAAAAGATGGGACGCGTTTTTCTGCCTGACCCTGCAACTCATAAAATTGGCCACAAAATGTCTGCTCAGTTCGCCAAATGAATCTATGGTTCCAGGTGTCAACTTTCGGAACCACGATCTCGCTGCCCCTTTGAGTGTAGCAGAAAAGGCTTTACACATGACATCGTCCGAGTAACCCTGGAGATGCATCAGATTTTTGTAAGAATCCAGGTGATCCATTGGATCTGTTTTGCCTTCATAGACCCCGAGCTGAGTAGGCAGTTTGAATCTGGACGACACCCTGGCTCTCATTATCCTGTGGGTGAAAGGTGGTTCAGTTTGCCTGATCAAAGCGTCTACAGTTATCGGGGCGCCGGTCCCCGTGTTGATAGCGTCTAGGAGAGCATCCAGGTCCCTAATTTTCTGGGAAGTGGATATATCTTGTTCTTGCTGGGCCCTCATAGGAGATCTGACCCGCCTCGCCCCTTCGTTTTCCCGCCCTGACGTCTTGCTGGATGATGACCCTGATGATGGGCTTCTTGGGTTCTCCTCTCGTTGAGGGCGAGGGCTGGGAGAATGACGTCGCCTGTCTCGCCCGGTGCTATGGCGACTCTGGGATACGTTCCCTGATGGATGAGAATGACGGGGAGCTGGAGGAGGTGGTGGGCGATTATTTGCGGTGAGGTGCTGTATGAGGAGGGTATTATTTTCATTCATAATTCTCATCTGTTCAGCCATCCCACGTATCTCGTGATGGAGGCCCTCTAAATCTGGAGCTTGACTAGTGTTGGCCATTGGACGTGTTCTGTTGTCCAAAGGACTGCTAGTACTTGGTCTGGATAATAGTAGACTGCGCAGGTGCATAGGATAAAGAGAACTTTCGTTCCCACAGACGGCGCCAAACTGTTGTGGTAAAAATCTGGGAGAGCAACCAACAGTCAGAATTGCTCCTCGGCCTCGGCAATGGACCTCGGCTAAAGCTTAGGCGACCTGCACAGCAATGAACCAAAAGTAATCGACCGGGGTGAGGCCGCTCAAAACCCCTCCGGCGTATGAATCAGACCAAGGCGATCAGGAGATAAATTTAGGCAGTATGGAGAGCACAATAAAAGTGTGTAGTGCCTGTGTTGAGCGTACCTTTTTGTTATGGGGGAGCGGCCTTTATATAAACAGGAGAACTGAGTCGTGTCAGTGTTGTATGGCGGATTCCTCGGAAGGATAAGCATGGGAGAATATCCCTATTCAATCTGGAGATTCAGGAGATTGCCAACTAGTGATTCATCCGTGATTATAGGCGTCGTTGTGGAGTTGGAGTCTATTGGGGACAGTTCTCTTGTAGAGGTGGAACTCTTTATGGAGATGGACTTCAATTGGGTAAGGAGTATTGTGATAACAGATCTCTAATGGAGATGGGAGTTCTTTTGGAGAGAGATCTTTGAGGAGACGTCTCTGTATTGGGCGAGGTGAATCATCTCGCCATATGGCGATCTGGCAGGAATATGTAAATGGAATGGAGCTCGATTCTTTAACTGTATAAGGCGACCTGGAAGGTGAGTTTTGATCCTTGGGCGACGTGATTTGCTCGGAACATCTGTTGGTTCGATTTATCCCATATCACTTTTTATCTTTCTTGGCTTCCCAAATCCCCCATCCAAATTCATCCTCAAAATGGTACAGTAACTACTTACACACTGTTGGGGTAGGTTGTTGCAAATTTATATGAAGTGGGCTTTAATATATTGTGCAAAATTTTTACAAGAACATACTACACCACTAGAGATGCGCTTAGGTTGTGTTTGAATGAAAAGACTTGTAAATGGGTTATGGCAAAATAGAAAAGACAAAGGAAAAGATAAGTGGACAATTAAAAGTAATGCTAAATTTATTTGAGATTTCTTAACATTTTTTGCGGCAAATCTCTCCACAATTCTCCTTGATTTAAATACAATATAGTCCTATATAAATCCTTCTTACAAATATATATTGTATTTAAATAAAGAATTTATGAAAAGATTGATAAAAGAAAGAGAATATTAGAAAAAGCATTGAATACTAAATTTAGACTTTTTACTATTTCTTTGTCGAGCATAGGTGTGCACCACATACCATCTAGCTTACACACATTATAGGTATTACATTGTATATTTTTGTACCTTTATTTATATATTTTTTCAACTTTTCTTTTATGCATTTTTAACTTTCTAATATTAGGGCGGTTGATGTAATATCAAATAAATTAATTTTATGTTTGAATATCTTTAAATATTAATGACGTAATAATGACATCACACGTAGTTCGATTCTAGTTTGACCTGACGTTGAACCAGTGATCCATCCATCTAGTCTCTTTACCGGTTTATTGAACGATCCGATTTTTAAAACATAGGAATTAACCTCAAATATGGAACAATTCCCATTTGGTAAACCCGTTTTTATGGCCAATTATCCGTTGAAAATAAAAAATAATAAGTAACTTAACAACCTTTATACTCTATAGTAGGTTTGGAAGGTTATTTATTTATTTTATTTTTTTCAAGTGCAGTAGGTTTGGTGATTTCTGTTATCAGATTCTTTGTATTGTGTCAAGGGTTAATGTGATGCATCCATATTGTTGTTGAGTTGTAAAAAAGAAGTGGACCTACCTGGGAATATAATAAGGACCCTAAGAATGCAAAAAGTTGGGAAGTTGTTCATCATCATCTGTGTGTTTGCTGTGATCAGTATTTTTGTTCGTGGCTACATCTTGGAGACTTGTTGAGTATTTATCAGGGTAGAAAATTCTATATATGTACCCCACATTTCATACCAAACGACTTTACCAATAGATTTTTTTTTTAAAAAGTAAATCCCATCTTTATTTATTAATGTTAATTAATTGTCTTGTATTTAGTAAGTTGTAATTAGTGGGTGAGACATGATTATGCAAGTATATGGTTTGATTGTCTATCATTTATTATACATGGGGCTTCGTTTTCATTTGCCTTAAAGCTCGTATTATGCTCTTTTCGAAATAATTATAGTATTCTGTACACATCTTATTTTGTACTAACCTAAAGACTTGGGAACCTCCAAACATCTCTGATCATGAGATTAAATGAATATCTGAAATCCATTGAAGAACTAATAATCACAACCATCGAATCTCAATTTTTAAAACCTTTTTCAACACCCGAGTGGGCCAACCATGACACGAAACAATTTTAAAATTGAAAATAATGATTTTTAGAAAACCAGGATAGCCGGTCGCACAATCATGGACAAGCGGCAAGCTTAAAATTAAGGCGTGAACGCGTCTTCAGGAGAGGCGGACGCACGTTTGGGAGAACCAAATACACTGCCGCATCTTTGATTACGTGGCCATTCCTTTGAGACGCGTCGTGTGTTCACAATTAAGAGGCTTCCTAATCTGGAGTTGTGCGTGATGGCCAAGTGTTACAAGCCCACTAAAATAGTTCAAAAATATAAGTCTAAGAGGGTGCCAAATTACTCAAAGTGTCTAGAATATTTTAGGTCATTGATTTTGGAGAGAATTATAGAGCTTTCCACACATGTGTAAAGATGAGAAAGGTGTGGAGGATTCTAGAACATGGAAGAGGCTTCCTTAAGAAGCCATGTACATAAATATCCTATATAGTTATAGAATATTCTATATAGTTTGACAAGTATAAATAGAGGATAGCCCCTCATTTGTAAACACACTCAAGCATCAAAATTTTGGGAATACAATCAAGCATTCTCCAAGTTCTCTCTCTAGCTCTCTTATTTGTGCTCACTTGTTTTCTTAGCCTTTCTTTCGGTTATTCTTCAGGATTACTTAGCATCTTTAGGAGCAAAAGGTGTCTAAGGCCGCATGGGTTAAGGCGTTAAATTGTAAACCCGTGACAGTTGGTATCAGAGCCAAGTTGCACTGGGACGTGACAAGGTATGGCTACGGTATCAAATATCACCGTAGGTGTGGAACAAAATGAAAAGGAGTGGAATCCTGCCGGTGGCAATGGTCGGAAGGACAAGTCAAGGGACGTGATGACCACGTTCGAAGCCAGGCTTGCTAAGGTGGAGCTTGTTGTGGCAAACGATCGGGATAAGTTCGAGGAGTTGGGCCAAAGCATCGAGGGGTTAGAAGGCAAGGGTGCCGAGCTCCGAGGGGAGATGCAAGCCACTCTTAACTCTGTCACCGAGGAGTTAAGAAAGTATATCGACTCCAAGTATGACATAGTCCATGCCGAGCTTGCAGCTATAAGGGAGGAAATGAAGGAGATGAAGGGAGAAGTCTCCTTGTGCAAGGCTGTAGTGGCTCAAGGTACTTTCTCTTCTATTGTTGCTCCTAAGGTTGATGTCCCTAGGCCCAAAAGCTTCCACGGGTCTAGAAATTCTAGGGAAATTGATAATTTCTTATGGAGCTTGGAGCAATATTTCGACGCTATGAGTATAGAGGACGATGCTAAGAAGATCTAGACGACTCCTCTATACTTGGCGGATGCGGCGATGCTTTGGTGGCGGAGAAGACATGACGACATAGAAAAAGGCACATGCACTATGGAATCTTGGGATGACTTCAAGAGGGAGATAAAAAGGCAATTATATCCCTAGAATTCTGAACACGAAGCTCGTGCCAAACTATGCCAGATTTTCCACAAGAATACTATTCGTGAGTATGTGAAGGAATTCTCGAAACTTATGCTGGCGATCCCTGATATGTCAGACAAAAAGGCTCTCTTCACATTTGTTGATGGCCTACAACCATGGGCAAAGATTGAGGTGCAACGACGTGGACCTCGAGATCTCGCCAGTGCTATCTCTATGGCCGAGTCCCTTATTGAATTCAAGAAAAATGAGTCTTCCAAAGTCAAGGAACAAAAGTTCAACAAGGGCAAAGGCGAGGGAGAGACTTTAGGCCAAGCGAATGATGGAGGCAACAAACAACCCACGCATAACAAGAGCAAGCCAAGCTATGACAAGATGGGTGGTGACAAGACCAAGCTTAGATGCTTCCTATGCGACGGCAACCACTTTGCGAGGGATTGCCCAAAACGATTGAAGCTTTCGGCCCTCATCCAAAATGATGAGGAAGAATCCCGCCAAGAGGAGACTAAAATGGGATCATTGCGGCTACTCAATGCCATCAAAGCCAAGGTGGACTTATCCAAGGCAACAAAAAAGGGGCACATGTATGTGGAAGCAAAGGTACGCGACTTCAACACTCATGCTTTAGTTGATACCGGTGCTTCTCATAACTTTATTGAAGCCAAGGAGGCCAAGAGGCTAGGTCTCCCATTCAAGGAAGAGCAAGGTTGGCTAAAGGCTGTCAACTCAGAGGCAAGACCTATATATGGAGTTACTCGGGACGTGCGGCTACACATCGGTGATTTGTGTGGTCAAGTGGACTTCTTTGTCGTACCTATGGATGATTACCCGATCGTGTTGGGGATGGAGTTCTTGTATGGGATGCGGGCATTTGCCATCCCCTTCACCGAGACCATGTGCATCATGGGTGAAGGAAGTGCATGCATGGTACCACTTGCTAGAGAAACAACCTTGAAGGCCAAAACTTTGTCCGCTATGCAACTCTCCAAGGGACTCAAGAAGAAAGAACCAACATTCCTTGCTACCTTGAAGCTCAATGAAGAATCTTCTAACACTATGGACGACATCCCAAGAGAGGTGGTGGAGGTTCTTGAAGACTTCAAGGACATCATGCCCTCAGAGTTGCCAAAGAGACTTCCACCCAAGAGGGAGGTGGATCACTCCATTGAATTGAAGGTGGGTGCCAAGATTCTAGCCATGTCACCCCATCAAATGGCTCCCCCGGAGTTAGAGGAACTAAGGAGGTAATTGAAGGAGTGGTTGGATGCCGGCTTCATCCAACCATCAAAGAGCCCTTATAGTGCACCGGTGTTGTTTCAACGGAAGTATGATGGGTCCCTTCGTCTTTGCATCAACTACAGGGCACTTAATAAGGTAACTATCAAAAACAAGTACCCCATTCCTCTTATTGCGGATTTGTTTGATAGGCTTGGTAGTGCACGATGGTTCACCAGGCTAGACTTGAGATCGGGGTACTATCAAGTACGGATTGCAGAGGAGGACGTGGTCAAACTGCATGTGTCACGAGGTATGGCTCCTTTGAATTTCTAGTCATGCCCTTTGGTCTTACTAATGCCCCTACTATATTTTACACTTTGATGAATCAAGTATTGCATCCCTTCTTGGATCAATTTATTGTAGTCTATTTGGATGATATTGTTATCTATAGTTCTTCCTTGAAGGAACATATGGGGCATCTACAGCAAATCTTCCAAGTTCTAAGGAAAAAAGAGTTATATGTCAAAAGGGAAAAGGGTGCTTTCGCTCAACGTGAGGCAAACTTTTTGGGGCATGTGGTTGGAGGAGGCAAAATTCGAATGGACAAGGCCAAGGTGCAAGCCATCCAAAAATGGGAGCCACCAAAAAAGGTAACTAAGCTACGATCCTTCCTTGGTCTAGCCAACTATTATCAGCGATTCATCCGAGGATATCCGGCTATAGCGATACCGTTGACGAATTTTCTCAAGAAGAATCATTCATGGCAGTGGTCGGCTAGGTGTGAGGATGCCTATTAAGCACTAAAGAAAGCAATCATGGAGGAGCTCGTGTTACAATTGTCCGATCACACCAAGCCATTTGAAGTGCACACCGATGCCTCAGATTTTGCCATTGGAGGGGTGTTGATGCAAAATGGTCACCCCGTCAGCCGCAAGCTAAATGATACCGAGAGGCGATACACAGTGCAAGAGAAAGAAATGATCGCGATGGTCCACTGCTTGCGAACATGGAGACACTACTTGCTTGGTTCCAAGTTTGTAGTCTTGATGGACAACATCGCAACGAGTTACTTCTTAACTCAAAAAAAGTTAACTCCTTCTGAGTTAAGAGGTAACTCGTAAGTAAGTACAGTGGCAGGACTTCCTTGTCGAATTTAACTACACCTTGGAGTATAAGCCAGGAAAGCTAACCTGGTGGCAGATGCACTAAGCAGAAAGGCTGAGCTCGCAGCCATCAGCCAACCCCAATGTCTTTCAAAGGAGAGGATTAAGGAGGGGTTTTCTCATGATCAAGTGGCCAAGACTCTCATTAATGGCGTCAAGCAAGGCAAAACCCGATAATTTCAGTTGAAGGATGGTCTTCTCTTTGCCAAAGGAGATTGGATCTACGTGCCTAAGTGGGGGATGCTTCAAAAGGAGATATTAAAGGAGTGTCATGATTCCAAGTGGGCCGGACATATGGGCATTCGCTGCACATTAGCATGGGTGGAGCACACCTATTATTGGCCACGCATGCGGGATGATGTGGAACTATATGTGAAGACATGTCTTGTGTGCCAACAAGACAAGGTTGAGCAAAGTCATCCCACAGGTTTTCTAAAACCCTTGCCCACACCTGATCGGCCTGGGGAGAGCGTATCCATGGACTTCATCACGTGTCTTACCAAGTCCAAGGGGAAGGGCACCATCATTGTGGTGGTCGATCGGTTTTCTAAGTATGCCATTTTTATACTGTCCACCAAGGATTGTACTACAGAGGAGACGGCTCGGCTATTCTTATCCCGTGTGGTGAAGTATTGAGGAGTTTCAAAAATTATTGTTAGTGACAGAGACTCTCACTTTACGGGGTGCTTTTGGACCGCGCTTTTCAAGCTTTTTGGCACGGAGCTTAATTTCTCTACAAGCTTTCACCCATAAATCGATGGGCAAACCGAGAGGTGAATGCCTTGTTGGAACTTTATATGAGGCACTATGTGAGTGCCAATCAAAGAGAATGGGCTAAATTGCTCGATGTGGCCCAATTCTTCCACAATATTCAAAGGAGCGAGGTAACCAACACTAACCCATTTGAGCTTGCTACGGGCCAACAACCTTTGACGCCTACCGCCGTTGCTACCAAGTATACAGGCAAGAGCCCCGGAGCTTTCAAGTTTACTAAGGGGTGGCATGAGAAGTCTGATATGGCCAAGGCCTAACTGGACAAGGCTTCTAAAAGAATGAATAAATGGGCGGACAAGAAGCGGCGACCAAATGAGTGTGAAGAAGGATATCTTGTCATGGTGAAGCTTCTCATCCATCAAGCCAAAGCATTCAAGGGCTTCACAAGGGACTTACACTGAGGTATGAGGGACTATTCCCCATCACTAAGAGAGTTGGCAAGGTATCTTACCAACTTGAGTTGCCTCCAAAATTAAAGATTCACCCGGTCTTCCATGTAAGCCTTCTCAAGCCTTACTATACAGATATGGAGGACCCAAGCCGTGGTGAGTCGACTAGAGCTCCCACATCCATCACGACATCATTTGATAAAGAAGTGGATACTATCCTTGCCCAATGAATAATACCAAAGAGGGGAAAAAGATGCATGGAGTACTTGGTAAAATGGAAGGGACAACCGGATAGCGAAGTAAACTAGTAGCACGAGGAGTCCTTGTGGCAGTTTGTGGACAAAATCGCCGAATTCTGAGCAGCTGCGACGAGGATGTCGCCAAATTAGGTAAGGGAGAATGTTACAAGCCTACTAAAATGGCCCAAAAATGTAAGCCCAATAGGGTGTCAAATTGCTCAAAGTGTCTAGAATATTCTAGGCCAATCTTGGGCATTCCATGGGTATGAGACGTTGGAAAGAATTCTAGAGCCTTCCACACATGTAAATATGAGAAGGGTGTGAAGGATTCTAGAATATGGGGAGGCTTCCTTGAGAAACCATGTACATAAAATATTTTAGATAGTTATAGAACATTCTAGATAGTTGGACAAGTATAAATAAGGGATAGCCCCTCATTTGTAAACACACTCAAGCATTAAAGTTTTGGGAATACAATCAAGCATTCTCCAAGTTCTCCCTCTAGCTCTCTTATTTTTGCTCACTTGTTTCCTTAACCTTTCTTTCGGTTATTCTTCAGACTTACTTAGCATCTTTAGGAGCAAAAGATGTCTAAGGTCGCACAAGTTAAGGCGTGAAATTGTAACCCGTGACACAAGGCACCTGGATGTTAAGATTGAATGTTGAGCCGCATTCACCAAAATTGGATGCTAAGACGTAGCCCGCCTGTTCATGATAGTGCGGTCGCAGTGTCTTAACAATACATTAAAGTAGTCGATGAATAAGAATATGTAGCTGTCATATTTTTGCGCAGCTGCGTGTTACTATTTGAGCTGTTGGCTGTCTATTTGAACAGAATTTAGAAACATTTTTTGAATCACTTTAAAAATTGTTCAGGAAAAAAAAATGTGTTAATTCTTTCAAAAAGGGAGAGTCCGAATGCAAAATGTTATGTTCGTGTTGCTTTCGTCACCTAGAAGTGTCTAATAATTAGTAAATATGGCTAATTACGATGGAATTAAAGAAACTCTCAAGTGATTAGTAGTGTCAGATCAAGTATCGGGTACGAGCAGTGTATAACCCTTCCCTTCTCGTACTTTAGTTTCTGAATTCAGAATCTCCCCAAATTGATGTTGAAAAGGCGACTCTAGATTATCCAACTACTGAATCGTCTTCATATAAGACTTTAATTGCGAGGTCCATCTCATGAGATTGAGTCACATTGGCCATTGCAGGGGGGAATCGTTTGATCATGTGGCTTAACTCCTCTTTCGGGTCCCACACTCGGGTGACTCCACCGGGAATCGCTGGTTAGAGAGCTAGCCTCGCGTTGTAGTTAGACACTGCATTTCATGTTGTAGCCGGATATTTGCCTCACTTTGCACTAACCGAGACCTAAGGTGTAATACCCGACTCCCTTTAATCTTATAACTTGCTATATTTCTATATCGGTAATATTTTTGTAATTTAAAAAAATTTTACAATAATAAAATTTTTACCCATTTTTTTCTGACAAAAGCAAAACAGAAAACTAGACACATGTCTTGCTTTGGGACACGTGTCAAGATAGCATTGAATGGGTCATGTGGAGCCATGAGAACCACATGATGGTGATGACTGACCACCATGAGTCACCACAAGCTTTAATGGCTCCATAAGTCACCATGTGACTTACCACAAGTCACACAAGTCAAACTTTTGGTTTCATAGTGTGCTGAGAAAATATTCGTGGAAGAGAGGAAGAGATAAAGAGAGAGTTCAGTGGAAAGAGAGAGAGTAGTGAAGATATTCACTCGATTCTTCTCCAAATCTGGAAAAAACCTTTCCTCTCTCCTATCTTTTAGTAATTTTCTTCCCCTTTTGGGAAGTATGTAAACACTTGATATATGAGTAATATACCCTATATGGTAAAATTTTAATAATATTTTGAAAATACGGCATGTGTATGCCATTTTAGAATCGAAATACGAATAAAGACTATGTTCTGTTTTGCTTCCAAATCACAGTTGGTGTTTTGGCATAGCTCATTCATATGTTGACATTTTGATTCAAATCGAGTTGCATAGAATAGCTACCTGAATTTTCTACAACTTTACTTAAAAGTGTACTTCCCAATTTAGAGGTTAAATTGCACAAAACAGGATTAGAATGCAAGTCAGAAAAACTAAATACTCTGCTTTTTCCATGGACCGGTTAAGGCTAGAGCTTGATCGGTTGAGAATATATGTTTGACCCCTATGCTCATGTTGAACTGGTTGAATCAGTTGAACTTTTTTTCTTAACCGGTAGAAGGTTACCCAATTATTTATTTGCTCATGTTGAATCGATTGAACATTTTTCCTCAATCAGTAAAAGGTTACCCAATTAGGTCACTGCTTGCTCTAAACCGGTAGAACTTTTCTATCAACCGGTTGAACCTTTCTCAATCAGTTGAGGACTAAAATCTTTACAACTTTTGACCAACTAAACCTCCAATGTTGCCTAGTTATCTGTTAGCAGACTTATTTTTCATTAAAAACATTTAAGTAACTTTTCATTTACTTTAAGTTTACAATATAAATAAGAATGAGGTATATATTCTTCACCTATTTATTCGACCAAAACCTCCTCACCATTGAGAAGTTTACGTCACCAAATTCTTTCGTAACCCATATTAGACTCGCACAAGCTCCATGGCTGCCACAAGTACTCACCTTGCCTATAGTGGTGAGGTCACCTACTCTATTGTACCTCGCCGACCACTGTGGAGACAGGATGACAACGAGACTCCATCCCCATGAGACTCCCTTTCCACTACGTTGCCTATAATCACAGTTTATTCTCCAAATGACATCTCCCTACTTTATCTCTGATATCTACAGAATCTTTTTCCATACTTATCCACCCGAAGATCTCTTTGTAATCTTCTCACACAGCTCTCCATTCTCTAACTATGAAAAAGCAGCTCCCCCATCAAAAAGAGATATGACTTAACCTTAGTTTACTCATTCTGAGAGCTCTGGTGTTATGCTTTATTTAAGCTTATTCGCCTTGGTTTGATTTCCACGCTGGAGGGGGTTTAAGCGGCCTCACCTTGACCGATCACATTTGATCTGTTGCGTAGGTTTCCCTAGCCATTGCCGGGGTCAAGTACCGAGATCACGAGCAATTTTGACTGTTGGTTGCTCGCCCCCAAATTCCAACTACAATAGTTTGGCGCTGTTTGTGGAAAGGGAAGTTCTTTATACCTTATGCACCTGCACAACCGCTTATTATCTAGACCAAGTACCGACGGCCTTTTACATAACAGAGCTTATCCAATGGCCAACACTAGTCAAGCTATAGATCGAGGAGGCCTCCACCATAAGATGCACAAGATCGCTGAATAGATAGGCAACCCCGATCACCAAGCTTACGCTCTAGATGAGAAAGAAGCCCAGTTTTGTCAGAGTCTCAATCGTCCCGCCAGACTCATGAGATAGAAGGCAAGGAGACTATGAGAAGAGGAAGGTTGCCTCGCCATAATGACAAGGCGACTAGGCGCCGAAATGAGTCCACTACTCAAAGGATCAGAGACCTAAATGCTAAGATCGATGCCATTAACATAGGGATGAATGCCCAAGTTACTGTAGATACCCTAATAAGGTAGACCGAGCTTCCATGTACAAAAAGAGTGATGAGGACCAAGGTTTTGTCAAAGTTCATACTGCCATCTCATCTCATGGTGTATGAAAGGAAGATAGACCTGATGGACCACCTGGACTCGTATAAGAACCTGATGACTCTCCAATGATACTCAGACGAGGTGATGGCAAAGCCTTGTCTACCTTGAAAGGTTCATCTAGAACATGGTTCAGAAAGTTAACTTTGAGAACCATCAACTCGTTTGGCGAGCTAAGAAGGCTCTTTGTCTCTAATTTCATGAGTTACAGGGTCAGATAGAAGAATGCCTCTCACCTCTTCATAGTCCACCAGAAGAAGGGGGAAAGCCTAAAAAACTATGTCAAGTGGTTCAACCAAGTTGTGTTGAAGGTGGAGGACCCCAATGATAAAGTGGTTATCATGGCAATGATGGAAGGACTTCGCCTAGGACCACTATGTAATTCTCTCTCCAAAAATGTTCTAGATACCCAGTCGGTGCTCCAAAGCAGAGTTGACAAGGACATCGCTGCAAAAGAATTAGCTGAGGCCAAGCGCAAAAGGTGAGGGAGAGATAATCACTAAAGAAAGGAGCCTAACACCAAGCGAGCTGACTATAGGGACGAGATGAAGAGCAAGAGGTCAGATCGGGATACTAGGAGACGAATCAATGACAGTCACCCCTGCACTCCACCTCGCCGACCCGATGTAGTTTTACCTACTCTCGATACTCCTATAGCCCATGTGCTCATGGAGATCAAAAATGAAGAGTTTGTGAAGTGGCCGAGGAAGATCAAGACCAATCACCACAAGAGAAACAAGAACAAGTATTGTGAGTTTCATAGGGACCATGGGCAAAACATTAAAGATTGTTTTCAACTCAAGGAACAAATAGCTGACCTGATCAAAAAAGGATATTTGAGGGAAATATCTTGTTGATTGCCCACATCCTGACTCGCCTGATAGAAGATATGGAAACAGACCGATAGCAAGTGATATCTAACTATTCATGGAGGATTTAGATTAGGAGGATGTTCAAGCTCATCTCATAAGAGACACGCTAGAAGTGCAAATGGCCAAGCTGAAGAAGAAGTATACAGCCTCTCCACGCTTACAACTGAAGCTTACCAGCCCATTACCTTCACCAATGATGACTTGAGAGGTTTACATCTACCCCATGATGATGCATTAGTCATCTCTGCTTCAATTGCCAATTTCAATATGTAGAGGATCTTGGTCGACAATGAGAGTTCAACCGACATCTTATTTATCTCGGCATTTTACAAGATAAAGATTGGGCGAGACAGGCTTCACCCGTTTCACACCCCTCTAGTCGGATTTAAAGGAAGTGCAACACATTCGCTCGGGTAGATCAAGTTGCCTTTGACTTTGGGAGTAAAGCCTCACCAGACCACAGCGTGGCAAGACTTCACTATTCTGGACTATCCATCGCCTTACAATGCAATCCTAGGTTATCCAATGCTTGGAAAAATCAAGGCAATCACATCACCTGATGATGAAGTTTCCCACTTCAACAGGGATAAGTAAGGTAAAAGGCAACTAGAAGATTGCCAAACAATGCTTCATCTCGGCTATGAAGACTGAATCGACTTTGAAACCAAGTGTCTAATAGCAATTACAGATCAACGATGCCGAGATAGGGGCATTGAGAGCGAGGTGGATGAAATAAATCTTAAAGATCCTCGAGAGACAGAAAACACCAAGCCTCTAGAGGAAGTGGCTCCCATTTCCATACATCCTGACTATCTAGATTTCCATGTCATGATCGGGCCCGAATTGATCGAGGAGCTGTGGAAGACCCTAGTACAATTTTTTAAGAAGAATTATGATGTGTTCGCATGGTCACAAGGCATAGTTCTAGAGGTAGATCCCCAGGTCATTCACCAATCCTTACCATTCTCCAGTTTGCTAGAATAGAAGAAAGTTTGCCTTGGAACACCTAAAAGTCATAAAAGATGAAGTGGTTAAGCTCATCAAAGCCAACGTTATCAGGGAATCTCACTATTCAGATTGGCTCGCCAACATTGTCGTCGCCCCCAAAAAAGGGAGAAGTGGAGAGTATGTGTTGACTTTATCAACCTCAACAAGGACTGTCCAAAAGATAGTTTTCCTTTTCCAAAGATTGATCTGATCGTTGATGCAACCTCCAAACATGAGCTTCTCAATTTCATGGATGTCTTCTAGGGGTATCACCAAATCAAGATGCATCCGCCCGATGTGGAGAAGACTTTGTTTATCACGGATAGAGGGTTGTATTGTTACGAAGTCATTCCTTTTGGGTTGAAGAATGCTGGGACAACATACCAGAGTTTGAAAAATAAGATGTTTAATGAGATGATAGGGAAGACAATGGAGGTCTATATAGACGACATACTAGTCAAGAGTCGAAAAAGCAGCTGAACAAATCACCCACCTAGAAGAAACATTTGGCGTCCTGCAAAGGCATCGCATGATGTTGAATCCCTTGAACTGCATCTTTGTTGTATCCTCAAGTAAATTCCTTGGCTTTCTTGTCATTAAGCACGAGATTGAAACAAACCCCGACTAGATTCAAGCTCTATTATCAATGGGCTTACCCCAAAACATACATTAGGTGCAACAGTTAACTAGGTGAGTAGCTCTTAATAGATTCGTCTCAAAATTGGCAGAGAAATGTTTACCCTTTTTTAAGATCCTAAGGAAAAACAAAAGCTTTGAATGGATGGACTAATCCGAGATAGCATTTCAACAGCTTAAGGATTACCTCAGATCACCTCCTTTGCTCATAATTCTTACCATGGGTGAGAAACTCATTGTATACCTATTCGTATTGCCAACAGTAGTAAGTGCAGTGCTTATCCAAGAAGAAGACAAAGTTCAAAAACCAGTATACTATGTCAGAAAAGTCCTCATGGGAGTTGAAACTAGATACCTAAAAATAGAAAAGCTTGCCTATGCCTTTTAATCGCCACTAGAAAGCTTCGCCATTACTTCCAAGCTCATCCTATTGTTGTGCTGACAGATCTTCCTTTAAAGAAAATTCTTCAGCGACCTGACACATCGAGACAACTTCTCAAATGGTCTATTGAACTGAGTGAATTTCACATTAGCTACCGACCAAGAATGGCGATCAAAACCCAAACATTGGCCAATTTCATAGCCGAGTTTACTCATGATGTTGCTCCAAAGCCTGAGATGACTCTCCCCGAGATGGAAATCCCAGAAAAGCAGGGATAGGAAGATGATCTCTCGCTAGATGAAAGCTCTTCGTGGATGGATTGGCCAACCAGCACGATTGTGGTGCAGGACTTATTCTCCAAACCCATTCCAGTGAATAGATGGAATATGCCATATGCATTGGATTCAAATCCACCACCAACAAAGTCGAATATGAAGCTCTCCTTACTGGACTAAGGGTTGAATCAGAATTGGGAGTAGAATTCTTGGACGCCTTTAGTGACTCAACTTATTGTAAATCAAGTGCAAGGGTATTACCTCGCCAAGGACCTCCGAGTGGTGGCCTATCTAGATGAGGTAAAGGCTATGTCAACAAAGATTGGAGACTTCAAGATTTGCCAAATTTGTCGGGAAGAAAACAAGAAGACCGATGCCCTAGTTAACCTCGCCACCTTTGAGTTCATCTCTGACAAGAGTATTCCCTTGGAATTCGTGCCAAATCCTAGTTTGACATCACCAAAAGCATCTGTCAAGTAGAAGTAGGTTCGACATGGATGGACGATATCATTTTGTACCTCTGGGATAGAACGCTATCATTAGACAAGCTCCAAGCACGCTGGGTCCAGTATCGATTAGCCAAATTTTGAGTCATCCATGGAACTTTGTATAAGAGGTCTTTCTTAGGACCGCTCCTAAGATGTCTCCGACCAAAGGAAGTAGAATATATACTAAGAGAAATTCATGAAGGCATCTGTGAAAACCACTTAGGGGCAAGATCTTTAATTAGGAAAATTGTTCACCAAGGATATTTTTGGCCTCAGATGGAACAAGACGCGATGACATACACTAGGAAATGTAACAAGTGCCAAAGGTTTGCTCTAGTGAGTCATTGCCCTTCTACCGAGATGGTACCAATGACCAGCCCATGGCCATTTGCTCAATGGGGAGTTGATATACTTGGACTTCTCCCTCAAGCTCCATTACAAAAGAAGTTCTTGATTGTCGCCATAGATAACTTCACAAAATGGATAGAAGCCGAGCCGCTAGCCAAAATCACTGAGAGAAATACCAGAAATTTGTATGGAAGAACATCATTTATCAATTTGGAATTCCTAATGTTATCATCTCGAACAACGCAAAGCAATTCGACAATGATGGATTCAAGTTGGTCTCCTCGAACCTTGCCACCTCCAACTACTTTTCCTTTCCTGGTCATCCTCAAGGAAATAGTCAAGTGGAAATCACCAATAGAATAATTCTGAGGAATCTAATGGCGACGTTAGCGAAATTGAAAATTAAATTGGTAGAAGACTTACCAAGCATACTGTGGACTTACCACATGACGAGTAGAATCCCTACTAGTGAGACGCTGTAATTGATGATTTATGGGACAGAATCAGTTATACCAGTGGAGATAATGACAAAACCAAGATAAGGCTCAACCTTGATCTCCTTGACGAAAAAAGAGAGCGAGCTACGATTTGTCAAGCAACCTATAAACACAAGGTCACCAAGTACTACAACCATAGAGTCAAGCACAGATCTTTCGTGCCTAGTGACTTAGTCTTGAAGAAGGTTACTTAGGCTACAAGAGAGCCCAATGCTGGGAAACTCAATCTTACTTGGGAAGGCCCCTATAAGGTTATCAAAGTGTCCAGGCCAGAAACTTATTGGCTAGAAGATATGAATGGGAAGGCACTACCTGATCCCTAGAATGCTGAACATTTGAAGAAAACTTACCAGTAGTTATGTTGGTCACAATGAGAAAAAGATCGGTTATAGTGTGATATCGCTAAAATCTTATGATGGCCCATTTCCATGTGATTATGGTTGCCCAGATAATGAGGTGTCGCAATTAGTATTTTTTTTGCCAAAGCCTTTATTATGTTCGTCAATCTCCATGTAGCAGTGATTATTTCAATAAAATCATGTTTCTCTAGTTTGATCCTTATGTCACTAGAACTGCCAAAAAACTCATGATGGTGATTGCCAATTCCTATGCTATTAAATTTATTTTGATAAAATAATGAATTCATCAATAGAAGTTCAATTATCTCCCCAAAAGAGTTAATCTCACCTTATTGAATTATATCGCCAATTCTAAGTCACCATTAAAATGCCAGTTTTAATTCAATGTTGCCAATATCAAGATTGTTCTTATCAAGGCATCTTGATCGCCAGAGGTTAACTCGCTCGATTACTCATCGCCTATTAATCTAGATTTCCAAGTTAACCTGCATTGCCTAACAATTAAATTCTCCAGTTTCTTCATTACATGGGAAGATATCATTATACCTTTGATGTCACCTATCCCTCCACCGGTAACCATCAATTTAATAATATCTCCCAAATGGAAATTGCCAAGGTTATCTTTTCATTGCCAAATTGACATGCCAGGATTAATTAAACTCGCCAAATTAATTGATATTCGCCAATTTCACATCACTAATTTTTAAGTTTTGATCGCCATGGGTTAAGTTGACATTTGCCTAATTAAGGTAAATTACATTTACTATGATCGCCAGTAGATTGTGTTCGCCAAGTTCATCTCACTAATCTCATTAGATATGATGTCACCAATATATACATATAGAGAGTGCAAGAAGGAAACTTGCAGAAAAGGGGATTTTCATTCATTAACAAAATAGGAAGGATTACAGCTCTCCGTTACAATAAAGAAGGAAAAATACATTTAAGGAGATAGGGGACTGGTATCACCCTTCTCCCCGCCCTTCTTTTCTTGGTGCTCATCCTTCTCCTTCTCCTTTTCCTTCTCCTACTCAGCCTCTTCCTCTTCCTCCTCGAGTAGATCGGCGTCGATGCCCATGCCTTGTAGATCAATGTCAAGGTCGGGATGATGGTGAGCAATTTGCCTTTTGCAAAAATCAAAGCATTCACTAAAATATTTGGAAGTCGAGAACTCAACAGCTTCCTAGAATTCATGTGAGGACTTGAACTCCTCAAGAGATGACTTCTTAATGAGAGCTTGTTGCTTCTTCAGCTTAGCCCACTCCGTCTCTAACCTCGCCACAACCTTGGTCTTCTCTTTGAGCTCCTCGGTGGCCTTCTGTTCCCACTCTCCGAACTCATCCAGAAGCCCTTCAATAATTTGGCCCAGTTCTGAGCACAGACCATCTCGGTCTCAGCTGACTCAATTCGGGCGAACTAGAATGAGGTCTCATTCCCTATGTCCTTGCTTTGTTCAGTGAGGGAAGACCCGAGCATAATTGCCTATTACAAATAAGTTTTTATGAGCACCTTGGATTAATAAAAGTACAAAATAAGAGCCGAGATCAAAACTGAACAGATACTTGGCCAACAATGTGGAAGAACTTTGTCACCACCTAATCTAGGGAGAGTTTGTCCACCTTGTCCTTGTCAGTAGGTGGAATCACTCCCCCAAGATTTTTTTTTGCCACGGAAGGACTCCCTAGCATGGAGGCTCCGAGCCCTAGAGCGTCGTTGGGCTTGGTCGAGGTGCCCTCCCCGGAAGCCATTGGTCATGTGGTCTTCTTGCTCTCCAACTTGCTGGATTTTGCATTCTTAACCTCGAACAATGGCATGGTCTTCTTCCCCTTAGAACCATTAACAAGTCTTCTCTTCTTGTTGGACGAGGAAACATGAACATCTTCTTGAGGTCGTTTCTCTCGGATCACCACACCCTTGGTTGGTGGGGTGGCAACCTTAGATTTTTCTAACAAGAGGGTGATCTTCTTTAGGCTAATTTTCTTCAACATTGCTACAAAAGAGAGAACCAACATCAGACAAGATAAGAGATGAAATACTTGGGAAAAAGGAGGCAATACCATCTTATCTAAGCTCATGGGATAGCCTTGGATCTGATCAAGCCTTCTATTTAGAGCTCGAGCTTGAGCTCAAACTATATAGTCCCAAACCTAAGACTAGATCTCAGATTTTTTCCCCTAACTACCTTAACATTGTAAGATCAGGAAGGCGTGGTAAGATTCTACTTCTTTCTTCTACCAAGTCATCTCAAGAATGGTCATCTCGGCGAGGTTTACCTCGAGAGTGATGAGACTCACCCTCATCGCTCACAACAAGAGTTTCCCCCACCCACTGATATATCCTTGCCATCATCCCCACCGTTAGATGCCATTGACTTAGAAGAAAGGCCGAAGCTCCTGCAAAAAGATTTGGAACCAATGACTACTTTGATCGAGTACAGCTTCCCTCCCTCTACTGAGCTTAGAATATTATCAAATCCTTTTTGCTCATCCTCAAACAGTTTGGGCATCCTGTTACAGCGTTTGTCTAAAAAGCATACCAAATAATTATTAGTCCTTTAACAATTTGAGAATTGGAGGATAATTTATCTAATAAAGACTGAGACTGACCTGAGGTGCCCCATAATCTCGGGACTCTTGGAATCCCAACTTCCTAAGACAACATATTAGGCCTTGTGAATTGTATAGTTTAACATGTTAAATTGGGTAAATTTAATAATTTTGTATTCCTTGTTATGATTTACTGTTGTTTCATTTTTGGGGGGGCATTGAAGGTATAATTGGATAAATGGATGAAATGAAATGAAATGCGATGCAAAGAAATGCGATGTAATTGGATAAATGGATGAAATGAAATGCACTTAGAAGTTCAAGGCAAAAATCTACAATTTTCAACCTTGGAGGCAAAAAAATCAATGCACTTGGCGAAAAAATAAAGAAAAAAATAAAAAAAATAGAAAAGGATAAAGATAGAAAAGGCAAAGAGTTCTAAGGAAAATAGGAGAAAGCTCTATAGATAAAGGTAGAAGGCGACAAAAAAAAAAAGAGGAAGCTAGGAGGTAGGGAGTTAGAAATAAAGACGTAGATAAAAAAATAAATAAATACACTTTTATTTATTTTTAGTTTAGATTTAATTTATTTTTTTTTTGAAGTTTTGTTTCGAGATTATTCTATGTGCGGATTTAAGTTTAGTTTTCAATATAAGTTCCAGGTTATTTCTTTCTTTATTTTTATTAGTTTAATTTAATAGTAATGATTTATTATTTCAAATTTTAGATTTGCTTCTTGTTTTTATATTCTTTTTTAAATTCTATATTTTTTGATTTAAACATCTTTAACTAGATTTAGGGTTAGGTTGGGGTAAACTCCGATTCAGAAACTGAAGTTCCCAAAATTTCTTATATATGGTTTTAATTTAATAAAATAATCAATCAATTTTACCTGATCGTTTTTAAAAGATCTGAAATTTATGATTGTATATTAAGGATAAATTAATAATTTTTGTGAAATATTAGTTTAGTTTTCATGCGTTCTGATTGTAGTCAAAAGATCTATTTTTTGAACTTCAATTAGGATTGTAAAAATTAGATGGGTTACAAATCAATGTCATTCTAGCACTCGTGTGAATGCTTATGATTAGGACTTGTGTTAGAATTGTTATGTTCGGCCTTAATTTCGGTTTCACAATTTCTCATTAATTATACTTTAACCCCCTTGTCATCATAATTGTCTAATTTCAACTATAAGATTAGGGTAAATTGTGCGATTACTTTCATAACTTAATTAAAATTGATTTTCAATTATTAAATATTCTGATTAAGCCTACAATTCTCGTAAGGACCTAATTGAGACAAAATTGAAGAATTAGGGAAATAGGTTGATGAACCGGAGGGATCTCTGGCCTGTCATTTTTCTTGATATTCTAAGTTATCTAATACGTTGCCAAAAACTCCCTGATGATTCGATCTTGGTCTTCCGAGTTATTTATTTCGTGACACATTTTGTGATTACACCCTATATTCAAGGGAACAAATTGGCGTCGTTGTCGGGGAGCACGTAAGCCAATGGTTAGTAATTTAGAGTAGTTCGTCGATTCTATCACACTTTCGAGCACAATTGTATGAGTGGTTAGGCACAAGATTCTTCATCTCTCCTTGTTCTAGTCATTATAAATGACCCACCACCACCTTTGCTTGAGTACAAGCTAGTGGCTCAAAACAATGCAAACGAAGAGGCTAACGTGAATCCGAATAATAACAACAATATGAACAATTAGAAGATAGTCCAGGCTAGCGAACGTACAATGATGGACTACTTGTGTCCTAATACTATGGCCAAGGAATCTCCGATTCACATACCTATACAGGCCTATGGATTTGAAATAAAACCAGTTATGCTGGTAAATCTTCCTATCTTCAGGGGTGTACAAAATGAGAACCCTTATACTCACATCAAATTGTTTGAGGAGATAGTGAGTACGGTTCTAGTAGATGCCAACATTCAGACCAAATGGGTAAAACTATGACTCTTTCCCTTCTCCTTGAAGTAACGAGCTAAGGAGTGGTTCAATATGTTGAGGCCTGGATCTATCTGAACTTGGGTAGATCTACAAAAAGAATTCTACAAGAAATATTTCCTAGCTGAAACTAGCTGTCACATTATTCAAGGATCGTCCGAGCGAGTCTTTCCATAAAGTTTGGGAAAGATTCATCAAATGTGTCAATGTTGTTCTTCAACATGGTTTCACGGTTAGTCAGTTAGTGAGTATTTTTTACGAGGGACTCACGTCTGAGCAAAGACAATTTGTTGAGGTGTTGAGTAATGGTAGATTCCTTAGTAAGACCCCCGAAGAGGCTTGGGCCTATTTTGATGAGTTGGCTGCCAACAATCAGACATGGGAGATGGCTGGCACAAACGAGCCAACGAGGGCCACGGGTAAGTACATTCTCCATGATGTGGGGGACGATGATGTGAGGGCACAATTGGTGAAACTTACCTGCCAACTCGAAATGCTCACAATGAAGAAGGTCCATGAGGTGTCCACAAAAGAGATAGAACCTTGTCATTTATGTGAGGGCAAAGAACATTATACACATGATTGCCCATCCATTCTCATTTTAAAAGAGTCATTCAATCAGGGGAGTACGTTTCAGTCAATGCGATGAACCTTCTGAACAAAACCAATTCTTCTATTAGTAACATGTACAATCCAAGGTGGCGGTCCCACCCTAATTTTTCATGGAGGGAGAATCAAAATCAAAATCATGACAACTTTAACAATCCACCAGCCCAAAATCAATTTCAAAATCAATACTCACCACAAAACCAACAGGGGTATGGGCCGACAAATTTTGCACCACATAGTGGCCCACAAAGGCAACCTCCCTATCAAGTACCCCACCAACGTTCTAATATAGAAGACACTCTCAACGCATTCATGCAAAAATAGAATGATGTTAACTCTCAGACTGCACAAGAATTGCAGTCTAACACTAAAGCACTAAATGACATCCGCTCACACTTGTCGAAGTTGACCACGTATATGGGGGCTGCATAAAATGACATGGTGTAAGGAGTTCCAATGAGGGTCACATGAAACATTTAAAAGTTGTGACTACCCTGCATAGTGGAAAGGAGGAGGGTAAAACCATCTACCCTAAAGTAACAAATGCCATGGGCCCAAGAGTTGCATCCACACCATTACAGGGTGAGAAGCCCAGTATGAGTGTAGAGAATTTGGAGGAGGAGAGAAATGTTGAAAAAAATGAGTGTCAAAAATGGGCAAGTTAGGGGGAAAGCTCATGAGGAAAGTGAAGTGAGGAACAACAGAAAGGGTAGAAATACTGATAAGGAAAATATTGAAACACCCACTCCGGTGTACCACCCTCTAGCATGTTTTCCACAGTGGTTGCGAGCAACCAAGAAGCCAAATCATAATGCTGAGATTTACTAGCTCTTTAAGCAAGTAAAGATCAATACTCCACTTCTGGACGCCATGAAGTAGATTCTCGCTTATGCCAAATTTATTAAGGATCTATGCACGATCAAGAGGACTCACAACATGAAAGATAAGGCATTCTTGATGGAGCAAGTAAGCTCCATTATTCTAGCTAAAACTGCCCCCAAATATAAGGACCTTAGGTGTCTGACGGTATCCATCATCATTGGGGCCACCATAATTGAGTATGCCTTGCTCGATTTGGGTGCAAGAGTGAACCTATTGCCATGCACGATTTACAAGAAACTTAAGTTGGGAGAGTTAAAGCCTACATCCGTCACTCTCCAGTTGGTGGATCGTAGTGTGAGAATCCCACAGTCGAGTTAAGTCGTCCTTTCGCTTTGAAGTTCTCTCTGTGAAAGAATGACTTGGGGGCAAAACACTAATCCTAATGTGCCGTCGAGTTACCAAGCTAGATTTAACAACGCAAGCATATGACGGACCCACGACCATAATAGAAATGGAGTAAGGGGCAGTTCAGGGCACTCAACGTCCAAAAATCATGGCAATCGCTCATTAATGGAGGATGAGCGGCCATGGAAAACTTGATCAAGTGATTTGGGTCATTTTCTAAAGTAGGACCATGAAGAATGAAGATATCTAAGGCAAAAAATGGGTGTAACAACCAACTCAAATTAAATCTAGGGGAAACAAAGTCGAAAAAACTCAAATGTTTTAAAAACTATAAAAAAATATATAGTGGTTGTTTGGAGGTTGCCGATGAACAAGAATGGGAACGGCGGCGTCAAAAAGGCTTTTAGAACAAAGGTGTGACAGTGTGGAACGACAGTACGACGATGTTGGTTTGTAGGCATTCTGGTTCGCTCTCTTAGTATCTCTCTTTAGAAGGCTTAAGATGCAAGGTGAATAGTGGGCGGGGTGGGTTCCATATTTATAGGAGAACTTGAACCACTTTAATTCTTGCCTAAACAGCACTTAAGAGTAGGTGTGCCGCTTCGAGTTTCATGCCCTAACCGAGCTCTACATCAAACAAGATGATGACATGTGGAAAGGAAAGGATGGTGAAAGAACATCTTATAGGCACTGTCGAACTCCCACTTCTGAGCTACCTCAGATCGAGGTTCGTTGGAAACCAACTCCCGTGATCTCTACAAGTTAAGGGGCAATTATGGGATGATAAAATATCTTGCTTCATTCCCAAATGAGCACCACCGTCGGACTATCGCTTCATAAGAAGTTTGATCAGCATACGTTCGAGCTCGGTTGATGAAAGTATCCCGACAGAGATTCCCAAGACCAAGCTTCAAGGTCAGAGGGTAACATACAAGACAAATTCTCTCTACCAGCAACATGCTTGGGTCCAAACTCCGATGATGCGATGGGATAAATACCAGCCATGCCCTAGGGGCATGATTGGGTTAGTCGCCTACACGCTAACATTGGCAGTCGGTGTGTCCTCACACGCGCCGAGTTGTACTATAAAAACAGACATACATTTTCTCACAAGTAAGCAATACTCTTTCTCTCTCTCTCTCTCTTAACTTTTTCTTTTTAAGACCAGAGCCAAGAACCTTGTTCTTGCTCTCTTTTCTCTTCTCACTCTTATTTTTCAGTCACTAACTTGACCGTTGATAAGCCATCCCGGAACAGCTCTGGACGGTCCTTCTAACTATTTCTGTCTTGTAGGCTTACCGTGCAGCATCTAGTCATCGGAATCCGCTTGTCCATCACTGCTATCGTCTGTGTTAGATTTTCTATCATCCTCACTACCCCACACTTGTATTATAAGAATAATTTCTAAAGTACCTTTGCTTCCCCTATTTTATTCTTAACTTTTTTAATTGTTTGTTTGTTTGTTTGTTTGCTAAATTGTTGTTTAATGTGGCATTGAAGATTGAGATTTATCATGTTATTTTTCCATAATAAGAGCAATCAACTCATTTGACTAATACATTTTGTATCGCTTTGCGTAAGAGAGGTTGATACACCACTACAACAAAAAAGTAAAACAGTGACAAAATGGCTATGACGAAGGTAAAATTCATCACCCAATATACATATTTTGTGAGAAAAAATTTATTTCGTCATCAATAATAAGAGAACAAACATTTAAGGCGACAAAAAAATTTTTGTCACCATATATTGTTTATTAGTGAGGCAAACATAAATTTTGTCACTAAATAATTAGACGAAAAAAAGTTTAGGTG
>BRYE01000030.1:2567672-2575172 GCA_030159115.1 Actinidia arguta var. hypoleuca | reverse complement strand
CATCTAATACACTATTATGTGTGCAAATATATGAGCAAATCAAAACATGTTTGGCATATATAAAATCAAGTCTCTCAAAAATTTCTCACATCCCCGACTGAGCACATATAGAGAGATTCTTTTTGCAACGTCAAAAACTGTTAGAAAAATATACTTAAAGTTATTTTTTTAAAATATTTATTATTTTATTTTGTTTATTAATAAAAAATATTATTTGATTTTAATGAGAATATACAGAAAAATTGTTGCATAATATTTATATGTTTTTTTTATTCTGTATAGTAAATGATTGTATGTGTAGAGTTCGACTTACAACTAGAATATATCTTGGGTTTTTTGGGATATAAATTTTAGTTCGGATCTTAGACGGAAACACTTATCGGTAGGACTGTAGCACAATATTTTAGTAAGTCTTTACTATGAAAATATTATAATTTTAACTCGTTGTGCTAGTACACTTTGTGTGTATTAAGCATGACCGCTTTGGAAATATTATTTTTATATTGACTATAGAAGAGAATTAGCATCCCAAAATTATCACGAGTGATTATTCTGAACGCAATGACTCAAATTTTGAAAAACATTTTTATCGCTTGAGGAAAACAATTCCGCTCAAATTGAATCATTGCAAAAGATCATGATCTACTCTTTAAGGAATTTTTTGGAAATCTAACTTTTTAAGGATTTTTTTAAATTTTCTAATTTTTTCTTCAATATATATTCATTTTCGTGTGTGGGGTTGAATTTTTAATGCGTGACTCTTCATTTTTTGAGAATGTAATGAAATTTATTCAACCTTCAATATATTTATTGGTCATTTTTTCTTTATCTAGTTTTGTTATTTATTGTACTTTATTGGAACTTGAAGCTTTAACCTCATTATTTGAATTTAAGAAGGATACGGTAAAAGAGGAATGCTAGTACATTTTGTTTACCAAAAGTGAAAAGTAAACAATTATTTAGGACAACCAAAAAATGAATAATGGACAATTAAAAGAGGACGGAGGAAGTATAATTTAATAGCATAAACATCAATGCCCAATGTCTAAAAATAGGATTTCTAAATTTTAGAGTAACCACCTAGTTATAGGTCTTAGAAAACCATAAAATTGATATAATAACTCCGTGGACCGACATACACCCTCTTGTTAACACAAAGATGAGTACATGGTCTAACATATGGAATGGAACGATGTTAGACCACCCACTTCATCTACCACATGGTTAGCCCCTAATCAGCATTTTTGATTATTTTAATTAAATTTATTAAGCTTTCATAAATGCGTGGACAATTAATAAATGCAACTTATAAAATAGTAACATAAATGTCAAGTAATCCTGAGTTCCCCAGAATTTTAGGTCAACCCCATATAAAACATAATGAATACAAAGTTATGGGATTAAGGGGATACATAACATAGGGATTGTTACCCAGATGACAAATTATGAGGGGATAAAATAAGTTTGCTACTATTAATGACTAATTAAAATTTAATTAATAATAATCTAATATGCACTCAATATAGCAAGTAAAAAAATACAGTGAAAGTAAGAAAAGAGCGAGTGCAAACAGATTTTATAGTAGTTCGGTCAAACGTTGCTTACATTCAGTCTCCAAGACCTCCTTGGGTTTTTACTAACTTCATAAGCTTTAGGGTACTTGCAAACCTTTACAATATTCCTTCACTACAGGTCCTCTAGTCTTCAAGAGAAATGCCCTATCTTGGATTACAATCAATCACTCAAGGTGATTCTCTTAAAAGAATTATGTTGTATCAATGAATGCTCACAAATACTCTAATTGAATAATAAATACAATCAAGGATTGCTAGAGTGATTTCTCTCTTTTTGATCTTACAAATTTAGCTTAAGAAATGATCAAGGTGTTCAAGAATTGAATGCAAAAGGTTAGGAGAAATTAATACACTTTGATTTTCTCTTTAATACCTTCCCAACCACCCCAATGGTTGCATTTATAGCCTCAAGTTGAAATATGGTCTTTGCAGCATTAAATGCACCTAAACTAGTCGTTATGATTCAATGTAGGTAGTTGGATCTTGATCTGAACGCTTAGAGTCAAGATTTCAAACATTGGTCGATTGAACATTTGAACTTCAACTCTGGTCGATGCTTCTTTGATTCCAAAGGGTGCTCAAAATTTCGGTCAAGGGTTTGCTTAACTTCGATCGACCCTTTCTTAAAAAACAATGGTTTTCTTAAACTTTGATCGATGCTTTGCCTAACTTCGATCGATCGAACATTATTCGGTTGATGCCTTGCATTTCCAGTGGCACCTAAAAATTTTGGTCATGTTTTTGCCAAACTTCGATCAACCAAACATTATTCAGTCGATGCCTTGTTTATTTCCAATGGCACTTAAAATCTTCGATCGATACCTTGCAACTTCGGTCAACAAGTTTGGTTGACCAAACTTGTGATAGTTGTAGCAGTCAAGTTGTATTCTTCAAACATTAATTTTGTTAGATGCTCAAAATGAGTTTGGAATATAATTTGACAATCCTATAAGTTCCGTTTGCATTATAACATTGATTATGACTTACTGGAACTATTGGATTGTATTTTGAGTTAATATCAACTCTTACAAGCTCGATTGAGTTTTTCATTCGTGTGATCGATTCAAATGTTCAAAACCAACTCTAATCCATGTAGCAGTCAAGTTGATGATTAATATGGTGTGACTTTGATACCAATTGAAAGGGATCGTATCCTGCTAATGGAAGCATGTTTTTTTTAAAAAAAATCAAATCTTAAGTCATGTAATCCTACAACGTTGATAAATAGGGGATTCAATATACCTTAATAATTTTGAGAATAATTAAGGTTTTAAACCCGAGTTGCTGCTGCAAATTCAGACAACTTGTGGCTGCCTTGATGCTGTGAATTTTAGCAACTTATTGATACATTTCTGGAGCAAATTCCAGAACCTTATTATTGCATTTCGTCAACAAATTTCATCACCTTATTGCTAAGAATTTTAGTAGCTTATTGCTGTATTTTTAGAGTAAATTTTAGCATCTTATTGTTGCGTTTCTAGAGCAAATTCTAATACCTTATTACTGAAAATTTTAGTAGTTTATTGCTACGTTGTGACCACATTAATCTTGTGATTCAGTTTGAGGTAGAGCGGCTTGTTGCCGAGGAACATTTTCAAATATGCTCTCTTGATGCTCCATATTGCCTTGATTATTTTTCAAATCTTTCAAATTTGGTTCATCACCTATATTTTTATTTTTTTGCAATATTCTTGGAAGAAATGTCGTTAGATTCATCAAAAGCTATATGGACCAATTATTCTAGAAGTAAGGTGCGTTTATTAAAGACTCTAATGCTTTGCTTGTAGATGAATAATCAAGAAAAATTATTTCATCCAATTTGAAATTGAATTTGCCCAAGTTATCTTTTTCATTATTTAAGACAAAGAAGTATTTACACCCAAAAGAATGAAAAAAGTTTATATTAGGCTTTATTTCTTTCCATAGCTCATGAGGAATATTCTTTAAGATTGGCTAAATCATAGCACGATTTATAATAAGGCAAGCGGTGTTAATTGCTTCGGCCCAAAAGTATTTTGGTAGAGAATTTTCACATATCATGGTCCTAGCCATCTCTTCTAAAGTTCTATTCTTCCTTTCAACAACAACAACATTTTGTTGAGGAGTTCTAGGAGCTGAGAAATTATGTCCAACACTATGTTCATCACAAAAGTTTACAAAAGATTTATTTTCTAGTTCTCTACCATTGTCGATTCTAATTTTTGAGATTGTAAACACTTTGTCATTTTGAATATGTCGACATAATTTTGAAAATGAAGAAAATGCTTCATCATCCTTGATTTATTCTTGTGATATTTAAGATATCTCTGGCTGTCTCTTGATCAATGTTGTACGTTTTACATGACTTTATAATCTAGAAAATAAAAATTTCAAAATTACGCTTTCGTTCACGGGATACGATCTCCTTCAATGTAGGCATACAATTCTCAATAAACTCCCACTTGCACTCATGTCACATCTATCGCCCATCATATCTACATGAAGCTTAAATATATTAGAAGTTAAAGCCTTAGTGAAAGGATCTACTACGTTGTCTACCGATGCAACCATAGTAACTACGACATCTCCACACAGTACTATCTCCCTAATGAGGTGATATTTCTATTCTATGTGTTTTCTACCCTTGTGATTCCTGGGGGTTTTAGATTGGGCAATTGCCCCATTATTATCATAATAAATTATAATGAGTAGTTGATCTTGTGGAACCACACCCAACTCCAAAAGAAACTTTTTAAGCCAATCTGCCTCTTTAGCTGCTTCGGTAGCTGTTACATACTTTGCTTCAATGATTGAGTCAACAATACACTGTTGCTCGATACTCCTCCAATTGACACTTGTAACCCTAAGAGTGAACACGTATCTGGAAGTTGACTTTATAGAATTCATGTCTGACATGAAATCCAAATATGTGTAACCGATTGAAATTAAATCTAAACGTCCGTAGGTCAACATATAATCTCTAGTCTTCCTCAAGTACTTGAAAATATTTTTCACCGCGGTTCAATGCTCTGGTCCTGGATTAGATTGATATCTATTGACCATGCCCACTACATAACAACTATATGGGCTAGTGCAAATCATAACATACATTACGCTTCCTACCGCTAAAGCATAAGGAACTGCCTTCTGCTTTGTTCATCCTTAACAGCCTTAGGACACTGATCCTTATACAAAGGAACTCCATGCCTGAAAGGTAATAATTCTTTATTTGAGTTATGCATTTCAAACTTGACAAGAATTTTATATATATATATATATATATATATATATATATATATATATATATATATATATATATAGTTGTAGTTTAGGATAAGCCTAACATTTTGTTCCTGCGATCTCACAAAAGTCTAATCCCTAAAATGTAGCTGGCTTCTCCCAAGTCCTTCATATCAAATTGATTTGCCTACCATATTTTTATAGTAGATAACGAACCTACATCATTCCCAATGAGTAGAACATCATCTATGTATAAAATTTACAACATCACCACGCTTCGCACTTCCTATACACATTTGGTTTATCCGTATTTTGTTCAAAATCAAAAGATTTGATTGCCTGATCAAAATGAATGTTCCAACTTTGGAAAGCTTGGTAAATGGATCTATGCATATAGATGTCTTCCTCAAGATTACCATTCAAAAAAGTAGTCTTGACATCTATTTTATAAATTTCATAATTAAATTGTGATACAATGGAAAAGAGAACATGAATAGACTTAAGCATGGCGACCGGTTAAAATGTTTTTTCATAATCAATTCTTTCTTTTTGAGTAAATCATTTGGACACCAATCTAGTTTTAAAAGTCTCTATCAAACCATCGGGTTCACTTTTTCTCTTATAAACCCACTTACAACCAATAGGTTTAACATTGACAGGCAGCTCTACAAGTTAAACACATCAGTTGTAAGTGGGTTTATAAGAGAAAAAGAGGACCCGATGGTTTGATAGAGACTTTTAAAGCTAGATTGGTGTCCAAATGATTTACTCAAAAAGAAAGAATTGATTATGAGAAAACGTTTTAACCGGTCGCCATGCTTAAGTCTATTCATGTTCTCTTTTCCATTGTATCACAATTTAATTATGAAATTTAGAAAATAGACGTCAAGACATGAATAGAGTAAATAGATTCTATCTCAACTTTCCTAACTATTTTCAAATTTCCCATTTTTTTCCTAGAAATAGCCTTGTTGTAGCTACTAGGAACCAAATCATGTTCATTAGAGATAACCTCTCTTAAGAATATGAATCGGTCAGGTTCTCTGACAATCCTCCTCCTATGACGTGGCTTTCGTGTATTTAAAAAGGGTAAAGTAGTTGTTTCTAGAATATCTTCCATTGAATTAGAACTTCCTTCTAATGGCTCTCTAGTAGTATCAGACAACTCCCTAAAATCAAATCTATCATTAGGCTTCCTGTCCATCATTTAATTGTTCTCCAAAAAAAAAGAATTAGTACTCACTAATACTATTTGTTCTCTGGATCATAAAATAACCTGTCTTTAGTTCCTTTAGGATATAATATGAAATAGCATAATTTTGACTTAGTATCCAACTTCCCAGTCTTTCCCTTAAGCATACACACTGGACACCCCCATATTTTGTAGTAGTATAATAGGCTTGCGACCAGTCCATGAAACTACGAGAGTGTTTGGAATAGACTTACTTGGAAATAAATTTAGAATGTAAGCTGCTATTTCTAAAGCATATCCCCATAGGAACTTTGGTAGATCAGAATAACTCATCATAAATCTTACCATCTTTAAAAGAGTCTGATTTTCTTCTTTCAATCACACCATTTTGCTGAGGCATACCTGGTACTGACAACTGGGATAAAATCTCATTTTTCAACAAATACTTATCAAAGTCACAAGAAAGGTACCAACCACCTTGATAGGATCGAAACAACTTTATGTTCTTATCTAGTTGCTTCTTCATTTCAGCCCAAAATTCTTTGAACTTTTCAAATGTCTTGGACTTTTGGTGCAACAGATAAATATAACCATACCTTTAGCAATCATCAATAACAATAATAAAATACTCAAATTCCCTCTAGCCATAACTTTTAGGGGTCCACACACATATGTATAAATTAACTCTAATATACCTTTGGATCTATTGCCCTTTGTCAAAAAAGGCATTTTGGTCATTTTTTCTTCTAAATATGATGTACACAGAGGTAAGGGTTGAATAGTCAAATAGGACAAATTGCCCTCTCTAACCAATATCGATCCTTTTTAAATTAATATGATCAAGTCTTAGATACCAAAGGTACATTGGATTATTAGAAGAAGCATTTATTTTAAGTGGCAAGTTTTGTGATTTATTCAATTCAGTATCATGTTCTCATCCATCTTAGGAGTAATTAGATAAAAACGATCTACCATTTTCCCGAGCATATAAAAGATCAATTTAATTTAATAAAAAATATTTTTATTAAATAAAATAGAATATCCTTGTTTAAACAAAGCAAAAACCAAAATCAAATTTCTTCTAATACTAGGGACAAATTAATAGTCATATAAAATTAATATTTTATTCAAAGAAAAAAATAACTCTCCTACTCCTACAGACACTACTCAACTCTTACTTCCGAGCCCAAGTGTAATGTAACCTCACCATTACTTAACATTTTGATTTCTCAAAATCCTTGCAACATGTTTCAAATATGATTAGTTGCACTGGAATCTACACACCAAAAATTTGAAATACCCATAATAAAGCTTACGTCAATAATAAGTGATTCGATTATACATGAGTCTTTTTTTTAGCTAAGAAGTTTGAACAGTGGAAATACTTTGCCTAGGGTTTTGGATCAGTCACCTTCTTAACTTTGCCAATAGCCCTAAATGGATTAAGATCTTAGGGTTACTTGGAACTTTCTTCTTTTTACACTTGCCCTTTCCCTTGGCAAAAGACTTGGAAAA
>BRYE01000030.1:2560172-2562672 GCA_030159115.1 Actinidia arguta var. hypoleuca | reverse complement strand
TTTTCAAGCACATCTTGTTACTATGTTGACTGACCAATCCTTGAAGCAAATTCTCCAGCGACCTGACACCTCGGGAAGACTCCTCAAATGGTCCATCAAATTGAGCAAATTCCATATTAATTTCAAACCAAGAATGGCGATCAAGGGTTAGGCCTTGGTTGATTTTGTGGCTGAATTTACATAAGACGTCGCCCTAGATTCTAAAAAAGGCCTACCCAAGGTAGAAACTCCAGAGCAATCTAACTCGGACGATCCTTCCAGATGGAAACCATTTGTAGACGGATTATCAAACCAGCCTGGTTGTGGCACGGGGCTGATTCTCTAAACCCCTTTAGGCGAGCAGATAGAGTACGCCATCCATATAGGATTCAAAGCCACCAATAACAAAGATAAATATTAAGCTCTCTTTGTCGGGCTACGAGTTGTAACTGAAATGGGAGTAGATTTCCTGGACGCCTTCAGTGATTCACAGCTAGTGGTGAACCAAGTCCTAGGAGACTACCTCAACAAAGATACTAGGATGCTGGCCTATTTGGATAAAGTAAAAAACATATCCAGGAAAATCAAAGATTTCAAAATTAGCCAGATTCCCAGAGAAGAGAACAAGAAGGCTGATGCTCTGGCTAACCTCGCCTCAACTTTTGATTTTATCTCGGAAAAAATTATACCTCTGAAGTTCTTAGCAAACCCAAGCATTAAGGTCACTAAACCAATCTTTCAGGCGGAGACTTGCTTGACATGGATGAACGACATTATGGCAAATCTCTAGAATGGCACGTTACCACCAGACAAACTCCAAGCTCGCCGGATTCAATACAGATCTGTGAAGTTTTATATTCTCCATGGAATCCTGCATAAGAGATCTTTTTTAGGACCTCTCCTGAGGTGTCTCCGACCTAAAAAAGGGGAATATGTGTTGAGGGAAATCCATGAAGGCATCTGTAGAAATCATTCTGGGGTGAGGTCGTTGGTAAGAAAAGCAATTTGCCAAGGTTATTTCTAGCCACAGATGAAACGAGATACGACAACATACACAAAGAATTATGACAAATGTTAATGATTTGCTATAGTTTGTCATCTTCTTCCCACCGAGATGATCCTAATGACCAGCTCGTGGCCCTTTGCTCAGTGGGGCATGGACATACTTGGACCTCTATCCCAAGTTCTTTTGCAAAGAAAATTCTTGATCGTGGCCATTGATTACTTCACCAAGTGGATAGAGGCAGAACCCCTTGCCAAAATCACAGAAAGAAACACCAAAAATTTCATATGGAAAGACATCATCTGTCAATTTGGAATTTCCAAGGTTATTATCTCGAACAATGCCAGGCAATTCAATAATGATGAATTTAGACTATTTTGTTCAAACCTCGCCATCTCTCATCATTTCTCCTCGCCTGGCCATCCTCAAGAAAATGGACAAGTCGAGGTCACCAATAGGACGATCTTGAGAAATTTCAAGGCAACACTGGAAAACTCCAAAAGCGAATGGGTAGAAGACTTGCCAAGCATACTTTGGGAATACCATACGAAGAACAGAATTCCTACTGGAGAAATGCCATTTTCAATGGTTTATGGGACGGAATCTATTATCCCAGTGGAAATTGGAATGCCGAGTTTCAGGACTGCAAATTTCAACAAAAAAAACAATGAAGCTAAACTAAGGCTCAACCTTGACCTAATCGACGAGAAAAGGGAGCAAACTGAAATACGCCAAATAGCCTATAAGCATCAGGTCGCCAAAAATACTACAATGAGAGGGTGAAGCACAGATCTTTCTTGCCGGGCAACCTAGTCATGAGAAAAGTTACATTGGCCACAAAGGATCCAAATGCAGGGAAGCTTGGTCCTACTTGGGAGGGCCCCTACAAGGTTTGTCAAAGTATCTAGACCTGGGACTTATTGGCTGGAAGACGTGGACAGAAGACCTCTTCCCCACCCTTGGAACGCCGAATACCTACAGAAATATTACTAGTAATGCGTCTAGTTGCCATGAGAACAAGATCGCCTAACAAATAGGACATCACAAAATGTTACATTTGTATTATTAATTGTTATGATCACATGTCTTTATGATTATTAAATAATCTCCTTTGAATTTCTCATAAGAAATTATGTTGTCGTTATTTGTGGATGTCGCCAACGTCAAGATTGCCCATTCATTATGATATGATAAGGCATCTTGATCGCCATTGTGGATGTCACCAACGTCAAGATTGTCCATTCATTACGATATCATAAGGCATCTTGATCGCCATTGTGGATGTCGCCAATGTCAAGATCACCCATTCATTACGATATGATAAGGCGTCTTGGTTGCCATTGAGGAGGTCATCAGTATCAAGAACGCCCATTCATTACGATATGATAAGGTGTCTTGATCGCTAGTGTAGATGGCGTCAATGTCAAGTACGCCCATTCACTAAAGAATGATAAGGCGTCCAGATTGCCATTTAGCATGTCGCCAATATCGAATATGTCCATTCATTAAAGAATGACA
>BRYE01000030.1:2532672-2547672 GCA_030159115.1 Actinidia arguta var. hypoleuca | reverse complement strand
GGAAAATTATTTTAACAATAAAAACATAACCTTGGCGATCTTAACTTAGGTGATAACAGTGGAGAGACAAGAAACATCAAAATCGTAATGATGTTATCCAAAAAAATGGAGAAATAGGCAAATTCAATTATTGGGGGAATCAGGTTAACTTGGCGAGCTTGTTTATTAGGCAAACAATGCCGATTCTTTTTAATTTGAGCGAACAATGGCAATGTCATGGAGAAATTCATGGACTCGTTACTTCATTGGAATAACTTTAATCACATAGATACTGGCGATCACAATCACACGAGTTTTTGGTGAATAAAATTTTTGAAATTGGTGACATAACCCACTCTAGCAAACTTTGGCGATGTACAAGGGTGCTCAAGGAGAAATAAGATTTTATTAAAATAATCACTATTACATGGAGATTGGAGAGCATAATAAGACTTTGGTGATCAAAATTGTATGCATATGGAGATTTGGCGAAATCAATACTACGGTGATCTCTCATGGCCACATGGGGATTGGCAATCATAGGACATTGGCGATATTGTACTACACGGGCAATCCTCTTTGAAAGGAAAACATAAAGACTACTGGTAATATTTTTTCAAGTGTTCAGCATTCCAAGGATGAGTTAATGTCTTCCCACTCATGTTTTCTAGCCAATAGGTTCCTAGCTTGGAAACTTTGACAACTTAGTAGTGACCTTCCCATATAGGACCAAGCTTCCCAGCATTGGGATTTTTTGTAGACAAAGTGACTTTTCTCAAGATTAGGTCACTAGGTAGGAAAGATTTGTGTTTAATTCTATGGTTGTAGTACTTAGCGACCTAGTGCTTGTAGGGTGCTTGGCGTACCGTAGCTTGCTCCCTCTTTTTATCAAGGAGATCAAAGTTAAGCCTTAGCTTGGTTTCATTGTCCTCCCATTCAAAATTTAAGGTCCTAAAGCTCGACATTCCTATCTCTACTGGTATAACTGATTCTTTCCCATAGACCATCTAGTATGGCATCTCGCCTGTAGGGATTTTGCTCGTGGTGTGGTAGGCCCATAGTATGCTAGGCAGGTCTTCAGCCCATTCACTCTTGAATTTTTCCAATCTTGCCTTTAGATTCCTAAAGATTGTTCTATTAGTGACTTTCACTTGACCATTTGCTTGAGGATGACTAGGCAAGGAGAAATGGTTGAAGATGGCGAGGTCCGAATAGAATATCTTGAATCCGTCGTTGTCGGATTGCTTTGCATTGTCCGAGATGATAACCTTAAAAATTCTAAATCGGTAGACAATGTTCTTCCATTCAAAATTCTTGGCGTTTCTCTTAGTGATTTTGGCTAGAGGCTTTGCCTCTATCTACTTGTTAAAGTAGTCTATGGCGACGATCAAAAACTTCCTCTGTAATAGAGTTTGAGGTAAAAGATCAAGTATATCAATTCCCCATTGAGCGAATGACCATGGGCTGGTCATTGGCACTATTTCGGTATGAGGGAGATGATTTATTAGAGCAAACTTCTGGCATTTGTGACATTTCTTGGTGTACATCATCACGTCCTTCTCCATCTAAGGCCAGAAATATCATTGGCGAACAGCTTTCCTAACCAGCAATCTTGCCCCGGAGTGGTTTCAGAGATGCCTTTATGAATCTCTCTGAGTACATAATCTGCTTCTTTAGGTCAGAGACATCTTAGAAGCGGTCCTGAGAAGGATCTTTTGTACAAGATTCCCCGGATGAGGCAAAATTTGGTTGCTCGGTACTGGACCCGGCGAGCTTAGAGCTTTTTCAATGGTAGTTTTCCATCTCGTAGATATGCAATGATATCGTCCATCCACGTCAGATCTTCTTCTCGACAGACAACTTTTGCAATCTTAATACTTAGGTTTGGAAAGAACTCTAGTGGAACACTTCTGTTCGAGACGAAATCAAAGGCCGAGGCTAGGTTAGCTAGGGCGTCAGCCCTCTTGTTTTCCTCTCGGGAAATTTAGCAAATCTTGAAATCTCCGATTTTCATTGATATGGCCATCTCATATTCTTTCGTCCACGTAAAGACTATTTTTCCTCAAGATCTTGAAGAATGGTAAACACTTGTTTTCTAATTTAGAGACGAATCTGTTAAGAGTGGCTACTCGCCTAGTTAATTGTTATACCTCATGTATGTTTCTAGGAGAGCTTATTGCAAGTAGATCTTGAAATTGGTTTGGGTTTGCCTAGATCCCACGTTTAATTATAAGAAAGATGAGGAATTTACCTGAGGATACATTGAAGATGCATTTGGAAGAATTCAACATCATACGATGCCTTCGCAGGACGCCAAATGTGTCCTCTAGATGGGTGATGTGATCAACTGCTTTTAGGCTCTTGACCAGCATGTCATCTTTGTAGACCTCCATCGTTTTTCCTATCATTTCCTTGAACATCTCGTTTATCAATCTCTGGTATATTGTCCCATCATTCTTCAACCCAAAAGGCATAACTTTATAGCAATATAATCCTCTCTCCATGATAAAAATAAGTCTTCTCCACATCGAGAGGGTACATCTTGATCTGATGGTATCCATAAAAGGCTTCCATGAATCTAAAGAGTTTGTGTTTGAAGGTTGAATCAACAATCAGATCAATTTTGGGCAGAGAAAAATTGTCTTTTGGGCAGGCCTTGTTGAGGTCGGTAAAATCTACACATACTCTCCACTTTCCCCTTTTGGGGGGGCGACAACGATGTTGGTGAGCCAGCCTGGGTAATGGGATTTCATGATCCTATTGGCTTTGATGAGCTTAGCCACTTCTTATTCAATGACTTTTAATTGTTCAGGGGCAAACTTTTTTCGTTTTTGGCAAACTAGGGGATGTTCAGGATCGGTGAATAACTTGTGAATGGAGACATGGGGATCTATTCCTGGAACGTCGCCCTGTGACCATGGAAACACGTTGTAATTCCTCTTTAAAAATTCCACCAAGGCTTTCCATAGCTCCTCGGTCAATTCAGTCCCTATCATGACATGGCGATCTGCATAGTCGGGATGGGAGATGGGAGCCACTTCTTCTAAAGGCTTGGTGTTTTCTATCTCTTGGGGATCTTTGAGAGTTATTTCATCCACCTCGTCCCTCAGTGCCTCCATCTCAGCATCATCTATCTGTAATTATTATTAGGCACCTAATTTCAAATGAGATTCGGCCCTCATAGCATGATGAAGCACTGTCGAGCGACCTAGGATTGCATTATAGGGTGAAAGGCAATCCACAACAATGAAATCTTGCCAATGGTCTAGTAGGGCTACGTCCCTAAGGTTATAGACAACTTGATCCACCCAAGTGGATGTGTTGTACTCCCTCCAAATCCAACCAGAGCGATGTGAAACGGGTGAAGCTTATCTCGCCCAATCTTCAGCTTGTCAAACGTCGAGATGTACAAGATATTTGCAAAACTCCCATTGTCAACCAAGATTCTTTGAACGTTGAAATTGGTGACTATGGTGGAGACGACCAATGCATCGCCGTGAGGCAAATGTAAACCTATCAGGTCATCATTAGTGAAGGTGATGGGTTGGTGAGCTTCATTCAAAGGCGTGGAGAGGTTATAAACCTCCTCTTTATCTCACTCATTTGCTTCTCTTGCATGCCTCTTCCAAGATGAGCTTGAACATCCTCCTAAGCCAAATCCTCCATGGATTGTTTGGATATCCCCTGTTGTTGGTCTGTTGTTGCCAAATCTTCTATCAAGCAAGTCTGGCCGTGGGCAATCAGCCACATACTTTCTCAGATACCCTCTCTTGATTAGGTCAACTATCTGTTCTGTCAGTTGGAAACAATCCTCAGTGTTGTACCCATGGTCCCTTTGAGGCAACTTGACCTTGGTAGAGATTCACCTCATCCCCCATTTCCCTGCTTTGTATAGCAAGGGAAGACCCGAGTACAATCGCCTGCTATAAATAAGTTTTTGTGATCGCCTTGAATCAATAAAAGTATAAGAATAAGAATTGAGATTGAAACTGAATAGATACCTAGCCGATGATGTGGAAAAAATTCATAACCACCTGATCCAGGGTTAGTTTGTCCACCTTTTCCTTGTCAACATGTGGAATCACTCCCCCTAAGATTTTCTCTATCACAGAAGGACTCCCCAACATGGAGGCTCTGGGCCCCAAAACAACACCAAATTTGGCCAAGGTACCCTCATCAGGAGCAATAGTAGATGTCTCCCCCTTGTTCATCGCCTTCTTTTTGTCCTTTGGCAGCGAGATGGACCCTTTCTTATTGGCGTCAAAAGCCATTTGGCCCTTCTTGGAGGGCGTGGTGTCAGGCGTCTCACCCCGGGGGCGCTTCTCGCCAATTGTGATCCGATATGACCAGACCTTCAATTTAGAACTCGAGCTTGAGCTCGAACTGTATGGTCCCAAATCTAAGACAAGGTCTCGGATTTTTCCCCCTAACAACCTTAATAGTGTTAGATCAGGAAGGCGAGGTAAGACTCTTCTTATTTCCTTCTTGATAGTTCCTATATATTCTACCAAGCCATCTTGGGAATGGTCGCCTCAGCGAGGTTCATCTCAGAAATGATGAGACTCACCCTCATCGCCCATAACTGGAGCTACATCGCCTGTTTGTATGTCCTCGCCATTGTCTCTGCCACTGGACGCCATTGAATCAGTAGCAGACTGAAAGCACCTATAGAAGTACTTAAAATCAATAACTTCCTTGATTGTAAAGAAGTGCCCTTCCTCTTGCGAATCTAAAATATCACCAAGCCTTTTCTGCTCGGCTTTTGGTAGGACAGGGGTTTGTTGCAGCACTTACCTGAAAATGGAAGAATGCCTATTAGTCACGGGCGAGGACCTACACTTGTCAATTAAAGAAATGACTCAGTACACAGGAACTAACCTGGGATGCCCCATGACCTCGGAACCCTTGGAACCCCTTTTTCCCTAGATATCCCCGGGGCAAACTCCCAATCAGCTCCCAAGATAAAGAAGAATTTCTTCTTTTATCCCTTGACGTTGCTAGGATACCCCTGAGTAGGGTCTTCACAGACCTGGCCTTGAAATAGAGCCATCCAAAGTGTGGCTTCGGGTTCTTGTACAGGGTAAATAGGCTCCTAAACTTATTAAGGGAAATGATGAATTTATGAGCTCGCCACACCACTATTGCACAAACGAGATTTTTCCATGCATTGATATAAAATTTTCCTAATGATCGGATGGAGGGAAAAATGATCGTAAAAGGCCACCTCACTTGGGCGAGTAGACACAATGGTCTCATATGCCTCAGAAAGCCTGATCTAAATTCTGGAAGGAAAAAATAATAACTCTCTAAGGCAATCCATCTCGCCTTAGGACATGGCATTAGTCTCCTTCTCAATCGGAGGGAGATCATCAGCCGAGGGTCTAACCTCGGGACCAGGGGTGTCTTTCCTAGAGGAGGAAGGAAGCTGGTTAACTTTGTCAGCCATATATGATTTCTCACCTAGGTGGTCAGATATCCAAGAAGGCAAGGAATGTTCTAAGTCTCCTATATTGGCTTTACTAAACATACACTAAAGACTATAAAATTGGAGACAAGTCTAACAATTGATAATTACTGAATTGAGGGCGAGATAACAATCGCGAGGTAACAAGAGCAAGGTGAAGGTCAGAACAAGGGCAATAGTTCAACAGCGAAAGCAAAAATAGTGCAGATCTATTTGCTACAACGGTCAGGATCTCATGGCCTTTCGAATACCGAGGTCGAAACCACCACTCCCGCCGAAATGTCATTCCGCCATTAATGCTTTTGTCCACGTGTCCACTCATGAAGACATACCATCATTTGGCGCCCATGACATAAACCCACATTCCGTGGTATACGACTTGACAATGCCAAGTATTTTACCTCAGCATGTCGAGTCGGGGGGCAACTGATAAGGGATAAATTCTCCACTTGTTTATCCGACGTGAACCACCTCACCTCCATGAAGATCATATCGCCAACTCCCCTCATATCCGATATCGGACTCGCCCAAGCTCCATGGCTGCCAAGAATACTTTGGGGCCTCACCTCGCTATCTATCGAGTGAACGGGAATAATGATCAATCTTACCTTTGCTAGTGCTCACCTTGCCTATATCCGTAAGCTTGCTGATTAGTGCTCTACCTCTCCATCTACCTCGAAGATGGGATGACCTTGGAAGTCCACCTCCATGAGACTCCTTCTCTATTACGTAGCCTATAGTCGCGGTTTGTTCTCTAAATGGCATATTCCTATGTTATCTCCGATATCCGCAGTATCTACTTCCATACTTAACTGCCCGAGGATCTCGCTGTGATCTTCTCGCACGGCTCTCTATTCTCCAACTATAAAAAGGGCGCTCCCCCCCATCATAAAGGGGTATCACTAAACCTTGCATATTCATTCTAAGAGTTCTTGTGCTTTGTTTTGTCTAGCCTTTCCGCCTTGGTCTGATCTCTACGCCAGAGGAGTTTTGAGAGGCTTTGCCCTAACTAGTCATTTTGTTCCCTTATGCAGGTCGCCCAAGCCATTGCCGAGGTCAAGTACCGAGGTTACGAGCAATTCTGACTGTTGGTTGCTCACCCCAAAATTTCTACCACAACAGTATACATTTGTGTATCTTTGGAAGTTGTTGGGATTAAGTGGGTACCTAGTACTTAAATGTTAATAGTATGTTTTTGCACAGATTATGCTCGAAGATTCGAGGTGATGTGTGTGATGGTATTTTGAGAGTGGTGAGGTTTTGAATTGGTAGGAATTGTGATGAATTTTGATAGAAAAAGAAGAGAAAAAGAAAAACAGAGCATTCGGAGCTTCATGAAGCTTTAATGGAATTATCTAGTGTGGTTGAGCCGTGATATTTTACCCCTAATCGAGTGAGTCTTTGACGGTAGGAATAGTCACTTTCTATGTTATTCAGTGGATTTGATTATAGGGTCAGATTGAACTGATTCTAACCATATAATAAAGATTTGTAAAGTAATATTGAAAAAGAGTTTAATGGCAAGATAATTCTAAATTTGACGATGGAACTTTATTGTTTTTTTATAAAATTTTAGTATGTTGTCGTTTGAAGTACGATGTACAAATCTATCAGAAATGAAATAGTATTTTGGTACTTAATAAAGTAACTATATTTTATGCACCACATATAATTACTTTTTGAGTATGTGTCAGGTTCTAATACTACATCAAATATCCTAATTGACTAAAAAAGTAACTTGGGTATAGTAATTGGTAGTTGGCATTGTGGTAAGTGTACTTACTCATATTTGACATAAGTTGTGGTATTTGTGCCATAGTTGTGGGTTACAAAATGATTTATTTTGCTTGGAGCCCATATAATGCATTATTCAGAAATGTTGCATCACATTGTTCTGGGGACATTACATTAAACGTTGCTTACAATACTATTATGATATAATGCCAGGCTGCAAAAGGAAATGAAAAACATTAGAGAGGAAGAAGAACACAAAATGTCAGAAATGGTAAAGAAAATTAAAAGGTTGAAATCTGAGAGGGACCAAGTAAAAGTTGAGAATGAAAAATTGAAAACAGAAACAGATCAACTACAATATGACGACTCTAAATTGATGCCCAAACCTAGCTATAAGACTTGCAAAAAGGAATTTCAGAAGAAGAAACATAAGGCTTAATAGAAATTTGAATGAAAAACATAAATAGCAATTTAATTCAATACCAAATTTGATGTCTCAAATTTAATCCATACTATTATAAACTTTATTACTAATAGGCTTTTTTTGAACCAGTTAGGGTTGTAGGTTTTCTTATACAAACGGTTTCTCAAGGGTTCTAGAGTTTAGATATTGGTGATTCGTGGGTTCTTTTCTTTCATTGTGAATTTTCCCAGCCAATCTTCACCCATGGGCATAGGCTTTAAGCTGAACCATGTAAATTTTTGCTTGTTTCGTGAGATTTCTCTACTTTTATGTTCTTAAATTTTGGACTTGTCATAACAAAGGCTATAACAGGAAGAATACTTCTTCCAACTTTCAGATTACAATTCCACGCCTTATCTTGTAATGATTGCAATTTAATTGAAACAAACATGTAAACACAAAGGGCAAGGGTGTGTAAAGGAGAGCGGTTTGGTGATATGATGTACTGCATTTTGATATTTTTTGGGGGGTGGGGGGGAGGAATAGGTCGATAATGAGATGATGTGTCATTGGTCTGAATATTTGATGGGGTGTACAGAGATGGAACTGGTTATGCGTAGCAAGAGTCGGGGTTGGAGGGGAGGAAAGGTGTGTTTGAACGAAGAGAAATCGGCATCATAGGTAAAGGGTCAGTCCAGCCTAGAGAGAGGGAATTGTATGGAGGAAGCAACATCCATGAAGAGTGGAAGGACAAGGCAGGGAGCAACAGGAGATGGTGAAAGTTGGGGTAAGAAGGCGGCAGCAATGGTTATGGTGAGGGGAACGGAGAAGTAAGGGAGAGACTGGTCTCATTGGCTGGTGGCACTTTTCAAGCGGCGACAGTGGCCATTTCCCCTTATTTTGTGATTTTATATTCTCTTTCTAGAAAAGTACAAAACTTAACTCAGATTGATAAAAAGAGATTGTGCAAAAACAGGGAAGCGAATTAGATCATTCTATGTCTATGCGGGATGACAAAATAACTTAAAATTTTCCTTGTTACTTTGGTTAACCCACTAACAATGACAGGAGGTTAGTGTAATTTTAAAAAATGAGGGGGAAATCTGTATTTCTTGTAAACCTCAAGGGATGTAAGTGTAATTAATCCAACTGATCAACAAGAACTACAGAAGTACAGAAACGAGCCAAAATAAACATGCACAAGTACACAATCGTGTTTGCGATAGTGTAAACAAAATATATAACCGTAATCAACCACAAACAAAAAAAATATGTCACCTATTAATGACTACTCACTCAATTGATACATGGTAAATACACATAAATAAGAGTATAAGTTATCAAATACTCCATAACAGTAAAAATCTGACATGATAGAGAGACCCAGAGTACAAAATGGGTTCACTGACTATATTACATTAAACATTTTCCCTCCAAAATAAACTAACTTCAAAACTTTCTCCTCATGTTACATGTCAAAATGTCCCTTCCCCACCAAAAAGTATAAAATAGGAAAAATAAATAACAATGTGAGGAAGAATTATTAATCACCAAATAAATTAGATACAGCTTCAAAACTCTTGTCTGTTTTGGTTTTCCGGGATAATAAACTTGATCACCAATCTCACGATTGTAGAACACTGATTAGATCAAAATTATCGAAAATCTGCACCAACTGCCTCGTACACAGACTTGAAACCATCCCTTTCTAAGCATCTGGCCAGTTCGGCCTAGAAAAAAGAAAAGAAACACTTCAGCATTACTCAAAATAACATCATTTCAGCACCATGCATGCGCATGCACACAGCAATTGCGTATATTATTCTATCCAAGTGTAGTGCTTCAATAATTCAGACATATACGAAAACTACCTTGATCTGAGGAATAAGGGCAGGTCCCCCATAGGCAAATGCAGTGTAGAGCTGAACGAGAGTTGCACCAGCACGTATCTTCTTGTATGCATCCTCACCACTGAACCAAATGCTAATTTAGTCAAAGAAATCAAGTATTTGATAACAATAACACAATTGAAGCTTTACCTGCTGACACCTCCACAGCCAATTAAAGGAATCTTTCCCTGTTTACAACAATAAATTATGGATTGAGGTTCCCAAATTGCACATAAACAGGAAGAAAAAAAAGCTCCAAATGGAATAAAATGCAGCATATCAAATCTTTTAGGTAACCAGCATATCAAGTACAATTGAACATGTAAAAGAAACCAGTTCCAAAACACCTGTCACAGAACATACAAAAAACAGCAAGGAGTTCTACTTTGATGCATGTAATGCCCATGTAAAAGGTAAAACGCAGCAAGATGGAAAGAGGTCATGCATAGTTAACACGTTCACAGGTTTAACAGTACAATCAGAGAATTTATGTACCATGTATTAAATTTAGATTCAGTTAAAATCAACCAGAAAATCGTTCTCCCATACCATAAGGAAAAACTAACATAATTTTTTTATACACAAAAAAATATATATAATTCAAACAGATAGTTGACATCTTTTGTGCAATAAATTTCTGATTTGCTTCATTAACAGTGAGACTAGAAATGAAATGCTTCTTTAAATTTCTGCAAATTCTTTGAAGTTATGCAAAGAATGCTAGAATTAAATTTATACCAGCCCACTACTCCGAGTGCCCTCAACTAACAGGGAAAACCAAAACAATCGCCTTAGCTCTCACTTAAGTAATTAATTTCAATTAACCAAATATATATATATATATATATATATATATATATATATATATATAATGCCAAAAATGACCCACCATTTTGTACGTACGTAACAATAGTATATTACTCTCCTGTGAAACAGAGAAATAAACCCACCATCGCTTGGCTTTAAAGCATCAGTCAAAAAAATAGTACAGGCTAAAAGTGAGAATTAAAAACAAGTAGAATAGCGTCATAGACTCGTAATATTCATCAACACCTACTAAACAGGTAGAAAATCAGTCAAGATATATAATTTGCAAAGTAGATTCCGTCCTTCACTTTTCTTAACACAACATTTTTCATTCTCATTATTTTATACTACTTGATTTATGAACAAACAAATTGTAGTTCCAAATAACTCCACATCTACAAATGCTGTGTAGAAGCATACATTGAATCATGACAATAGTACATCATAACCTATTGCGCTGAGTCTCACACTTCGAGGTGTGGAAATCAAACCTTGAAGACAGAGACTACAATACTGATGTCACAAGTTTCATCCTTCCCTTATTCTATTTCTTTCCGTAGTAGTTTCGATTGTGATTTATTATTTGAAAAAAAAAAAAAACTCTATACCGCTGTATAAATATGTGCGCATGTATTGTCTGTTTTGACATCTTGAAAGATGTCACTCTTAGAAATCCCATTAACTCTAATGGTTCTGCCGGTTGGATTTAAATTGATCATTGGATTTGCTATTGACAGTGTGACTGTCGCAACCCACTGTCAGGTTGCCCTATGTCACACGGACTCACAGATTTGGGGAAGGTACCCATGTTGACACGACACGACACGGGTGCAGGTGCAAGATATGAGTCCGACTCGGCAAAAAAATGTCCAACACCCGAGACGAAATCCTCTCTCAAAGACAAATTTGTCTCTCAAAGAAGAAACATTGCTCAAGATAAAGAATGGTACCTGGTCAAGCTGAGGAGGACACAAAGATGGAGGAAGACCCGTCGGAAGCAAATCGGGACAATGGTTCAAGGTCATCATCGTTAATGGTCTTCAATCGTTTAATTTTGACCAGTGTTGAAGAACAGTATTGGACCTAGAGATCAAGAGACGGTTTCGACCGCTTTTCAAAAGATGGGAAATAATCAGGTGTGATATAAGTGGGATAGAATGTTACAATTGGCTTTTTTGAACCTTTTCTTGGTCTAATGGGCTTAATAAAAGCATATCTTGATGTAGGGGCAGGTTATGTGGGCTTTTTAAGCATATTCCTTGAATAATTGTAGCTCATATTTATAAACATTGTTGGGCTTCTTTCTGGGTAATTAAAATGGAATTGTTGGGCTTATTGTCCTTAAGTTTCAAAAAAAAAAAGTGGTTTATCTTTTTAACACATTTATATAAAATATATTTTCTTATAAAAATTAATTGACGTAACCCCGTATCCGTGTCCAAACTTGGATCCATATCCGAGTATCCTTCATTTTTAGGTTTTAGGTGTTAACCCTTAAATATACGCCCGCACCCGAGTCTATGTAACATAGACCTTTCCATAGTTAGATTCGGTCCAATTTTGGTTCTGTTATTACTGCTGCATTCTGTTTGCTATTGGCATTGTGACTGTTGAAAGTTTGAAACCCACTTTTGGCTGGTCACAGTTGGATTCAGTTTTGTGTGATGGTTATTTCTTTGAAAGTACATTGATGTAGGTGTTGGTATCCCATGGCTAATATGGGAAGTTAGGCCGTCTAAGCAATGGTTACTACCCATTTAGACGGGGGTATGGTTATGGCATTGTGGTGCGGGGCTCCGTTGTCAGCAAGCATTGCATGTATCTTTGCCTTTGCTACAGAGTCGTTAGGGTAAATTATTCCTTTTTGAAGCTTAGTGACATGGTGGTAATGGCTGTGAGGAGGTGAGTACCCGGAACACGATGAATCTTTGTGATGAAGACTGGACACTAGCTTTGCTTACTGGAGTTGGATCTCCTGGCCATTGGTTTGCTTATGTTTAGAATTTCTTAGATGTCCTATCCATGCGGGTTGTGCATGGGTAGCTGTTTTTCTTTGGTAAGTATCAAGGTTGTGGGGGTCCTAACAGGTGACATCTAGTTTTGGCTTCTGTTGTTAGTGAACCCCCAAGACCTACATGTAAGTTCTGGATTTTGATTTTTGATCTAGCCTTGCGGATTGTGCAAGGAAAGGTTTTGGTAGAATAGGTTTATCACATTACACAATCTGGGTAGCCTTGGACCATGTTTTTTATAGAGCCTAAGGTATGCCCCTTGTAAATATGTATGCGTGTTTTCTTTCCCTTTTATAAAATGGTTACCTAACCCAAAATAAATAGAAGAGTCAGTTATGCAACTATTGAACTCTTTTACTGGCTTTGAAAGTAAAGTGACAATTTGTAATACCCAAACTTAAGAGTTAAATTAATTTTACTTTGCACTTTGGGTAGTTTATATCATTTCATTAAACTAAGGGGAATTCATAATATTTATGCATTATACACACAGATGGAGTCTTGGTTAGTTAACACATTGCACACTTTCAAGCTTAAAGGATTGACACCTTGTCAGACATGCAAGGAAAGATAGGTCACTCTAGCTATCATTCTCACTTTTTTTTCTCGCCGAGCATCTCTCTCTCATTTTGCGACACAAATAAGATTTAAAAAAAGGGCTAGCCCAGTGCCTAGTGCACGAGGCTCCCACCACTGCGGAGTCGGGAGAGGTTGGATATATGCAGCCTTACCCTCTCAATTAAAGAAGAGAGGTTGTTTCCACAACTAATCTAGGAGCTTGTTCTTGAGGCATGGTTCAGAAAACATCAGCACAATCTGAACCACAAAACCTAGAAGCTATGAAGTACCGAGGTATCCGTATCCGTGTCGAACACATATGGGACATGGATACGCTGGGGACATGCCAAAATACATATAAGACACACCATGTGGCATGTAAAATTAGTTTTATTAGGTTTTTTCATGGGAAAACGCCAAGGACACATGTAGGACACATTTGTGACACGATGGGGTACTTTTAATAATTTTAAAAAGTTGTTTGAGGGGTCAAAATGTAATATTAGTAAAATATAGGGTAAAATTTATAAGAAGAAAACCAGTGTTTACAAGTACAATTTTTGCAAAGGTGGGAATTACAAATGGCAGTACAATTTTTGCAATGGTACTAAAAATGGTTCATATACAAGGGTGACGACACATTTGTCAAAAATCAAGGGTGAGGGAGTAGAGGTGAAGTAACAAGTAAAGATATTGCTGAGTTTGAGAGACTAACAGAAAAAGCAAAGTTGAGAGCAAAACAATATCAACCAAAGAAAGTTCTTCCATTGTCAATTCCTACTCCATTTATTGGCCTTAGTTTTAATCAACCAAAAGAGGGGGCATGGGTCAAAAAGGAGGTCAAGGGCTAGCAAGAGAACAGTGATAAGACCATAACTAAGGCTTTCAATGTTGGGGCTCGGGAACAATTACACAGTGAGAATGCTAGAATGTTTTATTCGACGGACTTGCTTCCAATTTGGCAAGAAATTCTGACTTTATTAGTGCATACACTGATGTTGCGAATAAAAACGTATCATGATACAAATGGCCAACTACTGCTTGTCTTCCACGTCTCTTACAGAAAATGCATGTAGCATTGACCCGAAGGGCAAAAGCGAAAAATAAAAGTGCTATACTTAAAGAGCCAATGCGGGAAAAGTGTGTAATAATTACCAAAGTGGAAAAAAAAATTGGTACCATATGGTGTTATCCATCAAAGAATTGGACGACAACTATTAGTTGGGTAACATTGTAAAAATTCAATAGCTAAAGGACCAAATAGAAAAAATTTTATATTCAATGGCCAAAGTGAGAATTAGGTAATATAAAGTTTTCAAAGGTCTTATTGAGGCTCAAATCAAGGCACGGAACAAGGCAAGGCCGGTAAAATAGCACCAATACCTTGATTTCCTAAAGACACAAACTATTTGGTGCATTTTGCACTTTTGACACATAATAAAATGAATTGTAGACCTAAGGAGCTATCGACAAGTGATGCAGAACAAAAATGCATATTATTGTTTATTGATTCTTGTATTTTATCATTTTATAATTAGTTATTTTTTATTTTAAGTTAATTAGGATTTCAGGGCTTAGTATTTTTAGGCTTAGGTTATTTTCTCTATTTAAAGAGACTTTGGTTACAATTTGTAAGACAGATTATGATTATGAATAAAGAGAAAAATGATTGTTTTTTCTTTCCTCTCCAACTTTAGATTCTTACACAAGGCTTATGCCTCAACGTAAAGAGGCTTTGGGAAAAAAATTTAAGCCTGCAAATCCAATTGCTATTTTAAGGAATAAATGTTCTACAAAAGTAGTAGAATAACAAACATACCTTCGTTAGAATATACATCTCTTCCAAGATATTTGTTGACAATGTGAAGAGTGGCTTCCCACTTAAGCCACCGGGTTCTTTAGCCACATGGTTTTTACTGACAGGATCTGGTCTTGAAATGGTTGTATTTGAAATGATCTACAAGAATGATAACAAATCAAATCCAGACTACAATTCACCAAAACCCAATATAAAACTTGGACTAATTAAGCTAAGAATGAACTTTCAACATCATGAACCAATCAATATTATATACTCATCAAATATGGTTGATGGATCAGATGTATACAACCTTACCCCTGCATTAGGAGACGTACACAACCTTACCAACCCCT
>BRYE01000030.1:2490172-2500172 GCA_030159115.1 Actinidia arguta var. hypoleuca | reverse complement strand
AAGTCGGTGCTTGTTTTGTAGGAATGTCGAAGAGAATCAACTTTAAGAAGCTTGAAAAGAAGGTTGAAAAATCCAAGAATAGGAGTGTAGTGGTGGGCCTACCCCGGAAAAGGGGGTGGTGATTGGCGAGAAGCGCCTAAGGGAGAACCCCGCCAGCTTGCCCAGTAAGAAGGGCAAGGCTATTGATAGCCCCAAGGGGAATGAGTCTGCCTCTATGCTCAAGGCCAAAAAGAAGGCAACCAGGCTCGACGATATGGCGGCTCGAAAGCCGCTTCTTGGTCAAAGCCTGGGGAAAGCACCTCGACCAACTTTGGTACCGTCCTGGGACCAGGGGCCTCTATTCTTGGCAGCCCCTCCATCGTCGAGAAGATATTACGAGGAGTGATCCCACCCGTTGACAAAGAGAAGGTGGAAAAGCTCACTTTGGATCAGACGACCACCGAACTCTTTCATGTTATTGGCCAGGTACTACCTCGGTCCCTACCTTAATTTTTATTTTAATATTTTATTTAGGGCGTCCTTAAAAAAATTATTTGTAGTAGGCGTTTGTGCTCGGATCCTCTCTAGCTGTTCGGAGTAGGGAAGTAGGGGAAGAGGCATTCCTCTAGCAAGGCCAGGATGCTTCTTTGGACAGCGAGGTATCCTGCCTCTAAAAGCTAACTAGCGAGTTGGAATAGCAACTGGCCGAGGCCCAAGCTCAAGAGCAAGAGGCCATCAACGAGTTGACCAAGTTGAAGGACGATCGAGATGCCATTGCCGACAAGTTGGAGAGGTCAGGGTTTTTGGTGGTGGAGCTTCGAGAAGCCATGGCCCGAGCCAAAACATTTGCCGTGGAGGAATTCAAATCCTAGTCAAACTTTTTGGAAGCAGTTGAAGATGCTGGAGAGGTCGGGGGTAATGAATGTGCATTCTTGATAATGGCGACATCTACAATGGCGATCAAGATGCCTTTTCATATTATAATGAATGGGAGTTCTTGATAATGGTGACATCCACAATGCCGATCAAGACGCCTTATCATATCATAATGCATGGGCATTCTTGATATTGGCGACAATGGAACTAGTACTTTAAAAGAATGGCAACATAAATTTTTGGCAATAAAATCAATGGAGAAATTTTATTAATTCACCATAAAGATAGGCGATCATGACATAATTTTGATTAACCATACAAATGAAGCTTTGGGCAATCATAAGACTGGCGATGTGACATTGGTTAGGTGATCTAGTTCTCATGGCGACCAGATGCATTACTAGTAATATTTCTTCAAGTGTTCAGCGTTCTAAAGGTGAGGAAGGGCTTTCTCGTCCATATTTTCCAGCTAGTAAGTTCTTGATCTAGATACTTTGACAACCTTGTAGGTACCTTCCCAAATAGGACCGAGCTTCCCTGCATTTGATTCCTTTGTATACAAAGTAAATTTTCTTAGGACTAGGTTGCCTAGCAAAAATGATCTATGCTTGACTCTTTGACTGTAGTGTTTGGCGACTTGGTGCTTGTAAGTTTCTTGGCGACGACGCCAAACTATTATGGTATAAAACTGGGGGCGAGTAATCAATAGTCAGAATTGCTCTTTCACCTCTGGATAGGACCTCAATAATAACTTGGGCGACCTGTAAAGGCAAACAAATGTTATCATCTAGGGTGAGACTGCTCAAAACCCCCTCCAGTATGCGAATCAAACCAAGGCGAGTGCAAGAAAAGCAATGTAATGAAAGAGCTATAGATGCACATATTTAAGGGTTAAATTGTTGTACCTTAATAAGATGGGGGAGCGGCCTTTATATAGGTTTAGGATAGAGATCTGCATGAGGATATTTAGGCGAGATCTTCGGATAACTATGTTTGGGAAGTATATCTTTGAGATATCGTAGTGATAATAGGAGATTACCATGTGGAGAGCAATCCATAATTATAGGAGTTATGATGGAGATAGTTTCTTTTTAAAGATGGAATCCTTGTGGAGGCGGACTCTAACTAGGCAGAGGAGTGACCAAGAAGAACTCTTGAGTAGGCAAAGTCCTTATGGAGATAAAGCCCTCCTAGAGATGGTCTCTGGTCTGGCGACATAGACGACCTCGCCTAAAGGTGAGCTAGAAAAAAGGCTTGTACACATTGGCGAAGTGATTCATTGGTGATAATGCTTTGGGTGACGAGGACTATATTAGTGTTACAGAGACGCGATCTCTTGGCGAGGTATCTGCCTTAGAATATCGATAGATGGATATTTTTCCCACATTAGTAGCTTTCTACTACCGAGGTGAAACACTTGGGATCTCCGAGTAACAGACAAAATAAAAGCCTCCTAATGATATGGGCATGTATTAATGGCGTGTCTTTACAGCTACGATGCCTTATCATAATAAATGGGCGTCCTTGATAATGGTGACATCCACAATGGTGATCAAGACGCCTTATCATGTCGTAATGAATGGGCATTCTTGATATTGGCGACATCCACAATGGCAATCAAGATGCCTTATTCTATCATAATGAATGGGCATTCTTGATATTGGCAACATCCATAATGGCGATCAAGATGCCTTATCATATCGTAATGAATGGGCATTTTTTATATTGGCAACATCCACAATGGCGATCAAGATGCCTTCTCATATTGTAATGAATGGGTGTTCTTGATAATGGCGACATCCACAATGGCGATCAAGACACCTTATCATAATGAATGGGCGTTCTTGATAATGGTTATGTAACGCCCTGCAACCCGGTCTATGCGGATCGACGGTACGTCACCGGCCGGCGGCTTGCCGCCAAGGCCTACTTATCTTTAACCTGTGCATACTCATTCAAATTGGTATAATTTTTCTTTTTCAAAAGCGTCATAGTACTGAAAATAATAAAGTAGAGTGTGCACACTGTATACAGAGCTGTACCTAAGTTTTAAACTTTCTACATACATCACATGGCCAAATTAAGTTATGCATGACATGGCCGTACATCACTACATAATATAGGGTCTAGCCCTTACAAAACAACATAAGGCCATTGGCCACAAAACTAAAGTCTACTTGCTATCTTCTTCTTACTGCTCCTCGGACTGGTCTCCTGAAAAGATTTTCGAAAACGTAAGCTAAAAGCTTAGTGATTAACAACAGATGCATGAACATAAAATACCATGGATTATTTCATAACATACTTATATTATTTAACTTAAACATGTGAGCATACATATCTTTTCTGAAAACATAAACTTTCATAAACTTGAAGCTCACAGAATCTTGGCATACTTGCTTTTGTACTTGTACATATCATATACTGAAACTATGACAACTCGGCTGAACTGGATGATCATATAGGTCGGGTGGCTCTTTTGGCCAGAGATATCTCACTTTGTAGATGGAACTTATTTTATGTCCCCCATCTACCTTAGGACCTTGGGCTAGATTAAAGTCCCACCACGGGGGACCCCGAGTGTCACTATACTTGCTTATCTTGAACATACTTAGTTTTTCTTGTAAATCATGCATCCATGGATTTCAATACATAGCATAGTAACATTGCGTACTTTGAAAGGCATGGCATTCATATTTAGAATATAATCATTGATGCATTAAAAGCATGGAAAAACGGTTACATATAACATAATACGTATTGAAAACACTTTTGAAGATACATAGGTTTTGTCCATGGCATCATGTTACTCACCTTGGTTTCCTTGGCTAAGTGCTACACTTGGCGTTCCTACACATATAGGACATACGATACAAAATGTCAATACTATGATTGAGAAGGTTTAAAACTAATATAACAACTCTCGACTTGACTAAAGGTATCCCCGCTCAAGGATAACCTACGCCCTAGGACGACACTCCTAGGAATAGGTTCAAGGATCCTAGGTTGACTATTAATGGCCAAAAACAACACTTGGCTATAGTTCCTTCATCGCATCCCATTTACCTCACGACAATAATTATACATCCTAGGTCAATATCATTTGAATATAGACTTAATGACCTTCAATTTGGTAGGTCATGAGTTTGAAACGCATCCCAAATGAAGAAGTTAGGCCCAATGGAATAAGGACTAAATTTTTAAAAAAAACTGTGTTGCTGGTAAAATCTTAGGTTGACTTTAAACTTCAATATCTCATAATATATATGGAATTAAATTGTAAAATTTATGTTGTTAGAAAGGTCTACGAGTCTATTTTCCAACGCTTCAAACGGTGTCTCAATCCGAATTTTCTAGAGAAAGTTATGCCCGTTTTACAAAATAGTGTCTGGGCTGAAAATGGTCTGGCGTTCGAACGCCAGGCAACCGGCAAAAAGTTAACTCTCTGGACGTTCGAACGTGGCGTTCGAATGCCAAGGCAAAAATGAAAATCACAACTCTGGACGTTCGAACGTTCCACAGAGGCGTTCGAACGTCGGCAGCACGCAGCAGCAGAAATGGCATGAAAACTTGCCAAAAACTTATCCAATCTTAATCCAAAACTTCACTAAAGCTTTTATGGCTCAACTACACACTCAAGAGACAACAAGAACTCAAAATCAAACCTCAAAACTAACCCTAGCATGGTAGATCTAAGGTCAAAGTTACAAAAACCCTAACATTTAATAATTTGGGATTTTTGTTTTAGCATTCAATTTCTTTGAATTGAGCTTCAATATACTTCAATTGGGACTTAAGGGAGTCCTCTAAACTCAACATTGGGCTTACTAAAGGCATCTAAGGTATAACCTAATTTCTTCAACTTATACATATACATAAAAATAGATTTTTCTCACCTCCTCAAGCTTGGTAGAGCTTTCAATGACTTCCTTAGGCTTGGATTTTTGGACTCTCTCCAAGTTTCTCCTTCTCTTCCTTCCTTGTTCTTCCTTTCTTTCTTCTCTCTCTCTCTTCTCTATACGAATTTTGTGTGTGTGTGTGTGTTTGGTTTGGTGCTTGAAAGAAACACATGGGATTCAATCCCATGTGCCCACCTCTATTCTTTTTTTGTTACAACCTTCCTCCTAATTGGTTATTTCATCTATTTTGATCACTTTTGACCACTTTGACCATAAAATACTTACAATTAGGTCCTAATAGAATTAAATTTTTTCATTAAGACATGAATAAAGGAAATTTATGGGTTCGGGGTATTACAGGTGACATCCATAATGGCGATCAAGACATCTTATTATATTTTAATGAATGGGCATTCTTGATAATGGCGACATCCACAATGGCGATCAAGAAGGCTTATCCTATCTTAATGAATGGGTATTCTTGATAATGACAATATCTACAATGGTGATCAAGATGCCTTATCATAATGAATGGGCGTTCTTGATAATGGCGACATCCACAATGGCGATCAAGACATCTTATCATATCGTAATGGATGGCTATTTTTGATAATGGTGACATCCATAATGGCAATTAAGATGCCTTATCATATCATAATGAATGAGCATTCTTGATATTGGCGACATCCATAACGGCGATTAAGATGCCTTATCCTATCATAATGAATGGGCATTCTTGATAATGGCAACATCCATAATGGCGATCAAGATACCTTATCATATCATAATGAATGGACGTTCTTTATATTGGCTATATCCACAATGGCGATGAAGATGCCTTATCATATCGTAATGAATAGGCGTTCTTTATATTGGCAACATCCACAATGGCGATGAATATGCCTTATCATATCATATTGATATTTTTCCCACAGACGGTGCCAAACTAGTGTGGTATAAAATAGGAATGAGCAACCAACTGTCAGAATTGCTCTTTCACCTTGGTACTAGACCTTAACAACAACTTGGGTGACCTGTACATGCGAACAAATGTTACCAGCTGGGGTGAGACCGCTCAAAACTCCTCTATTGTGCGAATCAGACCAAGGCGAGTGCGAGAAAAACAATGTAAAAATAGAGCTATAGATGCACGTATTTAATTGTTAAATTGTTGTACCTCAATAAGATAGGGGAACAACCTTTATATAGGTGTAGGATAGAGATCTGTGTGAGGATATTTAGGTGAGATCTTTAGATAACTATGTTTGAAAAGTATATCCCTGAGATATCGGAGTGATAATATGAGATTACCATGTGAAGAGCAATCCACAATTGTAGGAGTTGTGATGGAGATAGTTTCCTTGTGGAGGCAGAATCCTTGTGAAGGCAGACTCTGACCAGGCGGATGAGTGACCAAGAAGGACTCTCGAGTAGGCGTAGTCCTTGTGGAGATAAGAGCCCTCTTGGAGATGGTCTCTGGTCTAGCGACATAGATGACCTCGCCTACAGGTGAGCTAGAAAATGGTTTTTACATATCGGCGAAGTGGTCCATTGATGATAATGCGATGGGCAACCAAGACTATGTGATTATTTTAGTGTTATGGCGACGTGATCTCTTAGCGAGGTACCTGCCTTAGAATATCGATAGATGGATATTTTTCCCCACATTAGGTAAAATATCCATAATTTGGTTCCCTATTAAATTAGAGGACCTCATGTCACAAAACTTTTAGGTCCATAGACTTGTAAGATTTAGTAAAATTTTGTTGGACTAATTGATACAAATGTAAATTTTTGGTGCAAGTGTATAATTTTTTGTCAAATTGTACCAATTTGGATCTAAATTCAGAGCAAATTTTGCTTCAATTGCGAATTTATTTCTAAAATTATATAAGTTTTGATCCAAATTATATACAAAAAATATTCCAATCAGTAAAAATTATTTGCAAGTGTGCATTTTTTGATATAGAGGGTACAATTTATGAATTTCGGAACAAGTGTACAAATTTTAGTTCAAGCGTGCAATTTTTTCTACGAATTTAAAAAATTTGGTTTATATTCTCAGCAAAAAATGTGCCAATTGGTGCAAACGTGCAAATTTTTGGTACAAGTGTAAAAAGTTTGCTATAATTATACAAATTTTAGTGCAAGTGCGCAAAAATTTGGTTGAGATTCTATGCAAAAAAATTCCCAATTAGTACAAAATTTATTATAATTGTTCAAATTTTGGTTCAAGTGTGTTAATATTTGTTCAATTATGCCAAATTTTACCTTAAGTATAACAAAAATTGTCACATTAAGTAAAGATAGAAAATTATAGCCAAAAGAAATTAATTTAACTTTTGTTGTAAACATTTGTTTGTAGTAAAACCTATATGGTTGCATACAAAGCTATATAAAATAAAAAGTGTGTAAATTATAGTATAATTGGTACAATTGGTGCAACTGTGCAATTTTTTGTCCAATTGTACAAAATTTGCTTCAATTAGACAAATTCTGGTTCAAGTATGGATATTTTAGTACAATTTTACTAATTTTAATACAAATAGGCAACTTTTTGTCAAATAGTGTAATTTTTTAAACAATTATGGAAAATTTTGTTTACATTTGTCCCCAAATTATTTCAATTGGAAGTGTGCAAATTTTGCCTTATATATAACAAAAATTATCACAATAAAGAAAGAGAGAAAATTATAGGAAAGAAATTAATAAAAAAAATTTTTAAACATTTTTTTTTAATATAAATTATATTTTTAGACAGTAGTCATCGAGATCTATTAAATAATATCCATATTGAATATAAAATTATTTAAAATAAAAAATGTATAAGTTTTGGCACAATTGCTATAAATGTACAAATTTAGTACAATTGATGCGTGCAAATTGTAGTTCGATTGTGCAAATTTTGGTCTAAATTTTGTGTAAACTTTGATACATTTAGGAAAATTTTTGTCCAGGTGTACAAATATTTTTACAATTGTACAAATTTCGGTATGTATTCTATGTAAAAATAATTCCAATTGATGCAAATTTTGTTACAAGTATGCAAATTTGGGTATACTTGGTATAATTTTGTCAATTTTAGTACTAGTGTGCAAATTTTATTTCAAGGATGTAATTTTTTCTATAATTATGTAAATTTTGCCATAATTAGGCAAATTTGTGCAAGTTTTTCTACAATTATAAAAATTTTGGTATATATTTTGTGAAAAAAATGGCACAATTGATGCAAAAACTTCTACAACTTTGTAAATTTTGACGTACATTTTGTAAAAAAATATCCCAATTGATGCAAATTTTGATGAAAGTGTGTTATTTTTAGTCCAAGCATGTAATTTTGTTTTTATAATTGTGCAAAGTTTTGTTTATATTTTGGGCAAAAATTGTCTCAATTGGCGAATGTGTGCAAATTTTGGTACGAGAATGTGTCGCAATCCCAATTGATATGGGCAAATTTTGGTACAAGTGTTCTCGGATTTGTGCAGTCCTGTGTGATACACTTCGGAAAAATGCCCATATCTTTTCGTATGTAACTCAGAATTGCTCCCCATTTAATTTTTTTAAAACTAGACTCATAGATATTTCTAAATATATAAACCTTGTAGTTTATTTATTCCTTAGTAAAAATGTTTTTAGGTTGAAGCTTCCCTAAAATCTGGTTCATGAGTTTGTGCAATCCCCTGTGAAAAACTTTTGGAAATTGCAATATCTTTTAGTAGACAATTCAAAATTTTACACTGTTTATTCTTTTTAAACTAGACTCATAGAGATTTTTAAATATTCCAACCTTGAATTTTATTTATTTATGACAAATTTTGGAAAAACGACCATATCTTTTAGACAACTCATAATTAGGCACCGTTTTATTTTCTTAAAACTAGACTCATAAATCTTTCTAAATATATAAACCTTGCATTTTATTTACATTTTTAGTGAAAACAGTTTATGTTAAATTTATCCTAAAATCTGGTTCAATAACTTGTGTTTTTTCTAAATGCTTAACCAATGTCGGACAATTCTAGCAATGCGTTTCGTACTTTGTTTTTAATCCGTGAATAATTATTTTAAAGCTTAAAAAGTCTATTTTCTAATGACACCAACATTTCTATTAGATTTATTGTAAATATCTAAATATGATCAAAACAATGCAATTGTGTTTGTGAATGAATGCTAAATATCTAAAGTTTTAATATTTTTGCACTTTAAATCATTTTTGGACCACATTTAACACATTTTTTTTTTTTTTTTTATCATTTTTGGGTTACTAAACTAAAAATAATTGGGCTAAGCATTTTAAATAAAAAGGCTTGAATAAAACAAAAAAAATGTTATAAAAATAAAGTTCAAGCAGTAATATTTTGAAATACATTTTTGAAAAAAATCTTATTTTTTGAAAATGCCCTATGCTTCCCTAAAATACCCCCAACTACACTTTCTACAAAAATAAAAAAGAATGGGATCTTAAAAGTAAATTACACATCCAATTTATCCGTAGAATTCATCCTTTTAAATTCTTTCGTCACTGAGCAACAATCTAATAGTAGGACTAAAAGTTATGATTGGTTAAAATGGGTGTCTACAGATATCATCAATCCCTTTATCAGGATGTGAATTTCGTTGATAATAAATATCCACAATACATAAAATACTATTATCCAATTATTGATATTATCGACGCATAAAAGATCTTACTCTTTTTACTAAATCAAAATGATATACATTAAATATATATGTCTATTAATTATTTCCAATTTTAGAGTATAAGCATTAGTAATAACAATCAAGGGTACTAATTGTTTTATAAAGCAAGTATAAAAATAATATTCCCCAAACGGTCCTATTGAATACACACAAAAATGTATTAGTATAATGAGTTAGAATTACACTGCTTCTCGCAACCAAAATAATATGCTAAAATATTATGCCACAATCCTACCGATAGTGTATTCATTTCCATCTAACACTGAGAATTACAAATGCTTATATTCTACAAGAACTAACGATTAAATCTTCTGTGTATAAGTCATATTTTATACACTAAATCATCTACTATGCATAATAAAAGGAACACATTGTGAGATCCGTGCTTTATTTTATTGACTAAAATTAACTAGATATATTTTGTGAGTCAAAATATAATTTGAGATTAGAAAGGAATTTTAGTGTTATTTGTTAAAACTATGGGAAAAAGTATAATTTGGACACATTTGTCGTGTGTCAGCTAGGACGCTCGTCGAGTTCTACGA
>BRYE01000030.1:2465172-2470172 GCA_030159115.1 Actinidia arguta var. hypoleuca | reverse complement strand
AATTTGACTTGACCTAACGACGTATTGTACAACATACATGAAAGGCATTATTTTTCAATTTACTAAAAAGGCGGTGGATCATGTAGATCCATGTACTCGATCACTCCTTGCTCAATCTCAAGATAGGACTTCGATCGATGCCCATTGACTTTAAAAAAATTTCTATTTCTGGGGGGTTCTGAATTTTAATTTCCCCATGAGGTGGGATTTCTTGCAACAATAAAAGGCCCGAACCATCTACTTTAAAGCTTTCCCAAAATAAGTGCAATAAAAAATTATATAGAAGGACCTTTTGAACTACTTCGAAAGATTTACACAAAATATGTTGATCATGGATAGATTTCATCTTAGCTTTTAAGATTTTTGAGTTTTCATACGCATCATTCTTTATCTCCTCTAATTCATTGAGTTCCTCGTCAAGACTCATGTTAAATTAGCGATTGCCCAATACGTCTTGCGTTTTATTTCAACCAAAAGGTTCCTGTACATGAGTATTTATGGAGATGACCCTAAGATGGTCTTGTATGCAGTCCTATATGTTTATAAAGCATCAAATAACCTCAAAGACCAATCCTTACGATTAGGGTTGACAGATTTTTCAAAAACTTGTTTGATCTCCCTATTTGCTAACTCAACTTGGCCTTGTGTTTGGAGATGATAAGGTGTATCAACCTTATGAATCACCCCATAATTTCTCATTACATGGGTCGATTACAAAAGTGGGAGCCACCATCACTAATGATAGCTCGGAGCATACCAAACCTAGAAAAAATATATTCCTTTAAGAGCTTGACCATAACAGCACGGTCGTTGGTACGCGCCGGTATTGCTTCTACCCACTTAGACACGTAGTCTATGGCCACTAGAATATATAGATAACCACACAAATTAAGAAAGGGTCCCATGAAATCAATACCCTAACAACCAAAAATCTCAAGTATGATGATAAGGGTAAAAATCATCATGTGCTTCATAGAAATACTTCCTAAACATTAGCATCTATTGTAAGACGTGCAAAATATATGAACATTATAAAATAAGGTGGGCCAATAAAAACCATTTTGCAAGATTTTTGTAGCAGTTTTACATACTAAAAAATGCCCACCGCATGCTTGTGAATGACAAAATTCTATTATTTTTTCACCTCATCATCGGGGACACACTGACGGACGATGATTGGGACAATACTTAAACAAGTAAGGGTCTTTCCACAAAAAATATCTCACATTCTTAAAAACTTTTTCTTATCAATGCTAGACCAATGTGAGGGTATTCTACTGGTGGCCAAATAATTGGCAATATCTGCATACCATCGAGTCAAAGTATTTGTATGTACAGTGATTTGGAAAAGTTACTTATTCATAAAGTGTTCATTGGCTATTACATTTTCGACTCCTTTCTTATCTCTGATTTTAATATGAAACTCTTTTAATAAGAGAATTTATTGAATGAGTCATGGTTTTGTATTGGGTTTGCTCAAGAGGTACTTAAGTGCAGATTGATTGATATATATGATAACAAGTGATCCAACTAAGTATGATATAAATTTATCAAGTGCAAAAGCCATGGCAAGTAGCTCTTTTTTTGTTGTAGTATAGTTCAATTAAGCATCATTGAGAGTTTTACTCGCATAGTATATGACATATGGTTTTTTATCTACCATTTGTCCTAAAACAGGCCCCACCAACATCATTACTCGCATCACACCTCAAATCAAAAGGAATAGTCCAATTAGGTGGTCTAATAATCGGTGCGGTGGTGAGAAGACCTTTGAGTTTATCAAAAGCTTCTTGACATTGTAGTGTCCATTTGAAGGGTACATCTAAAAAAACCAAGTGGAACAAAGGTCTAGATATGACATTAAACCTTTCAATGAAACGCTGATAAAATCCGGCATACCCTAAAAAGGATCTTACATTTTTTACGGTCTTTGAGATAGGAAGTTGTTGGATAAGTTTGACTTTTACTTTATCTACCTCGAGACACTATATGTCCAAGAAATATACCTTGTGTCACCATAAAATGACACTTTTCCCAATTAAGCACTAAATGACTTTTCTTGCATCTCTCTAAAACACGCTCTAAGTGCTCTAAACAAGACTCATATGTGTCTCCATAAACCTAAAAATCATCCATGAATACTTCAAGAATCTTTTAACCATGACACTGAAAATCGAGATCATGCACCTTTGAAAAGTGGTCAGTGCATTGCATAGGCCAAAGGGTATTCTCCTATATGCATAAGTGCCAAAAGGACACGTGAAAATGGTCTTATCTTGATCTTCTAAGGTGATCTCTATTTGGTTATAGCTAGAATACCCATAAGTGAATGGACCTAGGTCTCAAGGAATTAAACCACAATTTAGCTTTGTTTTTTAAAGTGAACAGAAAGAGTTTCAAAGAAAGACTTCTCGAGGACATGAGTTGTCTTGAAAAATATAGCATGCGTCCTCAAAATCTTTTAGATGCGTGTGTGGTCTTTTGGAATTACAACCATAAAATTGTGGAAAAGCTTGTAGCATTCTCAATTTTAAATTTAAAGTGGTGTGATGTGTAGGAAGTACTATTACTAAGATGGGTGTTTGTCGTGTAGGGTTCATGTAATCCCTCATTGTGCGAATTTGGGCATTAACTTTCTTGGTATTACTAGCCCTTTTATGGTCTTCTACTACCCTATCTACTCTATTTTGCCCATTATGTGCCCCACCTAGGACATGTTCCAAAGGATCTTGTTCATGTTGATTAATGGGTATAGGTTCGATGTCAACCAAAGAAAATCGGGGTAAGTCTACCAGATTAGACCGAGTGGGTGATAGTTTCAAATATCCTAATGAAAGATTACAAAGTGGGTCAAATTGAACTAAACGGTTTGTGTGATCCCTAAAATATGAGGACATACAAATGCAATACATACAAAAAGCACGTATAGTCCAACCGATCCTCCAATGTCCACAGATATATCAGTTTTGATACTAACAAATCAATTAATTCACCCCTAGTTGACCCTCAAATCTCTGCATACAAAACAATACCACAAATAAAAAATTAGCACAAAACTTATTTGCCTCTAAATCCACTTCCTATTTAAATGAATGCCTACACCCCTAAAAATATAAAAATAAATAATCCTAACAACTAACACAAAAAGGTGGAATAAGGTTACCGATATGGCTTTAATTGTAGATTTCCTTGCTGTGGTAGATGAATGGCAAAGCAATTCACTGAATTTCACGAGGATTGAGGTTCGTGTTCAAGCACCCTTCTTGCGGTCCCTTGAGTGAAATTATGCTCCCGGCAATGACGCCCAACCTTTGTATTCACTCTCCAAAGTGAATTTCTTACCACAAGTATACAGGTCGTGATGTAGTAATGAAAACTCAAAGTACGAGTATCGATCCCACGAGGAGCAGTGCCAATGTGAACATAAGATAACTCACACATAAACGTTACAAGACAGCGTATATACTGAGTATGGTATTTATGCATAAGTGTTACCGAACATAATAAGACACCCAAGTTTTCAAAAGTATTTAGAACGAAGAAGAAGAAGAAGAAGAAAAAGAAGAAGAAGAAGAAGAAGAAAAATTAAGAAAATCTAACTGTGAAAATATTTTACCTCCATTGTTCATCCTTGATCCCCAATCGATCTTTACAATCGATTCTAAGTTAAGAAAACTAGCCACTCATAGCTATGGAAAATGAATAACTAAATATGGAATGCATTCTAATATAAAATCTGATATGGATGACTAAAATTGAAGAACTTAAATTAATGGTGGAAACATTATAGAACGAAACACAAATAATTGAACAAAATCATAAATTGAATTGATTAAATGTGAATTGAATGTAATCAATTACAAAAATTATTAAAAACTATGAAAAACTAAGGTATAAACTATAAAAACCCTAAAATATAATGTGCCTCGATCAAAAAATTATAAGAAAGTATATATAGGCAACACAAGTCGAGTCCTTGTAGGATTAGAAGTCTCTGTCCAGTGTTTCTCTTAGCGTTCGAACCCTAATATGAGCGTTCGAACGCTTAGTGCATTTTTCCATTCAGCGTTCGAACCTTCCAAATGACTTGTAGTCCAGTGTTCGAGCGCTAAGAAATTTCCTTCTTGGCATTCGAACGGTCACTATTGTCATTCGAATGCCCTAGTCTTTGGAAGATTTTCTTCAACTGTTAGCTCTATATGCGTTCAAACTCTAAATTATAGCTTTTGAACCCTAAGGCTAAAGTCTATTTTCTTCAATTTTTCAAGCCTCTGCGCGTTGGAATGCTGTATAGAGGTGTTCGAACCGTAAAATCTATTTTTTTTCTTAGTGTTTGAATACTTTTTTTCTTAACGGTCAAGCTTATTTTCCTTTTTTTCCTAGCGTTCGAATGCTGACTCATGCCTATTTATTGCGTTCGAACACTAAGTAGAAATCCAACCACTTTGACTTTTTATCTTTTTTCTTCATAGGCTGTTTTGAAGCTCTTGGAGTCTAATTCTTGTGATGCTCGTTAGACATAACTTTGTATAATTTTGTGAGATCTTTCCAATGGCACATCTTTCATTCTATTTTGAATTGCGGGTGAAAACTTTCACAATTCTCGGCAATGATTCTCGATAAGCATGCCCACACTCTGGATCATTTTTATGGATCCAAATCATCCTCTTTATCAATATTTACCTACAATGAGCACAAACACGACTTTTAGATCAAAATACAATGTAAAAGATTAATTAACCTAATCTAGGGCCAACTTAGATCAATTTAGCGGCATTCAAATTGCACTTAAATAGTCTAATCACCACTCATCGGCCTTTAATTTGTTTAAAGCTTAGTTCGGGCACAAACATTGAAGTTCTAGCTGAGAGGTCACAATGGTCTTCCTACCACATGTTAGGACCCGATTGGCCAACAATGAAGAGTTAGCGTGGGAATCGAAGCGCCTTAAGGGTGTGTTTGGTAGGAATTCCACCCTTTGGGTTTCCTATAAATACCTT
>BRYE01000030.1:2450172-2457672 GCA_030159115.1 Actinidia arguta var. hypoleuca | reverse complement strand
ATCTTGGTTACCTGAGCTTTGAATTTTTCTGTGACCAGGTTGACCACTAGTTTGGAATCACTTAAAATGTAAAGCTTAGGAACCTTTAACTTGCTGGTGGACCGAAGTCCCACAATGAAAGCCTCGTACTTAGCTTCATTATTTGTTGCCCAAAAATTCAATCTAAGGCAGTGCTTGAAAATTATCCCTTCAAGACTTTTTAGTACAATGCCTACATTTGCTCCAAGACTATTTTTCGTGTGATCAACGTACATTTTCCACGCTGAGGAATTATAAATTTGAGGGGGTTCCTTGCGAACTTCAGGACCTTTAGAGAGATTCTCGATTGTTGGTTGCTCTGCATCCTGGGGTGGTTCGTTGCGAACCCCGGGTCCCTTAAGTGCCAAGGTGGTCTTTTTCAATGTTCTTGCTGAGCTCTCCTCCTTTACATGTGTAGACATAGAAAAATCTAGATTTGGACTCATAGTTTTGGCCAAGAACTTGGTAATAAAATCAGCCACAACTTATCCTTTTATTATTGCCTTTAGTAGAAATTTTATATCGAACTGCCTGAGCTCAACTGCCTATTTAGACAGTTACCTAGACAGGTCCGCTTTTGACAAAAAATTTTTAGGGGCAACTAAGTTTACACTGTGATGGAATGTGTTTAAAAATAATGCATGAGTTTCCGTGAAGTAATAACTAAGGCTAGTACCAATTTTCTAGTTGTAGGTACCTCATTTGGCAATCTGTGAATGTCTTGCTAATGAAGTAGATCGGGCACTGCTCTCCATCTACCTCCCTTAGAAGCACTAAGCTCATTGCGTGCTGAGAGATGGCGAGGTAGATGCAAAGTTGTTCTCCCTCATCTAAGGTATAAAGAAGTGGTTGTCTAGTTAAGTACTGCTTAAATTGTTGGACTGCTGGCTCACATTCCTTATTCCAAGTACAAAGGAGTTGGAAAAATAGAAGGCACTTGTCAAAAGACTTACTGATAAAATGGTTAAGTGTTGTTGCCATTCCAGTCATTTTTTGAATCTCCTTCGCTACCCTCGGGATGACAAGGTCATTGATGGCCGAGATCTTCTCTAGGTTAGCTTTAATTTCTCACTGAGTTACCAAGTGTCCCAAAAATTTGCCCAAGCCTACTCTGAAGGCACACTTGGCTGCGTTCAATCACAACTTATGTTCTTGTAAGATTGCGAACACCTTGGTAAGGTCCTTCAAATGATCTGGATCTATTTTGCTTTTGACCACCATGTCATCGATGTATGCATCCATAGTTTTACCCATCAGTGGCTTAAACATTGATCGAGAAGGGGTTTGAGATACCTTTAAAAAACACGAGGAATGATCAAAGCCCAAATCGCTATAGCCTCAATAGGTTACTAGAAAGCTATTGCCTACTGCGATTTGGTGGCTCCCTATTGCTACTGGGTAGCGCTAGTGCTGCATGTTGGCTGCATGGCACTATTGGCTGCTGGCTGCTTAGAACATAAAAATTCAGCAACCCTTCTACAATTTTGTCACAAAAAAATAGATTCTTAAGAACTTTAGGATTAAGGTTTCTATTTTTCTAGCCCCTTTGATCTTCTCTTATTTTTTTCTCTACTTTAACTAATACTTCTAGAGTGTGGGCTCTATTATTTTTTCTCTCAAAATTTCTGATGAGATTATTATAGGATTGGCATCCCATATATCATATATATAGGCTAGGCTTCCTACTTGGCCAATGATAGGGAGCCTAGCCTATAATTCTAAGTATGAGTGGGATTCTATATTGAGATTCAAGTATTCGTACAGACCTAACAATGACCACCCAAGATACTAAGGTGTTGACCTCAATTAGCCTCACTCATTGGTAAATTAAAATGACTAATGTCAAGAACTTGAGTTCACCATTCTCTCAAGATTATGAGACAATTACAAATATCGTATTTAAGATTTCATAATTAAATAACAGTTTTATATGATTTACTTTCTTACGATGATCTGGTTTAGTGGATTCTATAAAACACCAATATTTTAACCTAGAGTCATCTACTCTGATTGTTGAGATAAATCATCCTATCATATAGAGGTTAACAATATTATAGTCTTTATAGATGAGACATCCAAATTCATCACCGACTACGAACTAATTAAAGTTACTAGGATCAACGATTAATATCTCTCGTGTATAAATCTTATTTCCACACATTTATCATATCTTTAGATAAATTAAGGACATATTATCTCATGATATATGTGAACAATATCCAATGTATGATAAAATAAATTCTCATTCTAAATAATAATTAAATATTTAGACATGTGGGCATCCAAAAACCAACATAGACTTGCGTCCCCGCTGCTTTATTAGCTTCACCTCGGGAATGACATTGAGTTCATGTTTGATAAAATCTGGGTCAATCCCGAGCATCTCATATGGGGCCCATGCGAAGACCTTAATGTTTGTTGTAAGTAACTCGATGAGCTCGGTTCTCTCCTGCGTCTTTAGGTTTGAACCCGTGAGGAAGAAGCAGTTCGAACTTGTGGTTCAAAGACCTTAATATTTGTCGTAAGGAACTTGATGAGCTAGGTTCTCTCTTGCTCCGTCAGGTTTGAACCCGTGAGGAAGAAGCGATCCGAGCTTGGCTCATTAAGGTCATAGTGCATAAGATCTTCCACAACCTTGGCTTTGGGAGTCCTTCTAACATCTTTCAGGACTTCCCTTTCTTCTTCCACCATATGCACTTTTTTCATGGCTGCCTTTGTAAAGACAGTGGTGAGGTAACACTGTTTGGCTTCCATCTGGTCCCTATAAAGGATTTTCTCACCCCAGGGTATGGCGAACTTGATAACTTGGTATAGTGTGGAAATAACTCCCTTCATCCTGTGCAACAAATCTTGGGCAACAATTGTATTATACGAAAAAAAGGGATGTCAATGACAACTAACTCTGTCATTAACGCTTATTACCCAACTCGGACTTTAAGGCTTACGATTCTCAAGGGCCAATGAGACTAAGCATTGAACCCGACTAATGGAGCTCGAGCAGGCTTTAAGTCAGCCTTAAACAGATTAAGTTGCTTGAAAAAATCATAATACATCACCTCTACCAAGATATTAGTGTCAACCAAAATCCTTCTTACATCATAATTGTGGACCCGCAACTGGATAGCCCAGGGATCGCTTGGGAGTGTTCTGCTCAAGATCTGCCTTGGTAAAGATAATGTTTCCTGACTAATGTTAGCTCTACCTTTGTCTTTTTGGCCTAGTTGGACTAAGAGAATCTCGTTCATTTGTAGAACGATGCGGATCTCCCTTAGTTCCTATTCTCAAGATTGGGGTGTTTTGGGCCCTCTATCATGTGAATAGTACCTAGAGGTAGGTCTTCCTCTAGACATCGATATCTTCATTATTACTTCGATCAAACCTTTGATTAGGCCTGACCTTGGTTTCCTATTCCTTAGTCTTTAGTGATTAACATACTCTTTTAGGTGTCCATCCTTAATGAGTTAATCAACAAAAGCCTTGAGGACTCAGCAATTTTCAGTTTGGTGCCCTGTCTCCTCATGAAAAGCGCATTTTCATCTTTGATTGCATTTGGTGGGGTATCCCTTTCATGGGGCTTGGATTTCGGTAGTACGACTCATCTCAAATTCGGGTGAGGAGCTTATGGATTGGTCCTTAAAGACTACGTTGATGCCTTGCCTCACCCGATCTTCATGGTCCCCCATACTTTTTCCAATGCTTGAACTTGCCATTTTCTTTGGAAGAAGTTCCTATAGCTCGCTCTACTTACCGAACATCATCCTCCAGTCGAGAAAACATTTCAACTCTAGTCATGAGATCGTGGAGCTCATCTCGGGGATTAAGTGTCAAGTCTTCACATAGTTTTTTGCCTGGGGTCAGCTCGAGCTCGTAGCTAACCTTGATGATCTCCTCTAAGCAATCCTCAATTTTGTTATAGAGTTCCCAATACCACTCTTTGTAATTGCAGAGCATCTCATTTTTTCCTTTTTGGAGTGTCAAGAGAGAGTTGACACCCTTGGTGCCTTTGTGTTGATTACAAATTGAGCCACAAATGACTTAAGAGTTGGTAGAAGCTTCCTATGGACCCGATGGGGAGTTTGTTAAACCATTTAAGCTAGAGATCACTCAAACTCGATGGAAACACCCTGCACATGAGTGCGTTAAGGTGGTTCCATAGTGCAATCATTTGCCTAAAATGGCTGATGTGAGACCTCAAATCTATCTTCCCATTGTATAGGGTAAATTTTGGTGAACTAAACTTTTTTGGAGGATCCATTCCCTCGATCTCGATTGCGGACAAGGGTTGGTACCTCTAGAATTGTGGTGGATGCTCAGACTTGGAAATCTTGGCATGAGATTTGGCCAAGGATTTTTCTTTTGTGCCCAAAGTGTTTCTAGAATGTAACTTGGCCCACAAGTCGCCCTCATCTCAACTGTGTTTGGTGTTGAGGATTTCATAAAGATCCACGCTGGTAGGGACTCAACCAGGTGGTACTCTTCACTTACCCAAGACAAATGTCCTACTATCAAGCGCTACTTGTTTTCCTTTGGGGCCTCCCTGTGGTACATCCGTGTGCTGGGTAGATCGCACCTTGGAAGGTTCTTCCGTAACCTTTGTTATGATTTGTATCAAGTTGTTGACCACTAGAGCTTGTTGCAAATCTGCCAACTGGGTTTCCAATTGTAAGATGGTGGGTAGCTTGGTTTTTTTCTCCTCCTTCAAGGAGCAATCGACCCGATCACTGCCTGGAGTGGCCTTTGGCCGCCCTTTGAGCATCAGCTAGTATTTTCCCCCTTGCCTAGAGTTCTGGGCATGAGGGGCTGCTCCAATTGGATGAATCGACCGTTAATTTTGTCATTTGTGCTTTTAAAGGCTATTATATCAATTGGTGGCTATGATCAATTTCCCACAGATGGCGCTAATTGCCGAAGCTATTTCTGGGAAATGGATCTTCGATAGTCAAGTTAGGTGATCATAAGTATAAGTTAAAAAGAGAAAATGCAAGCAAATAGTGATAGCTCCTTAACCGAGCTCCAACACAAGGATCTCTATCGATGGTTGCTCCTTAACCGAGCTCCAACACAAGGATTCCACGTGAACTTGCTGAATAGTGATAGCTCGACAGCGGTGCCTGCCTTGGCTCAGCCAGGATTGATACTTGATATTTTTATCCCCTTATAATATATATATATGTGTGTGTGTGTATATATATATATATATACACGTTATATGTATTGTTATATACAGAAGAAACAAGCTGATTGAGAGAAGAGAAAGGAAGAGGCTAATTTGGGTTTGGAAGACTTATAAATTGGTGAGGTTTTAAATTAATTCTTTACTTTGTTTGAGTCAATGACTGTTTGGGCTGATATCAATTGATGTTTTTGGAGGTTTTGAATCTGAAATTTTAAGTAGGTGTGTGTTAATGAATATTTATAAGGATGGTTCTTTTGTTAATTAATTGGGCTTTTGTAGAGAGAGTGTGTGAAAATTAGGTTTTGATTTCCTTAAAATGAATGGAAATGGTGAATAGTATTTTACAATTGAGTTGATTTGGAAAAGTTTTTGAGTTTACTTGTTATTGTTGCAATTATTAAGGATATATATATATATATATATATATATATATATATATATATATATATATATATATATATATATATATATATATCAGAGCAAGAGTTATCTAGTGTGGTGAAGCTCAAGCTGAGGTAGCTATTTTACATCTTAGTGTATTTTGGTCAAACAGGTGAGTTTTTAATTGTGTGAATAGTTATTTTATATATTTTTCAATGTGCTTGATCCAATTTTGGGATTAGTTTGTAATTATTGTCGTAGAAATCTGGAATGAGAAAACAACAGTCAGAATTGCTAAAGAAGTTTGGTGTTAACTTTGACTACTTGCACAGGTAAGCAAAAGCCACTGGCCAGGGTGAGGCCTCTAAAAATCTTTTCGGCATGGAGATGAGACAGATGTGACTTCACTAAATAAAGCACAATAATGAGAATGTGGTTGCCCCTTTTCCATGGATGAGGGGAGGCCTTTTGTAGATGGAGAAATTACAGTCGTGTGAGAAAATCATGGCGTAATCATCGGATGACCTAATAAGTAATTGATGGCCAAGGATCATGGCACAATAGGTGGCAGATTCCAAGCAGAGATGGTACCGCAACTATATGAGGCTTGTGAAGATGGAGTCTTAAGTTTACCTCAACCTAAAGATGGCGGCGAGATGAACTTCCTGGAATTGGTGACTTGAAGATCTGGCATGTTGAGTGGTTGCCCCGAGAGATATTTGGCGACATGACCCCTTGTAGACAACTTGGCGAAGTCTTCACCTCAATCCAAATCATCCTCTGGAGGTAACTTTATTAGGCGAGGATTTTACCCCTCACTAGTTGCCCCTACTCGAAATGCCAATGATAACTGCTTGGCATTGTTGAGTAACAAATCATGGGGTGTTGATGGATGATGCAAGCAAGTAATGATGGCATGCCTTGTAGGGTTGACACATGTAGGTGCATTAATGAATGTGCGTCCCTTCATCTACAAATGGCAGAAACAGCCTTGGTATGCAAAGCGTGATCTAATCTTGTCCGTTGAAGTGAACATATCCTGACCATCCTCTTCCCTTCTAAATAGGAGCCCCTTTCATACTGCATACTCTTTCATCCTCTTCATTCAAGAACTGCTTAATCTGCTTCGATGTGGTTTTTTCTCACCTCGCCTTCTTTGTTCCGCGCTTGTTTTAGTCATTTAGTAAGTATTCACCACTTTTACGTTTTGAACTCTTCATTTATGTTCAGCAACGTTAATGTAATAGACTTAGAGAATACCCCCCTCTTGTATATCAGACCGCTTAGGAGAATGGTCTTACATGGATCCCGAGATCACCCAATATCCCTCCTCTCCAATAGAGGACTTTTTTGGAAATGAGGGAAGTCCCTTAATAGACTCCAGACCCCCTACCTAAGAGAAAGACGAACATAATGACCCAAGGCGAGCTAGATTGCCTGCGGGAATCGTGTTTTTTTCAGTTGGGATTCAAATAAGGCTCCTCGAGATGGATGAGACCATAATGTCTACTCGCCTGGGCAAAGTAGTCTTTTATGAGGCCGCCTTTCAAGCAGATCTACGTCTTCCCATTCATCCAACACTTAGGAGAATACTGGCCTATTACAATGTTTGCCCTGCCTAGCTGTCACCCAATAAGTGGCGAAGTATGGTCGGCGCGTTGGTGTTGTGGCAATTTAAGAAATTTGCCCTTTCCCTTAATGAGTTTATGTTAAGGACTGCAAAATTTTCCACTACCCGGCTGTAGTGCATATGCATAATACCAAAAAAAATTTGATCTAATTAGTAGAGATTAAGCTACATGATTAGAATCATACCCTTGTTGATTACGAACAACAACAGGTATTAGCCGCTCGATCATAACCTCAAGTCTTTTGCTATATTCCTCACACACGCCTTACTCCAAAGAGAGTGGACTTGCGGCTGC
>BRYE01000030.1:2410172-2412672 GCA_030159115.1 Actinidia arguta var. hypoleuca | reverse complement strand
AAATCATGTAAGTTTCACAATGTATTTGATAACTATTAAATCCCAACATATTGAAAAACTATAATTTTTAAAAAATTCGTAGTCAATCTATAATTTCCAAAATTCATATATCAATCAGTAATTTTTGAAAAATTATTGATGAAGACTATAAAAATAGAAACTTTAAGGATTAAGCTGTAATTTTATAAAAATTTGAGGTTAATCTATAATTATCAAAAATCTATGGTAAAAAATAGTAATTGTCCAAAATCCTGGGTTCAAACTGTAATTACTGCTGGTTTGAAAAAAAAATAGTAAAACTTTGAAATCTTATTAAAGCCAAAAACAATATTTTTTTTTAAATCCAAGATAGTTTCAAGAAAATTGAAAACTCAAAATTTTCAAATTCTGAAACAAAAAGACAACATTTAAATGCAGTTAATTACAAAACTATTTTTGTGGTTCTTAAAAGTTTCAGTTTTAGAATGTTTTTTCCAAAACAGTTTTAAAACATAATCAATTTCTATTTCAGTATCAGTTTCAAATGTTGGAATCTGTAATACATAGTGTTTAAATCTGTAATACAGAATTTGAACTCAAATAAATTGCTGAAAGAGAAAAACAAAATCTGAACAGTTTATGAAACTCTATAAATTGTAAATCTAAATGTTGTAGTTTTTTTTCTTCTGAATATACAGAACGATTTGTTGCACTAAACAACTTTAAGAACACAATCAAACAGAAAGTTATCAAAATAGAAAGTGAGCAAAACAACTTCAAGTTTGCTGCACTAAACAACCATTTTGTACTAACAGCTTATTCTCTTTTTTCTTACTGATAATATAAAACAAAAATTATTTTGAGCAGTTTTTAAAGCAAACTAACAGTAAAATAATTGTCTAATTGTAATATGTAAAAAGAAAATGTTCTATTTTGATGGTCTATTATAAATCAAAACCAATTCTATTTTGTTCTTTAAGAAAAATGAGCCTTAAGATTGTTAAAATTTTGTTGTTCGAAGAACAATACAGAATTTGAAAAAATGACATAACTATTTTATTATAACGAATAATAACATATTATCATAACAAAATTGAAAGAAATACAAAACTATTAAATAAGATGAAAGAATTTGCAAACCGAGCTAAGTCTCGTATTTCACACTATCTCCTTAAGGCTGATTTGTCCCTCACCGGTGCATTGAGTCGATGGACGTCGCCTCCCATGATAAAACAGTAAACTTCGGATAGTGTTAGCACCGCACTAACCGACCCGTCAAAATCACTGTGTTTTTCATCTCTCTCTATGGAGAAGACAAAAAGCTAAAAGAAAAAGTTCTCTCAAAGTAATGTATGCTCTCAGCTATTGCTTCTTGTTGTGTATTTGAAACAAAGAATGGAATGAATTTATATAGGAGTGAGGAGCCTTATCATTTATTGTAGGAAATTGATGACCATAATTTTGTGTTAATGACTGTCATTATTCTTTTGTAACTGCAATCATTAACCTCACCATAATGTGGTGATATTGGGTGCCATTTTTCCTTTATAACTGCAGCCATTAACCTCACCATAATGGACAATGTCATTCAAAATTCAAAATTTTTCAATGGCAAAATTTTTTTCCAACATATATTTCTAACACATATAGTGTCGAAAGATTGGTACTGACACTTTAAATATGTTCACAATTACCTTTTTTAAATTGTTTTAGCAAGATGATGCTAGTTACTACTGCCGTCATTAAAAAATTCTTAGCTTTTTGTGTTCGTTTCTATGGTGTCGGGTTCCTTGAATTCTTAATGGTGCTTTCCTAGATTTGAAGAGCTCTCGCATTTTGGGACATGTTGTAGCTCAAGTGCTTGAGATTGTGATTCTTTCATGGTTGGATAGCCTCCACTTAGTTTGCAACATTTCACCTGGACCTAGGTTGATTCTTAGTTGTCATTCTTTTGGCTTATTTTTTTTGGCTTGTAAAATCTGACAGGTATAGTTATAAGCTTTGTACTTTTTTATCATATTAATTAACTTATTATTACTGAAATAAATAAATAAATATAACAATGCTATAGACACTAAAATAATTTATTAAAAGTTTACTAAATATACACATGATATCCTTATAAGTATTGAAAATAAAATAAAAAAAGTACATGGTGGGATCTTAATACATATGGTTGTGCCATGTTTATATTTAGTAAACTTTCTTATTGTCTATAACATTACTGAAAAAAATATGAAAGTTGGTACATGAAAATGCACACACCCAGAATTTGCTTAAAGGAAATCAACTACTCTAAGTAATAAAATACTTTATGAAGCAATTAATTAAACACTAAGTGCCCAGAGGTATTGCAATGTGATCAAAACTACCAAGTGTTCCGTCAACAAGCTATCTAGTTCATGATAACCAAAGCAAAAAAAATAACAAAAGATAAACACCTAGATATACGTAAAAACACTCTAAAGTAGGGAAAAACTATGGATCGAAGGGGAAGAATGTACTAGCTCAAAAATTGTAG
>BRYE01000030.1:2390172-2392672 GCA_030159115.1 Actinidia arguta var. hypoleuca | reverse complement strand
TAGATCGTAATGTCTTGATACATTTACCATAACGCTTTTCTATTTTTGTCTTAAATACTTTGAATTTCTTAAAACATTCAGACTTACGGTGCATAAAATAAATATACCCATACCTTGAGTAATCATCAACAAAAATAATAAAATACTCAAAGACACCTCTAGCTTGGATATTCATGAGGCCACACAAATCAGAATGAATCAATTCCAATACCTCCTTTGACCTATAGCCTTTGGCCGCAAAGGGCGGCTTGATCATCTTACCTTCTAAGTAGGATTTACAGACTGATAGTGCCTTCATTTCCAATGAACCTAATGGCCCATCCTTAACCAATTTGAAAATTATCTCAGATTAATATGACCTAGGCTTAGGTGCTAAAGATACATTTGGTTAATTTCAAAAGGTTACTTTCTCTTACATGGTAGTGTAATAGTGTGATTCAGTTCGTTTAGTTACTGTGTAGGAGAGATATGATTAATAATATAAAGATCATCCACCAATATACGAAAACAAATAAAATATTTATTTAGCTTAATAACAATTGAGTTACTAAAATAAACAGAATATCCATTATGAACTAATCTAAAAACTGAAATCAATTCCTTCAAATGGAAGGTACATAAAGAGAGTCTTTTAATACTAAAATCCTATCTCTACAAAAAGAAATGCTAATATCTCCTTCTATAACTGCTGACACTCTCATGTTGTCTCTCAAAAAGATGTAAATATCTCCATCACTAAGCTGACAGTTTTGATGGAACACCTACAAAGAATTGCATATATGATTAGTGGGTCCCGTATCTACACATCATGTACAGTAGATAACACCGCTAAACATGTTTCAACTACTAGTGAGTGAGATTTACCTTTGTTATTCTATTTTGCTAGATAAAACAGACATTGCTACTTCCAATGCCCGGACTGCTTGTAAATAAAGAACTTGCCTTTGGGCTTTTCACTCCTCCTTGAGCCCCATGCTGTGTTGGGAGTTGCTTTCTATTTTTGAACCTTTTTCTTTTCTTTTGGTTTAGAAGTAGAACCTTTCTCAATAATAACAAAAATAACTGGCTTCTTGATAATGCTCTCAACTGCTTGAAGCTCTTTAAGAAGCTCTACCAATGAATAAGAGAACTTATTCATATTGTAATTTAGGCAGAACTACTTAAAGGAATTAGGCAACAAGTAGAAAATGATATCAACTTGGATTTCTCCATCGATTTCAGATATAAGGATCTCTAGTTCATTCAGAAGATTCATCACCTTCAAAACATGATCCCTCACTCGGGTCCCTTCAACCATAGTTGTGTTCATTAGGTCTTTCATGGCAATAAGTCTAGTAGAACGATTCTAATCTCCAAATATTTCTTTGAGACTCAGAATCATGTCATATGCAATGGGCACAGCCTAATGTTGATGCTGTAGAACATTTGACATGGATGCCAAAATGTAACACCGCGATATTTCATCAACCTTTTTCCACTTCTGGTAAGCCCGATTGTACTCATCGGTTGCCCCCTCACCAGGTTGCTGCGAACAGGCTTCTGTGAGCACAAACTTGTATTCTTCTACAGTTAGCACAATATCCAAAAAATTTTTCCAGTCAATATAATTTGGCCTAATCAGTTTGCTTTCTTTGAGAATAATAGCTAGTGGGTTAAAAGCCATTTTAATCCTGAGAATCACATATAATAAAAAATATGATAAGCAATTAAAACTTAGAATTCAATCATTAAAATATGGTTCTCTTTACCAATATTTTAAAAGAATCCACCAGCAGCCTAGTATATCACAAATTGCATGGCTCAATGGGTGATCCTATTCAATATTTATCTAGACAGGTGAAGACCTGTTAACTCTACTATCTAGGCAAGCAACAACGCTAAGTAAAATTAAATAGATGACTTAGTTTCGGTCGTATAAATAATAGCAGTGATTCAAATGGTGCGGATACTATTATTTTATAGCTAAGTGTATACTATCACTAAATTCTAGACCTATTATCTCATAATGAGTTACTGAAATGGAGAGTTAACCCAATATTAACAAGTACCAGAGTTTATACTTAGTAAGTCTACAACTTATTCCATTCTATGGGGAGGTTAGTACTAAAACCAACACATAGAGTAAATTACTTCACTTATAAACTAGTGATGGAGACCATGAGTTTTATACATAATAAATTCTCTCATCCACTTAAATATTTAATACATGAGGTATGCCATGTGTTTTATTATCCAATAAAATATTTTAATATTGATGACTCATAAATGTGCAACAAATAAAATTTTAAATTCTCTTAAAAATAATATTTAAATTAAAATATGAGAATTAATTTTACTCTCTAGTTGAGCATTTATAAATCAAAACTAAAATTTTAAATTTATATAACTAAAACACAACTTAAAAGTTATTTATCAATTATCCATGTTCTCCCATGGTAATAACATAACAATAAGAATATCAAACATAATAATCATAGACAAACATGATAAACAAGATTTA
>BRYE01000030.1:2382672-2385172 GCA_030159115.1 Actinidia arguta var. hypoleuca | reverse complement strand
CAAGCTAGACGAATTCGGAATCATTGTTCAAAATAAAGTTAGACTTGTCAACCAAAGATATAGTCAAGAGGAAGAAATTGATTTTGATGAATGATTTGCTCCCGTAGCACGATTAGAAGCCATCCGAATTTTGCTTGCATTTGCATGCTACATGAATTTTAAACTCTATCAAATGGAAGTTAAAAGTGCATTTTTAAATGACACATAACGGAGGACGTAATTGCACAACCTCCTGGATTTGAAAATCATGATTTTTCAAAACACATGGTTAAATTATCCAAAGCACTTTATAGATTGAAGTAATCACTAAGAGCATGGTATGATAAACTAAGTAAATTCCTGAATAATAACAGTTTTACAGGAGGAAAATAGACAATATGAAAAAATAGACAATACTCTCTTTATCAAAACAAAAAATCATGATATGCTCATTGTACAAATATATATGGATGATATCATATTTGGTGCTACTAATGAAAATATGTGCAAGGATTTTGCTAAATGTATGCAAGGTGAATTTAAAATAAGCATGTTGGTCAAGTTCAATTTTTTTCTTGGATTACAAATTAAGCAATCAAGCAATCAAGTGAGAGGACCTTCTTAAATCAAGCTAAATATACAAAGGAACTTATTAAAAGATTTGGCATGATGGGAGCAAAGTCTTTAGCCATTCCAATGAGCACATCAATAAAACTCGACAAAGATGAAAATGATAAAAATATTGATGAAAAGCTTTATTGAGGTATGATTGGCTCCTTACTCTACTTAACAACAAGTAGGCCAAATATCATGTTTAGTGTATGCATGTGTTAGATTTCAATCATATCCTAAGGAATTGCATCTAGTTATTGTAAAACGTATATTTAAATATCTCATAGATACGCATAATTTAGGGACATTTTATCCTAGGAGAGTTGCATTTGAATTAAATGGTTTTTCCGACGCCGATTATTCTAGATGTAAGGTGGATAGGAAGAGAACAAGTGGTACTTGCTAATTTCTAGGACATTCCTTAGTATCTTGGTTTAGCAAGAAACAAAATTTCATTACCTTATCAACCGCCGAGGCTGAATATGTGGCTGTCGAAAGTCGTTATGCTCAAGTATTATGGATAAAACAACAAATGGAGGATTATGGGTTACTTTTTGATCATATTCCTATCAAATGTGATAACATTAATGCTATAAACTTATATAAGAATCCCATACAATAATCAAGAACAAAGCACATTGAGATTTGACATTACTTTTGAAGAGATCACATTTAAAAAGGGGATATAGAGCTACAATACATACATATCGACAAGCAATTGATGGATATTTCACAAAATCCTTCAATGAGAAAAGATTTTGCTATATTCAACGTGAGTTCGGAATGTCTCAACCAATGTGATATTTTTGTATTCTTAAATAAATCTATAAATACTAGTTAGTTGTGTTTGAAAATGAATAGTCAAGATTAAAATGTACTTCATATACTTTATCTTCGACAAAACAAAATATGCTTCATATCATATATATAAATTGATCCATGCTTTCATGAAATATATTGTGTGAAAAATGTAGGTATATATATTGTTAAATTTCCATAAAATTTTTGTAGAATAATAAAATTTTTAATTAAGCACTAACCTAACTTAAAATCTGCTCCAATACATCTTATATGACATTCATGATTTATAGATATCAAGAAATTGAAATCATTTGGGCTAAAACACAAATTTGTTTGTCTGTCAAACTTTCTGCAGAAACTATTGAAAGTTCGGTCGACCGATAGGCAAACTTTGGTCGATTGAATTTGTCAACCGAAGTTCAAAAAGTTGCAATAGTTTAGATAAAACACGACTTTTAGGTTTTCAAAATTCAAAAACCTTTTCCTATTCCTATCTCCCTCTCCGAAAATCCCTCTCTAAACCTAAGGCTATCCTTCTCCTTCTATAAATCATCTCGTCATCCTATAAAATCAAAACCTAACCCTAGAAATCATCCTCTTCCTCTCCTCTCTCTCACCCTCATTCCAAAATTCTCATATCTCTCTCTCACAAAATCATCACTCAAAATCAAAAATGATAAACCCTAGAACAAAGCATGCCATCAATGATCCAAGGGGTAGTCCAAGCAATCCTCGGCCATTGAAATGACCATTCTTCAAGAATGAAGCAATACAAAGCACTTGGCTTGAGTTCTCGGATATAAACATCGTGACGGGAAGAAACATTGAAGATGGATTTTCTTCGAAATACTGGCGCAAGATGATGGAACTAGTAGAAGCACAAGGGAGAAGCTCATTGACGCCGCTTCTGACAAGTGTATACTCGAATTTGGTAAGATACTTCTATTGCAATCTTGAAGTATGAACTTTAGAAAATGACAAGTTTACCATCGATTCGTGGGTTTGAGGAAAGAATATAGTGTTAAACCCAACTATTTTATAATATCCACTCTTAGAAAAGAGTTTTTCTTAAAACAAATCATCCTCAACATTGTGAGTAAGGTGCTTA
>BRYE01000030.1:2360172-2362672 GCA_030159115.1 Actinidia arguta var. hypoleuca | reverse complement strand
GTAATGGCCTTAATCTTTCTTAGAGTAAGGCGACCTAAGATAGCATTGTAAGGCAATGGGCAATCTACGATGATGAAATCCTACCATACAGTAGTCTGATAGGGCTCTATCTCTAATGTCATGAGCAATTTGATCCACGCAGGAGGATTTATAGAGATCCCTCCAAATTCAACTAGGGGTGTGTGGAACGGGTGAAGCCTATCTCACCCTATCTTCATCTTGTCGAATGTCGAGATGAATAGAATATCAGCAGAAATCCTATTGTCAACTAGGATCCTCTGAATGTTCAAATTAGCGATTATGGATGAGACGACCAATGTATCATCATGGGGGAGATGCATGCCCTTTAGATCCTCATTGGTGAAGGTGATAGGCTGGTGAGTTCCATCCATAAGTGTGGAAAGGTTGTAAACCTCATCTTCATCTTGCCCACTAGCCTCTCTGGCATGCCTCTTCTGGGACAAGCATGAGCATCCCCCTGATGCAAAAACTCCATGAATAATTTGAATATCACCTATTGTCGGCCTGTTATCAACATATCCCTTATCAAGTAAGTCTGGATGCGGGCGATCAGCTACGTACTTTCTTAGATACCCTCTCTTGATTAAGTGGGCTATCTGTTCCTTTAGCTAGAAACAATTCTTGGTGTTGTGTCCATGGTCCCTGTGAAACTCACAGTACTTGTTCTAATTTCTCTAGAAAGGTTGGTCTTGATTTTCCCTGGGCACTTCACAAATTTCTCATTTTTGATCTCCATGAGCACCTGGGCTATAGGAGCATTGAGAGGAGGCAACATCAGGTCGGGCAGGCAAGGTGGAGTGCGGGGATGTCAATCATTAGTTCTCCTCCTAGCATCTCGCTCTAGCCTCTTGCTTTTCACCTCGTCCTTATAGTTTGCTTGTAGGGTATTAGGCTCATTCCTTTTGTGATTATCCCTTCCTCACCTTCTGTGTTTGGCCTCAGCCAACTCCTCTACCGTAATGTACTTATCGGCCTTGCTCTAGAGTGTCGACAAGATTTCAAGGACATTCTTGAAGAGGAAATCGAACAACTGGCCCGGACGTAGACCCTCCATCATAGCCATGACCACTACTTTGTCACTAGGATCTTCCACTTCTAGGACAACCTAATTAAAATGTTTGACATAGTCCTTTAAGCTCCCCCCCATATTTTTGGTCGATCGTAAAAAGGTAGGAGGCATTCTTCTACCAGACCCTACAGCTCATGAAATTGGCGACAAAGAGTCTGCTCAGGTCACCAAATGAGCCGATGGTTAAGGAGTTAATTGTCTGAACCATGACATTTCCGATCCCTTCAAAGTAGCCAAAAAAGCATTGCACATCACCTCGTCTAAGTACCCCCTAGAGTGACATAAAGTTCAAGTATGAATCTAAGTGGTCCATGAGATTTGTCTTTCCCTTTATACTCTAAGTTGGGATGGCAATTTAAACCTGGAAGAGACCATGACTCTCATCACCCTATCCGTGAATGGAGGTTTAGTCTGCCTTATCAAAGGATCTACAATGACTGGGGCATTTGCACTAGTATTGATGGCATCAATCCGGGCGTCTAGGTTTTTAATTTTCCGGGTGGTGCATTTATCTCGGTGCTTGTGCATTTGGTCATCCCGGCGAGGTGACCTTCCTCTTCTCTTGGATTCCTCGCCACCCGTATCGTGAGTCCAGCTAGAGGACCTAGACTCCGACGTTGCGTGACTCCTTACTCACCTGGAATGCAAACTTGGTGATCGATATCGATGACTTTTGGTTGAATATGCCTGATCAATGCTTTTGCGACTTTGAGAATCATGGTTGCTTGATCGGCGAGAAGGGCGAGATCAATCAACTACTTCTGGAACAGTTGTAGTGATAGGAGGAGGATTGGTTGTGGCGAGGTATTGTATTAGTGTTCGCCATTGGTCGTGCTTTGTTATCTAGAGGGTTGCGGGTACTTTGTCTAGGCAATAAGTGGCTACATAAGTGCAAAGGATATTGAGAATTGTCGTTCTCATAGACGACGCCAAATTGTTGTGGTAGAAATTAGGGGGCGAGTAACCAACAGTCAGAATTGCTCATAAGTTCGATGTTGACCTCGACTAAGACCTCGGTAATGACCTGAGCAAGGAACAAACATTACCGGCCGAGGTGAGGCTGCTACAAAACCCTCCGGTGTGGAGATGAGATCAAAGGCAAGCAAGCTAGATAGTAAGAAAAGTATCAAAGCTCTTAGAATGAGAATGCAAATGTTTTCGTACCTTTTCTAGTGGCGGGGGAAATGGCCTTTTATAGACGAAGGATGGAGTGCCGTGCGAGAAGATCACGGCGAAATCATTGGGTAGCTAAGTATGGAAGGCGATTCCGCGTATATCGGAGAAAAATTAGAAGGATGCCATATGGAGGTAGTACCACGAATGTAGGTGTCCGAGAGGCGATGGAGTCTCATATTGATCTTATCCCCAGAGAGGCAGGTGAGATATTTAACCTCGCCCATAAGTGAGGTG
>BRYE01000030.1:2337672-2347672 GCA_030159115.1 Actinidia arguta var. hypoleuca | reverse complement strand
TGTTTTTTGATTGATTTAAATTAAATTTAAATTATAAAAATAATTAAATTCATTTAAACTTTAATAAAAAGCGACTCAGAATTAATTGATCCAACCAATCGAGTCTCTCGGAATTCCAATAAAGGCTTTATATAACTCAAATCCTTCAACTACGTCATGTGTCTCAAATTCGAAAGATTTAGCATTTAAAACCAATTAATCTTTCAATCTTCAACTTCTAAAATAAATCTGGTTGTTATAATATGGTCGTATATCATTGATTTGTGCAACGCATATATTAAATCCAACTCACGCATAAATGTTACAAGGCAGCGTATATACTGAGTGTGGCATTCATGCATAAGGGTTACTGAACATAATAGGACGCCCAAGTTTTTGAAAGGATTTAGAACGAAGAAGAAAAAAAATAAACATCAAAAAGATCTAATGGTAAAAATATTTTACCTCCATTGAAAATATTCTGATATATTAAATCTGATATGAATAACTAATATTAAAAGATTTGAATTAATGGTAAAAAATATAAGTAATCGAACAAAACCGTAATTTAAATTAGCGAAACTTGAATTTGATGCAATAAAACTTGAATTTAATGTAAAAGATTACAAGAACTATTGAAAACTATGAAGAACTATGCTATGAAACTCTAAAACCCCTAAAAAGTACGTGCTTCCTTCATAAAAACGTAAAAATTTATATATAGAGGTCGTAGTTCGAGTCCTAGTAGGATTAAAACTCTCTACCCAGTTTTCTTCTTAGCATTCGAATGCTACTTTCTGTACATTTCTGGCGTTCGAACTCTAAGAATAATTTCTCTTGATTTCCTTCACAACATTCGAACGGCCCAGTTTGTGGCAGATTTTTTTAACTTTTTAGCTCTCTGTGCGTTGGAACGGTGATATTAGCATTCAAAACCTAAGGCTAATTTCAAATTTCTTTGTGCGTCAGAACGCTGCACAGAGCCATTCAAACCATAAATAATCAATTTTCACTTCAGCATTCGAATGTTGATTCCTTTGCAATTCTGGTGTTCGAACACCAAGCACAAATTTGCCTTGGCTTTTTCCTAGCGTTTGAACGCTGGTTTCTTCGTGCACTAGGCATTCAAATGTTCAGTGTAACTTCTTGATTTTTCCTCCTAACATTTGAATGCTATTTTCTTAATGCAATTGGTGTTCGAATGCTAAGTGTAAGTTGAGTCTTCTTTGACTTTTTCTTTTCTTCTTAATCTGTTTTGAAACTCTTGGAATTCATATCTTGCAACGCTCGTTAGACGTGAACTTGTATAATATTATGAGATCTTTCTAATGGCACATCTTCATTCTATTTTGAGTTTTGGGTGAAAACTTCCATAATCTCCAGTAATGGTACTTGATAAATGTGCCCACACTTTGGATCACTTTTACAACTCTAAATCTTCTTTTTTGTCAAAAATTACCTACAATGAACTCAGACATGACTTTAAATACAAAACATGATAAAAATATCTAATTAACTTAATCTACGGCCAACTTAGGTCGATTTAACAACGCTTGGACTACAATTATGTAGTCCAATCACATGACATACCTAACAATGTAAGGATAGAGAGGTCGAGACCGAATGAAGATACCAAAGTAGTAGAGGGGAATGAGAACTACATTCCAGTGCACACTTGATTGATCCACTAAGCAGGACTTCTTTTTCCCATTAGTTCTTTGTTAAAGGAAGTTATGGCTTTGTGTCGGCTGACCTTCATACAGGTTTTAATGAATTTTGTCCAGACTGTGCTTGTTGTCGATACACTGATGTAGAGGGAAATTCTTTCTTTTAGCGCCTTATACTTACTACATGTGTACAATATGGTGCGCTCGAGGAGGGACCTTAGTACCTATTTGTACACTAGTAATCACTATCTCCTGCTTTAGAATCCTTAGCAACCTCACACAAGTCTTGTAATCGAGATCCCCTATAAGGGCATGTATCTTAATGAATTTGTTTGGGTCTTTAGGGCTTAAGAGTTTCGATCTGGGGATGATGGCATGTATTATTTCCCCAAGTGTAATGGGTGTTTTCCTCACAGTGAATTCTTTTCCTACCTTGATTGCATTGATCTTTTCATACTTGTATAAATTTGTGATGTTGCTGATCTACCCATTTTCATCTTATTTAACCTATTTTAGGATTCAATGACTAAATTTTTACGAAGTCTGAGCAGTGCACCAAGGCAATCAAAAATGTTAACAATTACGGCAGGCCCAAGGATGTGAATACCCTTCATCGATACTAGACGATCTACCGTCATGTCATTCTATATCGATATGAATAATTCAAACAATCAGTCTTCCTCCTCTGCACATTTGAGAGCGAGTTCCTTGATGTCGAAGAGACAGGTCAGAAGAATTAAGCAAAAAGCTCGACGAGAATGCTGTGCTCACCCGAGCTTTTGACTTAGCTTATCGGGCCTCCACTCCAAGTACCTCTAGTGCTCCTAGTTCATCAATTTCACTTGTGATCTCAAACAGTGAAGAGGAGGTTGAGGATGAAGAGGAAGTTAACTAGGTTAAAGTTCTAATCCCAATGTGTGTTGCCCCTATCTAGGTTCTTGTTGTTGCCCCTATTGGTGGTAAGCCACAAACAATCTCAATTATCCCCTTATTTAACTTGTGGTTGGAGACTTAGTTGAGTAGTCCTTCATTGGTGGTGAAGCTGAGTCAAGCTTTGATGAAGTATGTATGGGTCCTTTTCCTAAGCCTAGAGTCCTTGGCAAAAAAAAAAACCAATTAGTTTAAGATTCTTTTGCAGTCCAGGATCCTCCTCCAATCCAAGACCTTATCTTTGCTCTTCGTGATCCAACTAAGGTAGATCCAAGCTTGCCATCCTACCCACTTATGAGAAAATGCAAGGGGAAGCAACCCGCTGAGGGTACTTGAAAAGGAGAGGGCGTGTGGGAGAGGACAACTCAACTGGAACCATTACTCCCACCTAAATTTCCGAACTATGGAATCCAAAGTTCGCTACGGTCGAGCTCGGGCAACAAGTTACCATAGCCGATTCTTCAAAAGATCATGGTACCTGCTTGGCCTTGGAGCAATACTTCATGCTCCCGCAAGATGTGGCGGACCTTGTTGCAAAAAATTTGGCAGAGTTTGGTGATCTGCTTGTGATGCAACATGTCCAAGTAAAGATATCATCTCGTTCCTAGTAGTCCTTCCCTGGCTTCTGAGTACTTAACCATTTTCTTGTTCTTTTTGTAGAGCCTCTAAAGAGCCATGGCCAGCTCAGAAAGACTGAATAAATACTCTTTTGAGGACATGTGGGTTTTGTATGCCCACGTGTCCAAATATGATTTGGAATGAGAATTTATTTTATCATACATTGGATATTGTTCTTATATATCATGAGATGATATGTCCATAAGTTATCTAGACATATAATAAATATGTGGAAATGAGATTTATACATGGGAGATATTAATCGTTGATCCTAGTACTTTATTTAGTTCGTAGTTGGTGATGAGTTTGGACGCCTTATCTACGAAGACTATAATACTATTAACCTTTATATGATAGGATTGTTTATCTCAACCGTCAGAGTATGTAACTCTAGGTTAAAGTATTGGTGTATTATGGAATGCACTAAACCGGATCATCATAAGAAAGTAATTCATATAAAACTGTCATTTAATGATAAAATCCTACATATGTTATTTGTTATTGACTCTTAATCACGAGAGAATGGTGAACTCAAGTTCTTGACATTGGTCGCTTTGATTTACCAACAAGTGAGGCTAATTGAGATCAACACCTCAATATCTTGCGTGGTCATTGTTAGGTCTGTGACAATACTTAATTTTCAAGATGGAATCTCACTCTCTTCTAGTAGAGAGTGGGTATCACTTGTGAGTTAATCCATTAGCTTAGTCATTGAAATCCGGATCCAATTTTTTTAATAAATTATGAATCATAAAGGTTAAAAATAATTATGGTTTGGTAGATAATTAATTAATCCAAATTTAATTATTAGTATCCATGAAGATGGGTTTTGATTACGGTAATAAAATAACGATAAGGGAATTTTAAATCATTTTGCTTTGAAGTTCAATTCAAATTATTTAGCGAAATTAATTTGAATTAATTAAATTACTAAATTGAGTTATTTGATGACTAGAATACTTAGTATTTTAATTGGAGCAAAAGAAGAACTCCCTAGTATCTCTATCCTTGACCAAGTAGAAAACTACCCTATATATATGATATATGGGTTGTCAATTCAAAAATAATCTCAACATAATTTTTGAGAGAAAAAATCTGAGAGTCCACACTCTTAAAGTATTGGTTAGGGTTGAGAAAAAAAATGAGAGAAGATTAAAGGGTTTAAAAAACTATAAAACCAAATCCTAAAGTATTTAGGAATCAATTGTCACGGCAAACCAGTGCAGCAAGCAACCTACGCCTGTTGCAATTCGACAGCGGCTGCGACACACAGGCGTGGTAACGCATGGCAGCGGGCTTCAGAGTTCGATCTTCGATTTATTTTCATGATATTCAAGGTATCTCTGACCCTCTCTTGATCAATGTTATATGTTTTACATGGCTTTAAGATCTAAAAAAGAAAGAAAAAATTAAATTACGCTTCTGTTCACGGGATATGACCCCTTCAAAAAGCTGGTAACCTCGAGAGTGATCTTAAAAAAGCCAAGGAGCAACTCGCAGTTGAAGTGGCTGTTGGGAATTGTATGCCCACATGTCCAAATATTTAATTATTATTGAAGAGAATGGTTTTTTCGTAACGGAAGCTAGGTTTTTAAATTTTTTTATATTTCAGATCTTCAAACATATAATCCTACAATGTCTATAAAGAGGGAGTTCGATATATCTTATTATTGAAAAATTCCAGCAGCTTATTATTGCATTTTTTAGCAAATTCTAACATTTTATTATTGTGTTTTCTTAGCAAATTCTAACAGCTTATTGCTGAAAAATTCTAGCACCTTATTGTTGCATTTATTTAGCAAATTCTAACACCTTATTACTGAAAATTCCATCAACTTATTGCTTTGTTTCTTAAACAAATTTTAGCACTTTATTGCTAAAAAATTCCAGCTCTTTATTGCTAAAACTTTTAGCACCTTATTGCTCATAAAACCCTAGTCCTAAACACTTTAGGACTTGTTTTTCTATTTTTCTAGACCCTTTGATCTTATCTCATTTTTTTCTCAATCCTAACCAATCATTCTAGAGTATGGGCTCTCAAAATTTTTGCTCAAAAAATTATGCAAGGACATATACAAGGACATCATGTACTTGAACTTCACAATCCCTAAAGATATGTGAACCTATCATGGAGTCCCAAACGAAGTGAAAACATGTATGGTAAAGTCTAAAGGGTAGGGAGGGGTAGACAATTTAGTGATAAAATAAGGTGCAACGAAGAATGGGTAGAACTCGAATCTATCAATACATGAGCAGGATATGAATCGATGGTGAGTATACCTGGAATCATAAATGTGGAAGCTTGTACGTCTCTAGGTACAAGTGTGAATACTCTTCCTTATTGAAGTTGACCCCTTCTAGCAGTAGAAGTAGGTCTTTGAATGGATGAGGATGGTGTCACGGTTGAAGCGACCATAGTCTGTGACCGATTAGATTTGGGATAGTCCCTGATCATATGGCCTTGTTGGCCATAATTGAAGCAGGCTCCCATCCCCACATTACAGATGATTCCCTTGTGAAACTTTTCACACTTGTGGCATTGTGGATAAGTTCCCTTGGATGATGACGACGAGTAGCTCTTGCTCATTGGTCTTGTATTTGATTTCTTGGATTGGTTGGCATTTGACCCTCCTAGTCCCTTGGATACTTCTCCCTTTCTCTTATTGTCCCAGTCCCTTTAATATTCCTCATTACTTCTTTTAGCTAGGAGTACAGGATTCACCAACTCCGCATACATAGGCAACTAGAGCAATTCTAGTTGAATCTTGATGTTCCCTCTCAAACCTTCTTCAAATTTTCTTGCCTTCTTCTCCTTGATGTCCACTATATCTTTCCCACGTCATGGGGCATATCATGCTAATTTAGTGAACTTGGCCTCATATGCCATCATTATCGTATTCCCTTGTTTCAAATGGATGAATTCCTTGATTTTCTTTGACTGAAATCTTTCCCACGTCATGTGGGGCTCCCTCTTCGAAGTGAGTAACCATCATTCGTGTGCCTCTCCCACAAATATGTAGGTAGAAAAGATAAACTTCTATTTATTCATGCATGGAAAAAATGTGCAAATCTTCCTAATCTCTTGTAGCCAATGTTTGGCCATTTCAGGATAAGTCGTGCCCTTAAATGTTAGGGGCCCTAGGTCACAGAATTATTGCATTATGGGAATCCCTAGGGCAGGATTGTGGTGATCCAAAGCATTAACCAAGCCTTCCAAGGCTCGCTTAATTCTTTTAAAGTTGGGGTTGCATCCTCCTTTTTCCATTCGTCCTTCTTGCCCTCTTGTTGCCATGAGATAAACATAGATAGACTCGAACGTAAGACAACAATTGATAGAGGAGTATACTAATAAAATTAATTGTTATCTTATAGTTGCTAGAATGCGAGTAAAATCAATAGCACATATCATCATTACATGTAGTCATCATGCATTAGACATAGTACAAGTCTCTGAACCATTGGGCTTTGATACCATTCTATGACCACCCCCGAATGCCCACACGGCGTCGGGCGGTGTCACACCAATTTTGTGAGACCCTAAACCCTTAATCTCATAATTAGTTAGTTTCATGCATATAAATAAGGTTATTACGTTAATTAGTATAGTTTAATGAGTATAAATTATGTGTGTAATATGTGTGGGAGTGTGTGGGGATATAAATGTTATTAAATAAAGTTATGGGTGCAAACATAAATATGTAAATTAGATTGGGATTGATTTGAAAGATTCAAAACTTTTGAGATAAAATTAAATAGGACATTGAGATTGTAATGTTTTGAAATTTATTTTGGGTTTGGACTTGGGCCATAAATATCCATTAATGGTATTGCTTATTTGGCCATGGGCCAAATAGGTTATGACTAATTGTTTTTGGGCTAGGCCCATTATTGGTTAGATTATTTATGGGCTAGGCCCATTGGGATTAGAGGAAAGATGTAAAAGTGTTAGTGTGTGAGTGTGATACACCATATCAAACCCCATGTGAAACTTCCCCAATACACTTCCTCTCTCCCTCAAATCAAATCAGCCATCTCTCTCTCTCTCTCTCTCTCTCTCTCTCTCCCTTTCCCTTTTTCCTTCTCTTTCTCTTTCTCCCTCCCTCTCTCCAAAAGAGCTCCGGCCGAAATCCCCATTTTCGGCCACTCTCCGACGACATCCGACCTTCGCTCAAAGAACGAAAGTTGATCATCTTGTCGAGCTCTTAGATTCCAACCGATTGGAATTTTGATAGAGCTCTGTTTGGGCCATCATTTTTCAAGAGGTAGTTTAATATTGTGTTAATGCCCTATTATCTTTATTTTTATGATTTTAGAATGTGTTTTGTTGTTAGAATAACATTTTGTGAGTATTTGTTATTATGAAAACTTAGAAAATCTCGTGTTTAGGTGGTCGATAACATTGTGTGAATAACGCGTGCCACGTGTTTGATAAAATATTTGTGAGAACGATGGATTTATTACAGAAATAATGAATTTATGTGTTTATGTGATTCGGTAGCTATTTAGATTTTTGGAATTGAAAAATTGATAAGTTGTGAACTTTAAATGAATATATTGTTCATTTGATATGTATATATATATATATATATATATATTATGTTTTGAGCATTGAATTAGTGATTATGGCATTGAGCATGACCATATCATAGCATCATTGTGGACTTGTCAGCTTTTGCACAGCATTGGGATGGATATATTGATGGATGGTACTCCCTTAGGGAGGGGTATCAAGGATAAAAAGTCCGGATGTGGGTGTGGTGGTGAGGAAAAGGGCGGATGGCTCCCTAATAAACATTCACTCCAATCTTTACTCGGTTAGCTTTTGAGGATTGATTTTAGCTACACTCCTTGTGTGGGTGGCCCATAATCCGGTGTTGAGAGTGTGTGTGCATTGGGATGGGCATTGTTGCATTTAAGCCATTGGATTGGTTTCATCGCCTTGGTGGCATCTTCATTGCACTTCATTTCATTCTCATGATTTTAGAGATAGTTGACATTTTTACAATATTATTCTACTATGCCGTCGTGCTTAATCAAACAAAATAAAACCACTTTCAGGTGAAAAGGATAAGGGCAAAAGCCCGGCTTGATTTGATCGTGTTCGGGTCTTTTTGAAGGCTTTCTTGTGGATATAGCTTCATTGGATGTTTTGTGGTACTTAGAGTAAAAGCATGTAATTCTTTTGGTAATTTAGAACCTTAGGATAGGATTGAATTACATTTGTTACATGTATCCATTATTGGACACGTGTTAGCCCTTTTTGTTTCAAACATGTAAAGGAATTTGGGTTGATATTAATCTTATTTGGGCAAATGTTTAGCTCTTTTAAAATTAATATTATTGTACCGAACTTTGACTTTTCAACGGGTGTCCATGTAGGATAATCCCTTTAAATTCTGCACTTTTGATTGGTCCACGGAGGACCTTTTTCTGTATTCTTTGACTTGTTGACCTCGCTTCCGTGGTTTGGTTTTTGGGGCGCGACAGAGATATTGTAATTACTTAAAAATTTAGAGGGGTTACAGTGTAATTTTATAAAGTAAAGTAGTAAGTGACATGTGAGGTGAGGTGAGGTGAGGTGAGCAAGTGTGTATGTGTGCATGTGTGTACGTGTGGCACATAAAGGATAGAGAGAGAGATCTATTGGCTGCAACTTTCACAAAAACAAAATCAAAAATAAACAAAAAAACGAACAGAGAACAGAAAGAAAAGAACGGAGAAACCAAGAGAGGGGAGAGAGAGAACGCAGAGGAGTGCTCAAAGATATATAAGGTAATTTACTTCTTGATATTGTGTGTGTATGGTTTAAGATCTTAAGAACATGTATATGTATATCTTTAGAAGAAGTTTTGATTAATGGGTTCCTAATATTTCATTGTTAATCGTATGTTTTCGCACGGATTATACTCGGTAATTTCAAGATGGAGCTATAGATTGATATTTTGAGAGAGGTGGATTTGTAGTTTGAAAAAAAAAAAAAACACACGAAAATAGAGCAGTTTGGAGCTTCTATGAAGCTTTAATGGTTGCTCAAAGCTGGAAATAATCCAGTGTGGTCGAGTCATGGTCTTATGTTGCACCCTAGTTGAATATTGGTCAATCAGATGAGTTTCTGACCGAGTGAATAGTCATTTCCTATGTTTTTCAGTGTTTTGACGTGGTACATAAAGTGGTGATCGATAAGTATTTTGAGCATGTTTGGTGACAATCAACGGTGAAAAATTATTCGATCGCCTAGAAATTTTAATAGGGTGTAACTACTAACATTTAATGAACATCTATCGGAGTTAATTAGAAATGTATAGGCTTGAATTATATAAATTCAATGCATCACATTGAGGCATCGTGTGAGGAATTTGAGAGGAATTATGGTATTGGGTTTGTGAAGGGGAAATTCTGATGTGTGTAGACAATGCATTTGTTGAATTTTATCGTTATTGATTCATACATTGTACTTGTGCACTGATAAATTATGACTAACAGGTGCTAGGGAAGGAGAAGGGCCGTCAAGGCAATCTCAGACGTAATTTGATCGCGGTGTGTGTGCAGTGACAGGTGGGATTAAAATATATGATCTTATTCATATTGATTTGTTAGTTCCTTATATGATTGATATTGGTGATTATATTCATGAGGTATATATATATGAGGTGATATGGCAATGCATAACATTTGTCTTGTGTGTTTGCATTGCACTGGTGAAAGTTAACCACGATGGGTTAACTAAGGCTTAGTCATGGTGGACTAGCCTAAGGGTGCCATGGTGGGAATTCCTTGATAACGAGCCATCGATATATTGAGCCAAC
>BRYE01000030.1:2325172-2335172 GCA_030159115.1 Actinidia arguta var. hypoleuca | reverse complement strand
GATTAAATCATACATGCTTAATACGTGTCCATTTTCTATTACGTTTTAACATAAAATATTTTTCGAGTAAAAAATCATGTTTACGTAAAAATTTCTAAAAACTCATACTTAATACTTAGAATATAACATACAATAATTTCACATAAATAACATGTATTGTACATATTTCATAGTTATTATGTAATTTATGTATTATTTAGAGAATTTAAATTTTTTTAAAGTTTCAGGATTTGACAATTATAGACACAATTTTTCCACAAACTAACAACATTTTACAATATATTTGAACCCAGATGCTGTCTTTTTGATCAATCATTTAGTGTGTTATTTTTACAATATGTAAATCACCATATCATTGAAAACAATCTCAAAAATTCTTTTATTAGCTCCTTTTCTTTTTCCTCTTTGACATAGGTAGTGAAATTCCAGACACAACAGTCTTGCACGTTATATCTAAAGAAAAGATGTGTTGCATATGTTGTATGACAATCCTCCAATCAAATACACACTCACAAAAAGGGAAAACCAAGAATTCATTTGCCAACTAACAGTGAAACAAGATGAGATAATAGAAATAGACCAGTGGACAACACATGCTCTACATGGAAATCTATTGGTAAATCACATATCACTCTTGAATCTATATCCTTGCTTTAACCTGAACCTATGTAACTAAATCCCAAGGTAGAAACTAATAATAATAATAATGTATAACAACTCATTAACTCAATGTCTTCTCAGAATATTCAATTTGATGTGGGGTAAAATCTCTACCTGCTGATGATCTAATATAGACACATCGCCTAAAGGGATCACATCGCCATGTTGCTCACTTCACCAATATCTGTAAGCACGCCATTTGATCTCTATGCCACCAATAGGCGAGGTGGACGACTTCGCTCGCGCGAAAACTCTGCCTCCCTGAGGACTCGGCCTCTGTGAGACTCTTTCTCCACTACATTGTCTATAATTGCGGATTGTTCTCCATATGGCATCTTCCTATTTTATCTCCGATATCTGTTGGATCTTCTTCTATACTTATCTCTCATAGGATCTCGCCATGATCCTCTCGCACGGCTCTCCATTCTCCATCTATAAAAAGGCCATTCCCCCATTACAAAGAGGTACATCTAAACCTAGATATTTATTGTGATAGTGCTAGTGATTTTCTTTGCCTAACTTATATTCACCTTGGTCTATTCCTATCTCGGAGGGGTTTTAAGAGGCCTCGCCTTGGCCAGTTATGTTAGTTCTGTTGCGCAGGTCGCTCAAGTCATTACCAAGGTCAAGTGCCAAAGCTACGAGCAATTCTGACCATTTATTGCTCGCCCTAAAATTTCTACCACAACAATTTGGCGCTGTCTGTGGGAACGATAGTTCTTAATTTTTTATGCACCTGCGTAGCCGTTTGTTACCTAGACCAAGTGCCAGCAGCCCTCTAGATAACAGAGCTCATTCAATGGGCAACACTAGACAAGCTCTGAATCTTGAGGGCCTCCACCGTGAGATGAATGGGATCACCAAACAGATCAGGATCATGAACGAAAATAATGCCTGCTCTGCACCTCGCCACAAATAACCCGCCACCTCTTGTTGCGCCAGTCTCAGAAGTTAGCCGATCTCACCTTCTTTGTCTTTCAGGAGACTGCGAATCTCAAAGCCACCAAAGCACTAGTCAGGCCCGTTCTTCCAGAAATCGCCGACCCCGATCAACGAGTGTAAGCTTTAGGCGAGAAAGAAGTCCTGTTTCATCAAAATCTGAATCATGTAGTCGTACTCATGAAGTAGAGGGCGAAGATACTAGGAGAAAAGGATGATCACCTTGCCCTAATGACCAAGCACCCAGACGTCGAGATGAGTCTACTACTTGAAGGATTAAGGACCTAGACGCCAAGATCAATGCCATCAACACAAGGGCAAATGCTTTAGTTACTATAGATACCCTGATAAGGTAGACCGAACCTCCATTCATGGACAAGGTAATGAAGGTTAGAGTTTCCTCCAAGTTCAAACTGCCATCTCATCTCAGAGTTTATGAAGGGAAGACAAATCCTATGGACCACCTTGATTTGTAAAAGAACATGATGTCGCTCCAAGGATATTCGGACGAGGTGATGTGCAAAGCATTCTCAATAACTTTGAAGGGTTCAGCGAGGTCATGGTTTAAAAAATTGTCTCCAGGGACCATTAATTCATTTGGCGACCTAAGCAGGCTCTTTGTCACCAATTTCATGAGCTACTAGTTCAGGAAAAAGAATGTCTCCCACCTCTTCACGATTCACCAAAAGGAGAGTGAGAACTTGAAGGACCCTAGTGATAAAGTGGTAATCATGACCATGATGGAGGAACTTTGCCCAGGCCCATTCTTTGACTTCCTCTCCAAGAATGTCCCTGAAACCTTATCAACTCTCTAGAGCAAAATTGACATGTATACTACGGTAGAGGAGTTAACCAAGGCCAAGTGAATGAGGAGAGGAAGGGACGATCAAAAAAGGAAGGAGCCTGATATTAGGCGATCTGACTATAAAGGCGAGGTGAAGAGCAAAAGGTTAGACTGAGACTTAAGAAGGAAAAATAACGACAGGCGTCCTCACACTTCACCTCGCCGACCGGACCTGGTATTACCGCCCCTCAATGCTCCTATTGCCCATGTGCTCACACAAATCAAACATGAAGAATTCATCAAGTGGCCTGAAAAAATAAAGACTAACCCCAATAGAAGGAACAAGAATAAGTATTGTGAGTTTCACATGAACCACGAGCACAACACTGAAGATTGTTTCCAACTAAAAGAACAGATAGCCAATCTGATCAAGAAAGGGTATCTAAGGAAGTATGTTGCTGATCGCCTGTGGGCCGACTCGTCCGATAGAAGGTTCAACAACAATAGACCCACGACAAGAGATATCCAAGTGATCCATAGTGGGTTCGGATAGGGAGGATGCTCGAGCTTGTACCGAAAGAGACACATCAAGAGTACTAGTTGGTGAGCTAAAGAGAAGTTTATAATCTCTCCTCGCCTAGAGATGGAACTCAATAGTCCATCACCTTTACCAATGATGACCTGAAAGGCTTGCATATCCCCCACAATGATGCCTTGGTTATTTCTGCTACCATCGCCAATTTCAACGTGCAGAGGATTTTGGTCAACAATTGAAGCTCTACGGATATCTTGTTCACCTCAGCATTTGACAAAATGAAGATTGGACGAGATAAGCTACATCCATTTCACTCCCCATTAGTCAAATTTGGATGAAATATGACACACCCTCTCAGGTGGATTAAGTTACCAGTAACCTTAGAAGCGGAACCCCACCAGACCACTATATGGTAGGACTTCATTATGGTGGATTGCCCTTTGTCCTATAATCCGATCCTAGGTCACCCAACATTGAGAGGATTCAAGGCCATCACTTCAACTTACCACCTTATGATGAAGTTTTCCACTTTAAAAGAGGAGGGGGAGGAGAGGGGCAACCAAAAAGTATTCAGGAAATGTTTCATTGCAGCCATGAGGATTGAATATCCTACAAAACCAAGTGCTCAATAGCAATTATATATTGACAATGCCGAGATAGAGGCATTGAGAGACAAGGTAGAGGAGATTTTCCTTCTTAATCCTATAGAGACAAAGAAAATCAAGCCTTTGAAAGAAGTTACTCCAATCTCCATATATCCCGATTGTCTAGATCCCCATGTTCTGATCGGGACTGAGCTAGCCGAGGAGTTGCAGAGTGCTCTGGTGGAATTTTTGAAGAAAAATTATGATATGTTTGCATGGTCACAGGGTGATGTCCCAGGGATAGACCCTTAAGTCGCCGTTCATAAGCTATTCACCAATCCAGATCATTCTCCAATTCACTAGAAAAGAAAAAAGTTCATCCCCAAATGCCTGAAAGTCATAGAAGAAGAAGTGGCTAAGCTCATCAAAGCCAATATCATTAGGGAAGCCCACTCCCCAGATTGGCTTGCCAACGTCCCAAAAAAGGGGAAAAGTAAAATGTGTGTTGATTTTACCGACCTCAACAAGGCTTGTCCAAAAGATAGGTTTTCACTCCCCTAAATTGATCTAATTGTTGATGCTACCTTTAATCATGAACTACTTAGCTTTATAGATGGCTTCTCAAGATATCACCAGATCAAGATGCATCTGCCCGATGTGGTGAAAACTTCTTTTATCACAGAGAAAGGGTTATATTGCTATAAGGTCGTGCCTTTTGGATTGAAAAATGCAGGGACAACGTACTAGAGATTAGTCAATAAGATGTTCAAGGTGATGATCAGGAAGACAATGAAAGTATACATAGATGACATACCTGTCGAAAGCATAAAGGTTGTTGATCACATCGCCCACCTAGAGGAAGCATTTGGCGTCTTGAGAAAATACCAAATGATGCTAAACCCTTCCAAATGCATCTTGGGTGTCTCTTTGGGTAAATTCCTTGACTTCTTGGTGACAAAAATGAGGGATTGAAGTGAACCCTGACCAGATTCAAGCTTTACTGGCGATGAGCTCGCCAAGGAACATTCATGAGGTGTAGCAATTAACTAGGCGAGTAGCAGCTCTCAACTGATGCATCTCCAAATCAACTGATAAGTGCTAACCATTTTTTAAAATTCTGAGGAAGAATCAAGCTTTTGAATGGATTGATGAATCTGAGGTGGCATTCAAACAATTGAAAGAATACCTTGGATTGCCACCCTTGTTAACAATTCCAACTGAAGGCAAAGAGCTTATTATATACCTGTCCATCTCGTTGATAGCAGTAAGTGCGGTGCTTATTTGAGAAGAGAACAAAATTCAAACACTAGTATACTATGTTAGCAAAGTTCTCATGGGAGCTGAGACAAGGTACTTAAAAATTGAGAAGCTCGTCTATGCACTCTTGTTCTCTGTTAGGAAGTTGCGCCACTATTTTTAGGCACACCCTATTGTTGTATTGACTAATCAACCTTTGAAACAAATCCTCTAGAGACCTAACACCTTGGGAAGACTCCTCATGTGGTCTATCAAGCTAAGTGAGTTCCATATTCACTACAAATAGAGAATTGTAATCAAGGCCTAGGCCTTGGCTAATTTTGTAATTGAGTTCACATATGAAGTTGCCCTTGAACTAGAAGCGACTCTCCCCAAGGTGAAAACCCCAAAAAAGTAGACCCCAGATGAAGACCTTGTCAAATAGAAGTTGTTCTTGGATGGATCATCTAACCAACACGGCTGTGGGGCAGAACTTGTTCTCCAAACTCAATATGGAAAGCATATGGAATACGCCATTCGCATCGGGTTCAAAGCCACCAACAACGAGGCTAAATATGAAGCCCTTCTTTCCAGACTAAGAGTTGCGACATAATTAGGAGTAAAATCTTTGGACACTTTTAGCAACTCCAAACTTGTAGTAAATCAAGTCCAAGGAAATTATCTTGCTAAAGATCTTTGCATGGTAGCCTGTCTAGATGAGATAAAAAACATCTCTATAAAGATGAAAGACTTCAAAAATTCGCCAAATCCCCAAAGAGGAAAACAAGAAAGTTGATGCTCTAGCTACCCTCGCCTCAGCCTTTGATTTCATCTCTAGAAGAAATATTCCCATAGATTTCCTTCCCAGTCCAAGCATTGAGGTAGAAAAATAGTCTGCCAAGCAGAAGCTAGTCTTACGTGGATGGACGACATTATCGCGTACCTCCGAGATGGAACGTTGCCATCAGACAAGCTCCAAGCTCGTCGAATCCAATACCGATCTGCCAGATTTTACCTTTTTCATGGAATTCTGTACAAGAGGTCCTTTTCAAGACCATTTTTAAGGTGCCTCTGACCTATCGAAGCAGAATATATGCTTAGAGAAATTCATGAAGGCATTTGTGGAAACCATTCAGGGATGAGGTCATTGGTCAGAAATGTTGTTCACCAAGGTTATTTCTAGCCTCAGATGGAACGAGACAAGATGACATACACAAAAAAATATAACAGATGCCAAAGATTTGCTCTTGCAAGTCATTTCCCTCACATTGAGATAGTGCCAATAACCAACCCATGGCCATTTGCTCAGTGGGGTATAGATATACTCGAACCTATGCCTCAAGCACCATTACAAAGGAAGTTCTTGATTGTCGCCATAGATTATTTCACAAAGTGGATGGAAGCAGAGCTTCTCGACAAGATCACAGAAAGGAACACTAAAAATTTCATATGAAAGAACATCATTTATTGATTTGGAATTCCCAAAGTTATCATCTATGATAATGCAACGCAAGACAAGTTATTCTGCTCGGACCTCGTCATCTCCCACCATTTCTCCTTGCCTGGTCATCCCCAACCAAATGGTCAAGTGGAAGTCACCAACCAAATAATTCTGAGGAATCTAAAGGCCAGATTAGAAAAATCAAAGAGCGAATGAATGGAAGATCTACCGAGCATACTCTGGGCATACCATACAACGAGTAAAATCCCTATCGGCGAGATGCCATTTTTTATGGTATATGGAACAAAATTAGTTATACCAGTGGAGATAGGACTGCTGAGCTTCAGGACCTCAAATTTTGACAAGAAGAACAATGAAACTAAGCTAAGACTCAACCTTGATCTCCTTGATGAAATGAGGGAACGAGCTAAGGTACACCAAGCAGCCTACAAGCACCAGCTCATCAAGTACTACAATAAGAGAGTCAAACATAGATCTTTTCTGCCTGGTGACCTAGTCCTGAGGAAGGTAACTCTGACTACAAAATAACTCAATGTCGGGAAACTCAGTCCTACATGGGAAGGTCCTTACAAAATTGTCAAAGTTTTCAAGGCGGAAACCTATTGGCCAGAGGACATGAATGGAAAGGCACTTCCTTATCCCTAGAATGCCAATCACTTGAAGAAATATTACCAATAATCATGCTTGTCGCCGTGAAGAAAAGGTTGCCTATATTATGTGGTGTAACCAAAATCTATGATGTCGCCAAACTCTATATGGAGTGACCCAGATCGCCATAGTTTGATTTCTCCAAAATCTCTATATATGTACAATTTTAATTGCCAAACTCCTTGTTATGATCTCTCTCTCCAGTTTGATTTTATCGCCAATTTTAAAGTTTTGGTGCACCAGCTGTGTTATCGCCAATATTTAGTTTGTTAGTCTTGTATTGCCAATATCAAAGGTATTTTGATCACCAGATGAATGAATCGCTTGATTATTTATTTCAACATGACGAGGTCTAACGTTTGCACAATATAAAGCAACTTGAAGCCCGCCTTAGATTGCCTATTAATCAAGCTTGCTGAGTTAATTTGATCACCATGATTAAGTTTGAAATTTGCCTTACTAAGGTAGATGGACTTAATCAGTTTTCCAAGCAATTGAACTCGCCAATTGATTAGGATTTTATCTCACCGATACAAGTAAAAAGTATTCTATAAAGAAGAGACCAACTAAAGATGTGGAAAAAGAATTACTTTTCATTCATTACAATGAGAAAAGGAAATGTACAAATACTTAAGGGGAGAAGGGGTTGGTATCGCCTTTCTCCTTGCCCTTTCCTTTGTTTTCTGCTTCTTCTCAACCTCATTCTCCTCCTCCTCGAGCAGATCGTTATCAATGCCCATGTCGTCCAGGTCAATGCCGAGTTTAGGATGGTGGTGAGCTAGTTGCCTCTTGCAAAAGTTGAAGTCATCGCCAAAGTATTTGCCATCTAGGGACTCCACCGCCTCTTGAAAATCATTTGAGGATTTGAACTCCTCGATAGATTTTTTTTGGCAACTTCCTCATTTTTCCTTAGCTCGGCCACCTCTTTGTCCAGCGTTGCAACATCCTCGTTTTTCTTATTGAGCTTGACATTGGTCTTATTTTCTTACTTACCAAACTCATCCAGGAGCCCTTCCATCTCTATAGTCCGATTCTGAGCCAAGACCATCTCAATCTCTATTGACTCAGCTCAAGTGTACTGGAAGGAGGTATCATTCCCTATGTCCCTACTTCGAATAGCTAGGGAAGACCCAAGCACGACCACCTACTACAAATAAGTTTTTGTGAGCACCTTGAATTAATAAAAGTACCAAAACAAAAGCCGAGGATAAAAGTGAATATATACCTGGCCAATGATATGGAAAAACTTGGTGACTACCTGATCTAAGGAGAGTTTGTTCACCTTCTCCTTATCAGCAGGTAAAATCACCCTTGCCAAACAAATTTCTATATAGAGGGACTCCTTAGCATAGAGGCCCCAAGGCGTCACCGGGCTTGGTCAAAGTGCCTTCCCTGGGAACCACTAGCCAAATCTCCTTGCTTTCCAACCTGCTAGATTTAGTCTTTTTAGCTTCGCGCAGTGGCATAGCCTCCTTCCCTTTGGAGTTATCAATAATTTTGCCCCTTTTGTTGGACGAGGGGTCAAGGACCTCCTCGCAAGGCCTTTTCTCCTGAATAACAACGCCCTTAGTAGGCTGGGTAGCTACCTTGGACTTCTCATCCAATTGGCTAAGCTTTTTTAAGATGATCTTCTTGGACATAGCTACAAAAGGAAACAGAGATCAGTCATAAAATGAGATAAAATACTTAGGGAAAGAAAGAGTTTGTACCATTCAATCTTAACATGGGGGCAACCTTGGGTTTGACCAGGATTTCAATTTAGAAGCCGAGCTTGAGCTTGAACTACTTGGTACAAAACCTAGGACAGGGTCTTGAACTTTCCCCTCTAACCTCCTTAGTAGGGTTAGGTCGGGAAGGCAAGGTAAAACCCTTCTCATCTCCTTCCATATGGTTCTTATATACTCTACTGATTCATCTCGGGGGATCTCACTCCAAGGATGTACATCACAGGGATGGCGGGACACACCCTTGTCTCCCGTAGAAGTAGCTACACCATCTACAAACTTGCCCTCAGTGTTGTCCCCGCCACAAGACTACATCTTAGCATGGTCAAGGTCGAAGAACTTTTTGAACGCCTTGGAGTCTAGGACCACTAGAACCTTAAAGTATCTCCTGGTCCTAATTTCTCAAAAACCCTCTTTGTCCTTTGGTCATCGATGTTAGTCAGGATGGATATTTTATTGCAACATTTTCCTGAAAGGATGAAAAACATTTAGTTAGTATGAGGTGAGCTGATGCACTTAAGAAAAATCACAAGTTTGGGAGCAAGGTTGACTTGGGGTGCCCCATGATCTCGGGACCCGTAGATTTCTTTCATCCTGAGCTATACTCGAAGAGAACTCCCAGTCATTTCTAGAGACAAAGAAGAATCTCCTCCTCTACCCCTTTACATTATTGGGGGAACCCTTGATTACGTTCCTTCATGGCCTCGCCTTGAAGTAGAGCCAACCCAAGTTTGGCTTTGGACTTTTGAACAGGGTAGAGAGGCATCTGAATTCATTAAGGGACAAATGGCGACTATAAAATCACCATATCACCAACATGCAGATGACACTTTGCATGTGTTGGGAGACAATTGGGCGGGGTAGATGTTGTAAAAATTTGAAAATCTTCTTATGGTAGGATGGACTAGGAACCTTAGGCCAACTGGGAAAGCAGCTTCATAAAAAGCTACTTTGCCCAGGCAAGTAAACAATATTGTCTTGCCCTCTTCAGGGATCCTGGCCTGAATCCCGACTGGGAAAGAATATGCTTCCCTCATGCGATGTAAGTCACCTTGGGTCATGACATTAACCTCCTTTTCTAGAGGACAAGAAATGCTCATCTCAGGATCTTCCCTATGATCGAAAGAATCATCTCATAGGGGAGACATCTCTAGAGGCGAGGAAGGAAGTTGGTTAACCTCGTCAGTCATGTATGATTTTTCTCCTAAATGTTCAGATATCCAAGAAGGCAAGGAATCCTCTAAGTTCTCAAAATCTCCTATGTCGGCACTATTGGACATACACTAAAGACTAAGAAATTGAGGAAAAGATTAAGTTAGTACTTATTGTAAGACAAACAGAGTGGTGGCAAGCTAACGAGGGCGAGGTGAATGTCGGAGCAAGAGCAGCAGTTTGACAGCAAAAGCAAAAGAGTACAAATGAGTTATG
>BRYE01000030.1:2295172-2297672 GCA_030159115.1 Actinidia arguta var. hypoleuca | reverse complement strand
TTCGAATGGTAGCCCAACGTCTAAATGCCAAATTCTAGCGTTCAAATGCCAAGCCAATTTTTAACTATTTGGCCTTTTTCCTTTAGGACATTGAAATGTTTTGAAGAATGGTTAGTTTGGGACCCTTGGACCTATTTCTACGGATGTTTACCTAGAGCAAGTGTACCTTGGGTCAAGTCGGGAGTTCCGTAGTAGTTTTGATTCTTTTATTCTCGTATTATTAAGAATAGTATTGTTGTTTCCGTACCTTACATGTAGGAACATGTTGCTTATTTAGTTTTGTTGATGGTTTATACCCTTTGTTATATATCCTTAAGTTGGCCATGTTATGTATATATTCAAAGTTGGCCCTATTATGTATAAAAGAAAAAGAACTTAGGCACAACTCTGTATGTAATCCGCACTTTATAATTTCTAATTATTGTGATATTTCTGCAATTAAGTATCATTATAGATGATTATGCACAGGAGGTCAATCGGTTTAATATAAGTCAGCCTCGGGTAGCTAGGTTGTCGGTCGGTCATGTGCCTTCGATCTGCATAGACCAAGTTGCAAGGTGTGACGGAGTGGTATCAGAGCTATAGGTTCAACACCATAAGAACGAGTCATGTCTAGAGAGAATTCTAGGATTGACTAGAGTATGTGTTATGTGCTATATGAGATATGACTTGTTAAAGCATAATGTAGCTATTGTTATGATAAATGTCTAAATGTTTGATATGTCTGTAGTGAGCTATGCCATCTAGAAAAGGAGGCCTTAAAGGGGAAGTAGATCCTGAAAGCCGAATTGACCACATAGAAAAGATCCTAGAAGAACTGGTTCAAGTAGTTCAGGGTACTCAAAGCAACACTGCTAATGCACTAGAACAACCAGCAATACCAGTGCCAAGAGCAGAAGTAGTGATCCGTACCACTATTAAGCAATTTCAACAGTTGAAGCCCCTAACTTTTTAAGAAACCACCGATCTCATGGCCGCGGAATTTTGGCTATTGGGAATTGAGAGGGTGTTCAAAGTACTACCTTGCACTGATGAATAAAAGGTGACTTTTGCCACTTTTACTTTTGAAGGAGCCACACTAGTTTGGTGGCAGTTGAAAAAGTCGTTGGAGCCATTATGGTTATGGCCTAGGTTTCTAGAAGTGTTCAACGAAGAGTATTTTTTTGAGACTATCAGGGATCAAAAAATCATAGAATTTCTTAATTTGATGCACGAGAATATGACTATAATAGAGTATAATTATAAGTTCATGAAATTATCTCGTCATGCCCCACACATAGTATCGATAGAGTCTCATAAGGTGTGGAAGTATGAAGCAGGACTGCGATGGAATTTCCGTAACAACATGGATATATTGCAATTGGCAACTCATCAAGAGGTCTTTCAACAAACGATAATTGCCGAGAGATCATTGAATGAGATGTCTCAATATTGGGAGAGAAATAAGAAGGGGTCAAGAGAAAATCCAAGCAAAGGACAAAGTTTAAAATGGTAGAGTTTTAGATCCTCAAGTGGGAACTCATCAACCCCATGGAGAAACACCGAGAATCAAGGAGATAGCATGTATAATGACGTACCAACTTGCCCAAATTATCAGAAGAAGCATTGGGGCAAGTGTCATAGGGAAAGCAAAAGGAGTAAAAGGTCAGATTGTACAAAGAAGAATAGAGCAAAAGGAGCTAAAACATCAGCGTCAACTGATTGGATTGCATAATTGCAGTCTAAAAGCCACTAAATCAACCCGAGATAGTCCTAGATTAGGTTAATTTTATTGTATTTATTGTGTTTTATACTAAATATCATGTTCAAGTTCATTACAAATAAATGATGACAAAAGGAAGATTTAGAACCGTAAAAGTGATTCAAAGTGCGGGTACGCATATTAAAGGCCGTTATTGAGATTTGTCTTGGGAATTGTGTAAGTTTTTACACATAGTTTAGAATGGAATGGAAGATGTGTCGTTGGAAATATCTCACAAAATTATACAAAGTCACGTCTAACAAGCATCGCAAGAATTAGACTCTAAGAGCTTCAAAACGGGATAAAAAGAAAAAAAGAAATAATGTGCTTAGCATTCCAACACAAAGGCTTAAAAAATTAAAGATATTGGAAATTAGCGTTAGGGTTGAACGTCTGCAGTGACTGTTCGAATGCTAGGCTTAGCTACAATTACTGTTCAAACCCTAAAATAGGCATTCAAACGCCAAGGCAAATTTAAAATTTTTTACTAAAAAACTAGTCTCGGTATTTGGGCCATAATGTTTTTCACCGATGTCCTATTGAGCTGATTTTTATTGAGTTAGAAAGAAGACTTCAAGGGCTACAACTTTGTTAATAAAGAGAATTTTCTAAATCGAGCTCTAAATGGGTAAAAATTAAGCTGGAAGGTTGCTGGGTGAACAGTGTGTGTTGGAATATCAATTTTGGGATTCGAACGTAAAAATGCATTCGAAGGCAAAGAAGAAAATTGCTTAGCATTCGAAAGCTGGACTACAAGGC
>BRYE01000030.1:2275172-2277672 GCA_030159115.1 Actinidia arguta var. hypoleuca | reverse complement strand
ATATCATTACGTGTGTTGACAGATTCTGTATCAATTCTTTTGTTTTTGATTTTTGACCTCCATTTAGCACGTGCTTGAAGAAGGCCGAGGCATGCCTAGCCACTGCCATAAGAACAAGACCGCCATGAGTCATGTTCTGTGGTGGTGATGTTTTTATCCTTGGGAGGGAGATTAGGTTCTTCTGTCATTATCATGAAACAGATGGCGGTGGTTTGGAATTCTAAATGTGTTGATTGTATCAATGAGCGGCCCCTAGTTGAGAGAGATCTGAAATCGTAATGTCACAGTTACTACAATTCAAAATCGTGAAGGTACAGACCCATGACCATGAGCAACCCTGGTCGAGGATGCTAACAGTGATGGCAGTTTGAAATTGCAATAGTGATACAATTTGATATTGCAATAGATCCTTTATTCAAAAGCTTCCTTTTCCCTGATTGCAAACCGAAAAACAGCCTTATTGCTTTACTAGTTGAATTTATCAATCCAAAACTTGACTGGGCTCAAATCTCTTCAGTCCGTTAGATATTATGCCACAAAAACTCACCACCTTAACTTGTGGAGGGACCAATCTCTGTAAATAAGTCTAAATAGTTGTCAAGAACCGGATCGGTTGTATGTAAAGCAGTATTCCAAATTTATCTAATATCTCCCTCAAGCCGAATTCTTATATGTGCTCCTGTTAATAACACATGCGCTATTATTACGAGCTTGAAGAATTTGATTCCAGAGTCTGATATGTTCCGAGCCAATGCTGCCTTCCCGAGTTGGATGGGGTTCCTATTAACATCCTCGCCACGTGTCTTTACAAACAGGAGTGCTTTTCTTGTCCTTCACTGCAAGAGCTCCCAAATTTTAGGGTGATTTTATCCACTTTCATAAGTAGTTTTTGGCTGCACGATGAAGGTATAATGGCTAGACATTTTAGCCATATCTTCTTGGTGGATGCTTCATCTGCTACGGAACCATAAATAATGATGGCTCTGGCTAATCTGGAAAATGAAAGGGCAACTGTAGTAATGACTGGTGACCTGAGAAATCATACGAGCTGGATTTGTTCTAATATTGCAAGGTAGAATGGGTTGATGATTTCATACTTTGAGAGACTCCGCAAAAGCAAGTTGTATACAAGTCTCAATTCGAAGGTCATTACAAAGTTGGAAGACTTGGGCCAAAAATTTGATCACGCTTACAGCAGTATGTAAGTTTGGTAGCTGCTATATGAATGGAAAAGATTCACAATATCTGAACTTTTTGTACTTTTTGTTTTGTGTACTTTTGCAATTCTTTTTTTCTTGGGTTTTACCCATGGGTAATGCGTAGTGTTCTTCTGTAAATTTGGATTGGTGTGCTTCAATATTTTGTGTTACTTTAATACTGTGTTTTCCATGTTTATAGACTGTAAATCATCTTCTCTATTATTGTGGGTGAATAAATTATTAAAAGGTTCTCGGTGTTACTACATTTTAGGAGCTAAAGTGAAATTTGTAGAGAAAGGAGTGCAGTTATCATTAACATATACTATGTGATATCAACCATGGGACATGAAGCCAATTGTTCTGATTAGAATTCCTTACAAATTGAAATTGACATTTTGTTGGAAAGAATATAAGATTTTTGGATAAATTTATGAATGGTTTAAGGCTTGTTTGGAAAAGGATATTAGCTAGGTGGTCACAGAGAAAGAGTTGTATAGTGGTGTTATTGGGGATTTAGTCACTTCATGCAAGGACGGAACCATGTTTAGACAGCATGGCCCCCCTACTTTTGATAGAAACTCTAGTATAATATATATCTCATGCATATATATACAATAAATATGATAAGGTGGCCCCTTGTTTTACCACGAATGATGGAATCCTGGTTCCATCCCTGACTACATGCATCATGAAGAACAACCTAGCTATGTAGTGCACCAACCAAAGGGAGATGGAAGACTGGGAGGAGTAGCTACAAGTTCAATAGGATCTTCGCTGGTATCTTTTTAGTACAGTTGTTGGTCCGTAATAATTTGTCAGGTTGTCTCTGGTCATGCAATGGATTATGGATGAGTTTTTATTTTTTATTGAATTTTTGGCTGCTTCTTTTGTTTTAGAGCAGAAGATAGGACAAAACAAATAGTAATAACACAGGAATGAACTTTTTTTCAAATAAAGTGAATACAACTTCGATGTGCTTCGTTCTTTCATGAAGAACTGAATTAGAAAATAACATGATAACAAACTTATTGTTACATAACAAGTAAGATGAATTTGTCACTGCAAAACCCAACTCAGTCAAAAGAAATTGAAGCCAAAGAAGCTTAATTGTGCCTTGAGCCATGGGATGGTACTCGGCTTCGGTAGAATACTAAGAGATAACAGCTTGCTTCTTACTTTTTCAGGATATGAAATGACTACCATGAAAAGTACATAAGCTAAAAGTAGAGAGTCTATCACTCTTAGACCCCGCATAGTTAGCATGTGTAAAGCATGAGAGGCCCGACTAGGTTTCGGACTTA
>BRYE01000030.1:2270172-2272672 GCA_030159115.1 Actinidia arguta var. hypoleuca | reverse complement strand
TCACCTTGACTACGAATGAAAATGAATGATCCATCAGAAATGCAAACAGACTGAGTAACAGGAGTAACAAGAGAGATAAAAGTAAAAAACTTACTAGTCATGTGATTATTAGCACCATAATCCAAATGGGGTGGCCTGACTTACCATGAAGGGTGGTATGAGTACCTGTCATTATAGCAACCATGGGGCTGGATGAGGAGGAAAGGGCCAAGCCCAAGTGTGACTACAATTGGGCAATTTGGGTTTAAAGTTGATTGAAATCGAGTAAATTAGCATGTAGGTGTTCCACTTCTACAATAGCACCAGGTTGAGGATTACATTGGCTATGGCCACCACCACCATCGCAACCACGCCCATGACTGCTACCACAGTTCTAGGAAAACTATTGCTTCAACTCAGGAGGTAAATCAAAGTAGTGATCAATAAGGCGACTGGGCTTGCAATAGTGCTGACAATATGGGCGAGTCCCCGAAGGAGCAACAAAGGCCATCTGATTTGGAACAGTAGGAGAGGGCCCAAGCAGGGAAAGCGATGATAGAAGGCGATGCCTCTGTTCATAGCCATACACAATAGCAAATGTCTCATATAGGGAGGGCAAAGGGGATGTGTTTAAAATTTGAGTTTGAAGGGTCGCAAACTCAGGTTTTAAACCTATCAAAAACTGATATGTATGCCGACAATCAAGGCGCTTGGACTCAACAACCCCATTACTGGGGAAATCACTGGTAGGCTCGCACTAGACCAATTCCTCCCATCTAGTCTGGAGGCATCCAAAATAATCAGCAACAGAGAGTCCCATGGTAGGCTGAGAGGCATGAGAGATATCTAGTAGAGCTCAAAGATCTGGGACTCATTGCGGGCATGAACATTCATCTAAATCAAAGCAGTCCACAAAACATGGACGGTATCATGGTACATAAACATGTGGTATACTTGGTCCTCCATCGAGTTAAACATCCAGCCCAAAATAATATAGTATTCTGCATCCCACTAATCAAACTTGGGATCGAATTCATTCATCTTAGGTTCCTTTTCAAGAATCCAACGGGTCTTGTACTTTCCACCAAGATATAACCGAAAAGAACGAGACCAAGCATGAGTGTTCTTCCCATTCAACAACACGCTCGTGACACATTGAGCCGATTGAGATTGAGAAAGAGAGGCAGGAACCAACTTGGAGCAATAGGGGCAATTTCCTTGGATGGGTCAGCCATTACAACAACAACAACAAGAAACAATCACAAAATAGGTAGGAATAACCAACAATCACAGCTGAACAAATACGGCTTCAAGGACGAGCGCAATAGGACACTTGGTCACCCGACAAAGACGGAAGATCATGAACAAGCTCTCAGTGCATCACACAATCAGACAAAGGCCCATAGGGGCATGAGGGTTGCGCTAGACGTTATAAAGTCTCTATGCGACAAAGGCTGCATGAGGCCTATGCTGCATGATAGAGGCTGCTCAAGGCTTGCGCTACGCAACATAGGCTGCACGAGGGTTGTGCTATGCAACAGAGGCAGCGCGAGGCCTGCTGGAGGGCTGTGTAGAGGCTCAGCGCGAGGATGTCTCAAGTGTGGTGGTCGGCTGGGCTTCACGCTGGACTGTGTGAGGGCTGCAAGGGTGGTGGTACTCTGGACTGTGCGGCAAAGGGCAAGGTTATGTTGTTGGTGTGGTGGCTAGGGTTAGGTCATGGCTCTGATACCAAACAGGAAGAAAGAAAAGCTTGAATATTATTGCTAAACCATCTTTAAATATATAGTACAACTTGTAATCCAACAAAGGAAAACGAATAAAGGAAAATAGAAAGAAATAATTAAGAGAATAAATTGTCAACATGACCTATTATAAGAGACTAAATTATAGAAATTTCCTAATTCCAACAATCCTTCAAATTTTTCTTCATGTTATTCATGTACAATGGACATTGTTGTTTTGCCCTTTCAGACTGCAAATGTTCAAACCATCGACTCAAGGTAAAGTTGACAAATTCCAGTTGGTTATCGTATTTTGGGAACCAAAAGTACATTTTGTGGGGGTTACGATTACCATATAGCACCAAACATGGGTCCTGAACTGAAGCCAGCTACTTTCATAGATTTTTTGTTTTCATAAGTAGAAATTCTTCATGAATTTAGAAGCCGTCGTGAATGTCGATCTGTTAATGGCCGGGAACAAACATAAGAAGCTTGGGTAAGGACTAATGACCTACCAAACAGAACTATCAATGAACAATTTCATTGGGTAAGGTAGGAAAACAAATTCGTTCACCCACTGACAAGAAAAAATTGGTCTTGGTAATCCAACCTCCAATCTTGTAATAAGAAAAAGAAAAAATGTCAAGTATCTTTACTCTGAATATTTCGAAGTCGTATTTCCGCACCTGCTTTTCAAATGTCAATTACAGTGTTGCTTAGAAAGGTGATCTTGCAATGGCATAAAAAGGCTAAATGGGATGATTTTGTTGATGGGCTAATGCTTTTCAGCAGGTCTCTTC
>BRYE01000030.1:2250172-2255172 GCA_030159115.1 Actinidia arguta var. hypoleuca | reverse complement strand
TGGTCCATATAAATATTGTCTTAGCATTGTCATATTCTTCGTCACTCCAATCATGTGAAGATTTTTGGCTCAACGTTCATAAAGTTGTAAATATTTTTGGAATATTTAAAAAGAATAACCTTGAAGAATGTGTTAGAAGAATTTTTTTTTTACGAGATTTTGTTTACCTTTGGAACTTTCCGGTTGTTCTAAATGCTTTTGGTGATTGGTGGATGTATTTGCTCTGAAGTAACAATTATATGTGCAGTGCAGAATGTTTTAGCATGAACTTGTTTTATAAGATAAGCTGTGAGCAACTCTTGTTTGAGATCGTCTAGTTTTCGTAGGAAATCGTCTTGAGCGAACGGATCTGAGTTTTTGGTTGATGTTTTCTCAGCATGACAACACATTGTTCTGAAAGTAGTTTGTTAATCAATAATTCTGAGCAGTGACATGTTGTTAGTGTGGTTAAAGGGATTTATCTTCGGTCAATTACAGAGTAATTGTAAAAATAGGGGCATTTGTATTAGTAGCATGATAGTCCTTCTGTCAAGTACGTGAAGGAAATTTTGTCCACGTAATATGTGTTTCCTTTATTGAAGAAATAACTTAATGGCCAATGCCCTGGATAAAATACATGAGCACTAGTCCTGGCAGAGTTATGGGAGGCACCGCTGTCAAGCTGTCGCTATTCAGCAAGCTTGAACGAAGTCTCTGCACAGAGCGCGAGGGTATGACGCGGGCAGAGGGTAACTTCGCCATAAAGTTTCCTCTGACACCTACAATACCAAATTCGAACACCAAGCGACATGACAGGCCAGGCACCAACCATGCCTTAAGGGCATGATTGGGTCAGCCATCCCGCGTCCAGGTACACGCCGAGCTACAGTCTACCTAGTGACAAGACAGTTGGCGTGTCCTGGCACGCGCTGAACTGTGTTATATAAGGACAACCTTTATTCTCTCAAAGGTACGCACATTTAACCCATTTTATATATTTGCTTGCGCTTTCTCTCTCTACCTTATACATCCGACTATCTGACTTGACTGTCAGAGAGCCATTTTTTGAAAATAGCTACGGTGGCCGAATTCACTATAGACATCTACAAATTGAAACAATGGCCTCTGAAATCATAAATGAAGGAACCGGCAATCGATCCACCCAACAAGAGCAACCCCTCATGCCAAAATTCTAGGCGAGGGGGGAAAACTATTGGCCGATGCTCGAAGGGTGTCAAAGTCTCACTCTAGGCAGCAGTTGGGTCGGTTGCTCCCCAAAGGAGGAAAAGACAGCCAAGTTACCACCATCTAGTGACTGGAAGCCCAGTTGTCGGATTTGCAACAAGTTATGGTAGCCAACAATCTGATGCCACCAGTTCCAAGAGCAACAAAAGGACCTTCTAAGGTATGGTCTGCCCGGGAATTGCTTGACAACACTTAGGCTAAGATAACACTGAGGCAGAGAGCCAAAGTGATAGTAGAACAGTTGTCTCGGGTAAGCAAAGGGTACCACCTGGTCGAGTCCTTTTCGACGTGGATCTTTGCAAACCCCTCAACACCAAGTGCAACTGAGATAAGGGTGACTTGCATGTCAAACAGGTCACCCAAACAAAATTGGCCAAAAAACTCATACCTCCATCCAAATCTCACACCAAGCTTGCTAGGTCCAAGCTTCCATCAAAGTTCAAAAGGTACCAAAACTCGTTCTCACCCAAGATAAAGGAAATGTATCCTTCAAAAAAGTTCAGCCATCGAAGCTCACCTTATACGACGGGAAGTCAGACCCGTGGTCTCACATTAGCCATTTCAAGCAAGTGATGATACTTTGGAACTACCTTGATGCACTTATGTGCAAGGTGTTTTCATAGAGCCTAGGTAACCTTGAGCTGAGTTGGTTTGACAAACTTCCCATTGGGGTCATAGGAAGCTTATACCAACTCTTTGAGTCATTCATGGCTCAGTTTATAATCAACATAAAGGCACCTAAGGGCATCAGCTCATTCTTGACACTCAATCCCCCAGCCGATCTTCATGACCTCATGTCTAGAGTGGAAATGTTCGCTTGGTTGTAGGATGATGTCAGGCTAATAGAACAAGTTTTAGGATCTATTTTCAGGGGAAATGGCAAGTTTAAGTGCCGAGAAAGTACGAGGTTCGTGAAGATCGGGTGAGCCAAGGCATCAACATAGTCTTTGAAGAGCCAATCCATAAGCTCCTCACCCGAATCCGAGACAAGCCGTACTACCAAAAGCCTACCCCCATGAGAGGAGATCCGCAAAGCGCAATCAGAGGTAGAAGTACACCTTTCACGAGGAGAAAGGGCATTAAACCGAGAATTGTCGAGCCCTCAAGACTTTTCTTGATTAGCTTATTCAGGCTGGACACTTGATGGAGTATGTTGATCATGAAAAGACTAAGGCAAAAGAAGTCGAAGTCAGGTATAACCCAAGGTTTGACTGAAGTAATGATGGAGAAGATGATGCCTTGGAGGAAGACCTTCCTCTAGGTACTATTCACATGATAGGAAAATGATCCCGATCTTGAGAATAGAATTTGACAATTTTATGAGATTTTCTCGACCCAATCAACAGCGAAGAAACAAAGGCAAAGCAAGTCTGAGCCAGGAAGCATTACCTTTATCAAGGCAGATATGGAGCAAACACCCCCACAACGATCCGCAATTATGACATAAGAAGAATTTTGGTGGACATCGGCCTTCGAGCTCAATTGCCCTTCTACGGCCTCCTCTTCTGGGCGGCATACCTCATTATAAATATGTTAAGCGTTTAGATATTTATCATCATAATAATAGCAAGTCATATCATATAGGGCATATATCACATGGCACATACCCTAATCAAATTCTAAAATTTTATCTAGATATGACTATATGTTATGGTGTCAACCTATAACTTTGACAGACATGACTTGATCTTAGGGTGTCAACTTATAGCTTTGATAGACATGACTTGATCTGAGGGTGTTAACCTATAGCTCTGATAGACATGACTTGATCTTACGGTGTCAACCTATTGCTCTGATAGACATGACTTGATCTTACGGTATCAACCTATAGCTCTGATAGACATGACTTGATCTTATGGTGTCAACTTATTGCTCATACCCTAATCAACCACTCTATTATGCCCCGTAAATTGGCCTATGCGGATCGAAGGCTCGTGACCGACGGACAACCTATCTACTAGAGGCCGACATGCAATAAATCGATTGAACATCTGTGCATAATCATTTATAATGATACATAATAACAGAAACGTCATAATAGTTGAAAATTATAAAATGTCGAGTATATTCAAAGTTGTGCCTAAGTTTAACTTTTTTTATATACCTAACATAGCCAACTTCTTACATACATCACATGGCCAACCGTGTCATAGCATTACTACAAAATAAGAGTCTCGCCCATCAACAATTACATAAGGCCCTTGGTCCACAACTCTATCACTTCTTTCTAATGCTCCTTGGATTGGCTTCTTGAAAAATTATTTTTGAAAACTTAAGCTATACGCTTAGTGAATAACAATAATGCATGAACATAAAAATATCATGGATCATTAGCATAACTTGTATATCTCATATGAAATCCTCATGGAAACATAGTATAGCTTTTTTGAAAACTTGAAATTTTCATAAACTTGAAGCTCATGCAAACATAGCATAGCTTGAAACTTTCATAATCGTAACTATAGCATAGTTTGAAACTTTCATAATCGTAAACATAGCATAGCTTAAAACCTTTCATAACTGTAAAGCTGGAAGTAATTTAAATATGTAAATACTAAAAAGTGCAACAACTTGGCATAGTAACATTTCAGTCACGCAACATACTAACCATGTAAGTCACACTAGGGCTCTTTAGGCCAGGGACGGATCCCAACATAGATAGTTTATTTTTTGTCCCCTATCGTAGGACTATCGGGATGGATTAAGGTCTTTCCACACAAAGATCCCGAGTTGACGCTAAACATAGAAAATCCTTTACTTGTTATGCATTGAAAATTCTTTCCTTCTCTTAGTAAAACTTTCATCCATTTGTAAGACCCTAAAACCTTAATCTCATAATTAGTCTTGTTTCATGCATATAAATAAGGTGATTACGTTATTTAGTATAGTTTAATGAGTGTAAATTATGTGCGTCATATGCGTGGGAGTGGGGGGGGATATAAATGTTATTACTTAAAAGTTATAGGGTGAAAGCGTGAATATTTAATCTAGTGTGAGGTTAAATTGAAAGATTCCAAATTTTTAGGATAAAATTAAAGAAGACATGAAAATTAATAGGAGATTATGTAATTACTTAAAAGTTTGAGGAAAAAAATATAATTTGACCAAAAAAATTGTGTGAGTCAGAGGACCCGTGGCTTTGTATTTTTTTTACTTGTATATATATATATATTATGTATCTATATATCTATCTATCTATCTTTCTGTTAGAAGAAAAATAAAATAGAGAAGAGAAAGGGGAGAACCGAGAGAGAGGGAGAAGAACCGAGAGAGAGAAAGAGGAGAAAAAGATTTTGGTAAACTCTCTTATTTTAATTTATTGATTTTTATTGTGATGTTAGAAATTTATAAGATATGGGTTGAAATTTAATGTTTATACATGTCCATGTATACATACACATAGTTGGTAGAATTGGTATGGAATTTGAGAAAAAAGAAAAAAGAACAGAAACTTGATTCGGAGCTTTGTTGGTTTTAATGGCTGTTTCGGAGCTTCTGTGAGCTTCAATGGCTGTCAAGTGAGAAATTATTCAGTGTGGTCAGGTCTATAAAGTTTTCGTGTTCCCTAGTTGAAAATTGGTCAATCAGATGAGTTTTTGACCGTGTGAGTAGTCGTTTCCTATGTTTTTCAGTGTTCTAAATCCAATTATATGGTCAGATTAGACTAATTCCAAAGTTATAATGACGTGGTACATAAAGTGGTGAACGGTAGAGATTTTAAGCATGTTTGATGACAATCAACGGTGAAAAATTGTTTGATCGCCTAGAAAATTTAA
>BRYE01000030.1:2235172-2237672 GCA_030159115.1 Actinidia arguta var. hypoleuca | reverse complement strand
CGTATTGAAAACACTTTTGAAGATACATAGGTTTTGTCCATGGCATCATGTTACTCACCTTGGTTTCCTTGGCTAAGTGCTACACTTGGCGTTCCTACACATATAGGACATACGATACAAAATATCAATACTATGATCGAGAAGGTTTAAAACTAATATAACAACTCTCGACTTGACTAAAGGTATCCCCGCTCAAGGATAACCTACGCCCTAGGACGACACTCCTAGGAATAGGTTCAAGGATCCTAGGTTGACTATTAATGGCCAAAAACAACACTTGGCTATAGTTCCTTCATCGCATCCCATTTACCTCACGACAATAATTATACATCCTAGGTCAATATCATTTGAAAATAGACTTAATGACCTTCAATTTGGTAGGTCATGAGTTTGAAACGCATCCCAAATGAAGAAGTTAGGCCCAATGGAATAAGGACTAAATTTCAAAAAAAAACTGTGTTATTGGTAAAATCTTAGGTTGACTTTAAACTTCAATATCTCGTAATATATATAGAATTAAATTGTAAAATTTATGTTGTTAGAAAGGTCTACGAGTCTATTTTCCAACTCTTCAAACGGTGTCTCAATCCGAATTTTCTAGAGAAAGTTATGCCCATTTTATAAAACAGTATCTGGGCTGAAAATGGTCTGGCGTTCGAACGCTGAGTCTGGCGTTCGAACGCCAGGCAACCGGCAAAAAGTTAACTCTCTGGACATTCGAACGTGGCGTTCGAACACCAAGGCAAAAATAAAAATCACAACTCTGGACGTTCGAACGCTCCACAGAGGCATTCGAACGTCGGCCGCACGCAGCAGCAGAAATGGCATGAAAACTTGCCAAAAACTTCTCCAATCTTAACCCAAAACTTCACCAAAGTTTTTATGGCTCAACTACACACTCAAGAGACAATAATAACTCAAAATCAAACCTCAAAACTAACCCTAGCATGATAGATCTAAGGTCAAAGTTTCAAAAATCCTAACATTTAATAATTTGAAATTCTTGTGTTAGCATTCAATTTCTTTGAATTGAGCTTCAATATACTTCAATTGGGACTTAAGGGAGTCCTCTAAACTCAACATTTTGCTTACTAAAGGCATCTAAGGCATAACCTAATTTCTTCAACTTATACATATACATAAAAATAGATTTTTCTCACCTCCTCAAGCTTGGTAGAGCTTTCAATGACTTCCTTAGGCTTGGATTTTGGATTCTTTCCAAGCTTCTCCTTCTCTTCCTTCCTTCTTCTTCCTTTCTTTCTTCTCTCTCTCTCTCTCTTCTCTGTACGAATTTTGTGTGTGTGTGTTTGGTTTGGTGCTTGAAAGAAACACATGGGATTCAATCCCATGTGCCCACCTCTATTCCTTTTTGTTACAACCTTCCTCCTAATTGGTCATTTCATCTATTTTGGTCACTTTTGACCACTTTGACCGTAAAATACTTACAATTAGGTCCTAATAGAATTAAATTTTTATATTAAGACATGAATAAAGAAAATTTATGGGTTCAGGGTATTACATAAACAGCTAACAGTTGTGGTTTTAAAGCCAAACTATATAACTGAGGCTATCGTGTGGAGTTGATGTCTAACCAACATATAATGTCACACATTTTTTTATCACCTAACCAATCCCGACACCACTCTATGGTTCACTGCAATCCTAGACATCAACTCCACGCCATAGCCTCAGCTATATACTTTGGCTTTAAACCCACAACTGTTAGCTGTTTAAACCACAACTCTGATACCAAGCTGTCACACCCCCAACCTAATGAAGGCATAATTAATGCTAATTAGGCGGGATGTGATCGCACAGGCCACCATGCCTGCGAACGACACCTGATATTCACCAATGCAATGCAAACACACAAGATAAATGTTATGCATTGCCATATCACCTCATATATATACACCTCATGAATATAATCACCAATATATATGTATAATCACCTCATATGGAATCACCATCATCAATCATATAAAGAGCTAGCAGTACAATATGAATAAGATTATCACATATTTATTTCCTACCTGTCACTGCACACCGCAATCAAATTATGTCTGAGGTTGCCTTGACGGCCCTTCTCCTTCTCTAGCACCTGTCAGTCATAATTTATCAGCGCACAAGTACAATGTATGAATCAAGGACAATAAAATTCAACATATTCATTGTCTACACACATCAAAATTTTTCCTTCACAAACCCAATACCATAACTCCTCTTAAATTCCTCATACAACGCCTCAATGTGATGCATTGCATTTTTATAATTCCAGCCTATACATTTTTAATTCACTCCGATAGATATTCATTATATGGTAGTAGTTACACCATATTAAAATTTCTAGGCGATCGGATAATTTTTCACCGGTGATTGTTATCAAACTAGCTTAAAATTCCTACCGATCACCACTTATGTACCACATCATTATAACTTTAGAACTAGTCTAATCTGACCATATATTTGGATTCAAAACATTGAAAAACATAGAAAACGA
>BRYE01000030.1:2227672-2230172 GCA_030159115.1 Actinidia arguta var. hypoleuca | reverse complement strand
ACTAAGTCGAGGTAAAAGGAAGGTAAGAAACGAGTTGGAGAAACATTTCATACATCCATAAATATTTACAAACTTGAGTTCAAAATATAGCTCAAAACAAAGAATATCTACAATGTGTTTTCAAAATCTTCAAGGACCATTCCCTTTAAGGCACTAAAACATGTTACACTCATAAACTTTTCTCTCTTAAATTGTCCTTTAGTGAAATATAGTTCTCTCTCCTAAACTTTTCTAGCGCTTCATCATCATGAACTAATAATTGATCTCGGTTCAACTCCATATTTTGAAAATATAAGAAAAATAATAAGAACGAGTTCAACCACTTAATCATGACGGGCACTTGGGCGTAGAGCTACTAGCCAAGCTCTTTGAGAGCTTCGAGCTTTGGCCCACGAGGTCTAGAATTTGGGAAGAGTTAGCCGAGATCCATGTAAACTCTGAACTCTATCTCACGAGGTACACCTACATTTCACTAAAGGACAATTTTCAAGCCCTCCTCCTACCTTGAACCGATCTCAACAACAGAAGGGTTTGAGGGGGCAAAACCCTAAGTCTACAATATGGATTTTTCCAAAATTACAAGTCAATAAAAACTACATGGGGAAGCTCAGACCTGTTCCATTAGGAGAAATAGATTAGGGACAACTCAAATTCCAGAAAACCAAAAAGCTTGAAAACCCATCAATGGTGAATAGACCAAGATAGAAACTCCAATAGAATATTGCAACGAGGCATTACAAAACCAAAACCAAAAGTGGCAAAGGCAAACCCAGACAAGTTGAAGAAGAATCACAAAGAGAAAATATAAAAATACATACAACACAGGCATACATTGCAAACTTTTAGAAAAATGAGATAGAGTTCGAAGAAGACAGTTACAGAGATGATATAGGAGTAGTCATTTAATACCCGAACTGCGAAAATGAGTATTAAATTAGTAACCAAAAATAATTAAATTTTGTTTTGCAAGTAAATCTTAAAATTAAGGAGAGAACTAAACACGATAATGCGACACGTTATGAAAAAAACGGGTACGATACATGGCAAACACATGGTGACACGTGTCACCATGCATAAGTGCATGCATGTTGCCGTGTGTGCGTGCATGTGAGGGTGTGTGTGTTTACTACCATGTGTGTGTGTGTGTGTTGCATATGTGCATGTGTGCCTAATAAGCCAAACCTTAAAAATTATAAAAGTTGATCCAGCAGCTCTCACATCTCCATCCCAACTCCACAAGAAACAAAGAAATAGAAAGAAAAGAGTGAGGGAAAGGCTGAAGAAGTGAGAAAAAAAAGGAAAACAACGATTTCGATACTATTTTTCCTACTGAGGTAAATTCTAATTTTTCTCTATTTTCTTTAATATTCTCTTATACTTTAAGCCTTATTATCGAATACCATATCTAGTACAAATTAACCCTCTAAATACCCCGAAAATACGTGTTTTTAAAATATAAATTTGAATAATTCAGAGTCCTATTATATCTCTAGAATAGTCACCGTATTTTCATTATAACTTTCTCATATGAAGTCCGAATTACTCCATTTAAATTGCGTTGGAAAGATATTAAAATTATATAGAACTTTTATTTATAACTTTATTTCAAATTAAGATTCTAAAACGGTCCAAAATTGATATTCAATATGAATTCTAAAATTGGAACAAATTAGTTCGAACATAAACTTTGCGAATTTTATAAAAATAGGTACATACGTTAGAAAAATTTGGAAATTATATATGTTCTACATTTATATGTATATTTACTAATTATTTAATTTCATAAATTTTGAAAATATTTTTAATGCCAAAAGTATTTATAAACTGAGATGCTGTCAGTAACAATTTTGTGCAGAAACTTTAAATGTTTAACGAATTTATAAAAATAATTATGTAGATTTAAAATTTATGATATTTTTATTGTAAATAAATATATGTGTCTAGTTTGTTATGTAAAATTTTGGGGGTGAAATTAGCTCTAAATAAATTTATAAATATTATATACCAAGTTGCTATTTTTGAAAAATTAAATGCAAAAAATTCTGCAAAAAATTAATCCAAAATTTAAAATATTTTCTAACTTGAAAACTTATGAAATTTAGTATAATTTCGATTCAAATATTAAACGTAGGACCCGAATTAGCTCTGAACGTTAGCTCACGGAGTGTAGAAAGATCTGAACATACTTTCGGTGAGTTGTTATATTTTACTTAAAATGAGTTTTACGATGAAAGCATGTGTTGTTCGAATTTTTGAAATATGATGATATTTTACTGATAAATGCATGCTATGCTATGTTTTTGAATGTGCCATGAAATGTGAAAATGATTACTTTTCAAATATGATTTAGACGACACATAGTTCGAACGATGCCTTGACCGCTAGGAGAAAAGAATATAGCGAGAAGTGATGTAATAACGGTTGGATCATAGCCAGGTGATCATGGGTGATATCATGCCATATTTATGTTAGGGTCGCTCCCTAATTACTAGTGTTCATT
>BRYE01000030.1:2210172-2217672 GCA_030159115.1 Actinidia arguta var. hypoleuca | reverse complement strand
ATAGTTGGGCTAGGGACTCCTATGAGAGATAGGTGGCCAAGCTTCGCCATAACATTTTTAAAGAAGGATGGCTTGCGAAGAGCACATAGCATGGACTGCAGCAATACCAGAGGTAGCTCTCCCAGACTTGCCTGAAGCTTATTTGCCCCTTATTCTATGGAGATTCAACGAAGATGAGAATATGAACTAACTCGCATAAGAGGGAGATGAAAACGCAGCCGAGGTGGATGACGCTGACAAAGGCAATGAGTACAGGGCAGGAGTAGGTGTAGGGGAGATGGAGAGGAAAAAAAGGATTATGACAAGATCAATAGAGCTTGATAAAAGAATTGTAACCTATCTCACATATATTGTGCAAAATTCTAATAAGAATTTAAGCAAACACTTGGTGGGCATTCTTTAGAAATACACCAAAAAATAAGAGATGCCAAATAATAATTAAGATATCCTCACAAATGTTGTGCAAAATTGTCCTAGGAATTTATACAAACAGTTGAAAGAATTTATCCTCATGATCAATTTGTGTGATAGAGAAATTAAAAAAATAGGTAGAACACGTAAGCTATACACAAACAATTCTCATACATATACACAAACAATTCCCAGCAATCAAGATCAAAAGGAGTTTCATTTCTTCAAGGATTGAGTGAGAGATGCTACATAAGAGATAGATACATACAAACAAACAGAGAAAGACAGATACAGAGAGGTTGATTTGGGAGGACAAAGAGAGAGAGAAATACTTAGGAAAAGGACAAGCGTGATAGCCTTCTCAAATAAAATCACTCATTTCCTTTCTGCATTTGGATCTCTCTCTTCTCTCTTGCGGTCTAGAGAGATAAACCAAACAGATGCGGATATACTACCGAGTCCAAGATTGACTCACCAAATCGGCTCTTGAAGATAATGAGCAAAGGCTTTGTTGTCTTCTTCTCAAAAGAAGAGGGCTTCCCAAGATTGAGAAAGGGGTTTTGTTTGTGTGTGTGTGTGTGAGAGAGAGAGAGAGAGAATTGTGAGGGGTTTCTAGATCTTGGGTGGGGGGAAAAAGGGTTATGTGTGACAGAGAGAGGAAAAGGAAGTTATCTTGACCGTGTGATTAAAGCAATCTCAGCCATTGGTTAAGAAGTGATATTTTGGGGCGAAAAAAAATAATTTCAGGTAAAATCTCAGTCGTTGAATTAACTCAAATGAATTTCAACTGTAGATAGCGAGAGATAGATTTTAAATTCAAAATGAGTTGTGATTTATATTATAGATATATAATAATATGCATACCATTTTATGGTATAATAAAATAATATCCAACTGTATGAATTAATGAATTCTTATTTCAAATATTAATTAAACATTTGGACATGTGGGCATACATTTCTCAACACATCAAATGCCCAAACATCATGGTCATCATTCTTTGGTAGGTAGCCCTAGCATTTTTCAGTCTAAATGGTATGACCTTGTAACAAAAAATGCCTTGATGGGTGATAAAGGTGGTCTTCTCCCGATTAGGTTCATGTATTACTATCTAGTGGTAGCCTTAGTATACATCTAATAAGCTCATGCGGACATGACCTGATGTTAAGTCCACTGGTTGATCAATTTTTGACAAAGGAAAATAGTCCTTCAGACAAGATCAATTATGGCTTGTGAAATCGATGCACACTCTCCACTTGCCATTTTTCTTCTTAACCACCACTGTATTGGATAACCAACTCGGGTAAAGAACCTCAATTATTGCACTTGCCTCTTTTAGCGTCTCAACCTCCTCTAACTCCACATGTTCGGCCGTAGATCTTCTTTCCCGTTGCTTCATAGGCCGAGTTTCAAGCATGACGTTGAGCTCGTGCCTGGTCAAATTTTGGTCAATTCTTGGCATTTCATATGGCATCCATGCTAAGACCTCAATGTTTTCTTTTAGGAACTCGATGAGCTTGGTTCTCTCTTACTGTTTCCTGTTCAAGACAACAAGAAAGTAACGGTCTGAGCTTGGCTCATCAAGCTCATAGCAAATCAGGTCCTCGACAACTTAGGCCTTTGGGGTCCTATCGACATCTTCCAAAACTACCCTCTTCTCTTCCATGAGTTGTACCTCTTTGATGGATGCTTTAATGCTCACCATGGCAAAATAGCATTGCTTAGCTGTGACTTGGTCCCCATAAAACGTTTTCTTGCCTCTAGGGGAGGTGAATTTAATAACCCGGTGCAGTGTAGAAACGACTCCCTTCATCTTGTAAAACCAATCTCGACCAATGATCGCATTATAGGGAGAGGGAATGTCAACCACTAGAAACTTACTCTCCAGCTCTTGGGAACTAGCTTGGATTTTGAGAGTTACGGTTCCCGAGGGCCAATGAGCCTGAGTATTGAACCCGACTAACAAAGCTCAAACAACCTTAATCAACTTTAACTGTTTGAATAAATCATAATACATCACCTCAACCGAACTTTCAAAGTCCACCAAGATTCGTTTGACGTCGTAACCATGGACCTACAACTAGATGACCAAGGGCAAAGGATCATTGTGGGGGTGTTGGACCAGCGCGAGATATGTCTAGGTAAATATGACGCTCCATGGCTCGACCGAACCCTATGTTGGCTCTTTTTCCACTGGCTGGACTGAGAGAATTTTTTTCATTTGCTTGAAAAAGCGGATCTCCCTTTGGATCTTATTCTAAAGTTTAGGGTCATGTGGACCCCAGATCATGTGAATAGTCTCGATCGGGAGGTCTTCCTCTAAGGCATTGTCGGTTTCTTTCCTGTCTTAGTCAAACCTTGAATTAGGTCTGACCTTGATTCCTCTGCCTTTGTGTTCTCTTGGTAAATAAACTCTTTCAAGTGGCATGCCTAAATTAGTTGGTTCAAGAAAGACTTCAACGCCCTACAATTCTTCGTCCTATGCTCCTTCTCCTCGTGATAGGCACACTTCCATCGCTATTTTTTCTTTTTTGGATTCCTTCCCATAGGGATAGACTTCTTGTAATATGGTTTATCTCGGATCTTGGCAAGGAGCTTGTAGATCGGTTCCCTGAAACCATATGAACTCCTAGTGTTACCCATCCTTCATGTTCTTTCACACTCTCCTTCTGTCATTCGAATGAGCCCTCTCATTGGGAGGACGTTCCTATCACTCGCTCGGCCTGCCTAACATTATCTTCCAATCGAATGTACATTTCCATCGGGAACATGAGGTCTCAGAGGTCGGTTGGGTGGTTAAGCGTCAAGTCATCCCATAACTTCTTGCCATATGTCAGCCCATGTTTGTATTTGACCACTGCGAGCTCCTCTGAGCAGCCTTTGATCTCATTGCATAGCTCCCATTACCTCTTACTAGAATTGGAGAGCATTTCATTTTTTCCCTTGCGTAGTGTAAGGAGGAATCTCACGCCCTTTGCCACTTTAGGGTTAATGACAAGTCGAGCCACGAATGACTCAGACAAAGCTCCCAATTGACCCAAGTGGAAGCTTCTTGAACCATTGCAACCTGAGGTCGCCTAGGCTTGAGGAAAACACCCTGCACATCAGCTCATCGAGGTGATTCCAGAGCGCCATCGTTTGCCGAAAATGGCTGATGTGCGACCTTGGATCTGACTTTCCATCATACATTGTGAACTTCAATGGGTTGAACTTCTCCAAAGGTTCCGTTCCCTCAATCTCGAGCGTGAATAGGGTATAATACCTTGGAAAAAGTTGCTCCTTCTGCATGGACCTAGGGGTCCCGGCCTCTAACCTTGTAGGGAGGATTGTTCTTGCAGCGACGGTTACTTTGGCAACTAGTTTTTCCTGCAAGTCACATTTTTCTCGGCTTCGTTTGGCATTCAGAGAATGGCGAAGGTTCACTCCAGAATCCACTCGGCCCAGTGGAACTCTTCGCTTGCCTGAAGCCACAGTATGACTGTCACCTTGACTTTTTGCTCCGTCATAGTATGATATAGCTTGCTTGCTCTTCGAGCCTCCTCGAGGTGAGGCTTCTCGCTTGACTGCCCTTAACTCGGATGACACTTCTCCTACCCAGCAAGAAGACATTTTCAAGTTATTGGCCATCAAGACCCGTCTTATTTCTTCGATTTCAACCTGCATGCGTCTTATGGCCCCGACTTGGCACTCTTCATTGTCGACGAGAAGAGACTAACCCGGCATTTTCCCAAAAGGGCCCACAGCCACCTTTTGTGCATCGGCCAATAACTTTGCTCCCCTCTTGCCTGGCATTTTATGCACGAGAATGTACTCCCCATAGGCTTCCTAATTGCATCTGCCACCATTGTTACTCCTAGATGCCATTAGAACTGACTTTGGTGTGTCTAGGGTCAATTTTCCATAGACGGCGCCAATTGTGGGGTTGTGGGGATGAGAAAAAAATCGAACACAAATGATAATGGTGGTGGATGAGCGGATTCAAATGGTTGGATGCTACACGAAGGACCTACAAGACAATAATAGCGAGAAGGACCGCTTGGAGCTATTCTAGAGATGACTCTCTAACGTCAAGTTAGTGATCGGAAAGGAAGAGAGAGAAGACAGCAAGAGCAAAGTTCTTGGCTATGGTCTTAGAGAGAGAAAATATTGCTTACTTGTGAGAGAGGATTTGTCTCTTTTCATAGTGCAGCTCGACGGCTCTCTAACGGTCAAGTTCGGGTTTGTTTAAATAAGGATATTCTATTTTATTTAATAATGAGGTTTTTATTAAATTAAATGAATCTTTTATGTGCTCGGACAAATTAGTTGACGGTCTTTATTTAATTACTCCTAAGATGCATGATATATATGACACTGAATTGAATAACATATCACAGACTTATCACTTAAAAGAAATGTTTCATCTAATAATTCAACGTACCTTTGGAATCTAAGACTTAGTCAAATTAATTTAAAAATTATTAATAGATTAGTTAAAAGGGTCATTTGTCCTCTTTGACTATTCATTCCTTATCAGCTTGTGCATCATGTTTAAAAGAAAAAATGACCAAAAGGTCATTTTTAGCAAATGACAATAGATCCAAAGGTGTATTAGAGATATTTTATACAGATATTTATGGACCCCTAAATGTTAAGGTCAGAGGGGGCTTAGAGTATTTTATTAGTTTTATTGACGATTACTCAAGGCATGGTTATGTTTATCTGTTAGCACAGTAAGTCTGAATCATTTGAAAAGTTCAAAGAATTTCAAGCAAAAGTAGATAAGCAACTAGATAGGAACATAAAGTCATTTCAATCCAACCGAGGTGGTGAATACCTCTCTAGTGATTTTAATAAGTACTTATTGGATAATGGAATTTTATCCCAATTGTCAGCACCAAGCATGCCTCAGCAAAATGGTGTGGCTGAAAGAAGAAATCAGACTCTTTTTGGACATGGTGAGATCTATGATGAGTTATTCTGATCTACCAAAGTTCTAGTGAACTAAGTTTCAATTAAGTATGTCCAAAACACTCCCGTAGAGTTGTGGACTAGATGAAAGCTTAGTTTACAACACTATAGGATATGGGGAGTCCAGTATATGTACTTAAAGGAAAGACTAGAAAGTTGAAAACTAAGTCAAAATTATGCTATTTCGTATGATATACTAAAGGAATTAAAGGTTGATTATTTTATAATCCTAGAGAACATATAGTATTAGTTAGCACTAATGTTATTTTTTTAGAGGGTGATTATATAATGGATCAGAAGCCTAATGATAGATTTGATCTTATAGGGTTATCTGATACTACTACAAAGCCATTAGCAGAAAGTTCTAATCAAGTGCAAGATGTTCTAGATACCACTGCCCTACCACCTTTAGACACACTAGAGCCACATTGTAGTGGAAGGATTGTCAGGGCTCTTGATAGGTTCATGTTCTTAGGAGAGGCTATCTTTGATGAACATGATGTGGATACCAACAACTATAACAAGGCCATTTCTAACCAAGATTCGTGGAATTGGCAAAATGCTATAAAAGTTAGGATGGAATCTATGTACTCAAATCATATCTGGGAACTTATGGAATCATTTGCCAATGTTAAACCTATTAGTTGTAAGTGAGTCTATAAGAGAAAGAGAGGACCCGATGGTTCGGTAAAGACTTATTTCGATTATGAGATTTGACAAATGGTTGTCAAGACTAGCTTTTTGAATGTCAATCTTGAGTAAGACATTTACATGATGCAACAACACTAATTCATAGCTAAGGACCAAGAGCATATCGTATGCTAGTTGTATAGATCTATTTGTAGACTTAAGCAAGTCTCTTGAAGTTGAAACATTCGTTTTGATCAAGCAATCAAATCTTTTAGTTTTGAACAAAATACGGATGAACCATGTTGTATATAAGATGTAATACCCCGAATCCATAAATTTCTTTTATTTATGTCTTAATGTAAAAATTTAATTCTATTAGGACTAAATTATAAGTATTTTATGGTCAAAGTGGTCAAAAGTGACCAACATAGATGAAATGACCAATTAGGAGGAAGGTTGTAACAAGAAAAGGATGGAGGTGGGCACATGAGATTGAATCCCATGTGTTACTTTCAAACACCAAACAAAACACACACACACACAAATTCGTATAGAGAGAGAGAGAGAGAGAGAAAGAAGAAAGAAAGGAAGAAGAAGGAAGGAAGAGAAGAAGAAGCTTGGAGAGAGAGTTCAAATTCCAAGCCTAAGGAAGCCATTGAAAGCTCTACCAAGCTTGAGGAGGTGAGAAAAATCTATTTTTATGTATATGTATAAGTTGAAGAAATTGGGTTATGCCTTAGATGCCTTTAATAAGCCCAAAGTTGAGTTTAGAGGACTCCCTTAAGTCCTAATTGAAGTATATTGAAGCTCAATTCAAAGAAATTGAATGCTAACACAAGAATCCCAAATTATTAAATGTTAGGGTTCTTGAGACTTTGACCTTAGATCTACCATGTTAGGGTTAGTTTTAAGCTTTGGGTTAAGATTGGATAAGTTTTTGGCAAGTTTTTATGCCATTTCTGCTGCTCCGTGCGACTGGCGTTCGAACGCCTCTGTGGGACGTTCGAACGTCCAGAGAGTTAGCATTTCTCGGGTTGCTGGGCGTTCGAACGCCAGACTCAGCGTTCGAACGCCAGACCATTTTCAGCCCAGACACTGTTTTGTAAAACGGGCATAACTTTCTCTAGAAAATTCGGATTGAGACACCGTTTGAAGCGTTGGAAAATAGACTCGTAGACCTTTCTAACAACATAAAGTTTAGAATTTAATTCCATATATATTATTAGATATTGAAGTTTAAAGTCAACCTAAGATTTTTCCAACAACACAGTTTTTTTTAGAAATTTAGTTTTTATTCCATTGGGCATAACTTCTTCATTTGGGATGCGTTTTGAACTCATGACCTACCAAATTGAAGGTCATTAAGTCTATTTTCAAATGATATTAACCTAGGATGTATATTTATTGTCGTGAGGTAAATGGGATGCGATGAAGGAACTATAGCCAAATGTTATTTTTGGCCATTAATAGCCAACCTAGGATCCTTGAACCTATTCCTAGGAGTGTCGT
>BRYE01000030.1:2192672-2202672 GCA_030159115.1 Actinidia arguta var. hypoleuca | reverse complement strand
CACTATAAAAGAATTGGTTAGGGTTTAGAAAAAAAAGAAGAGAGGATTAAAAGGTATAAAAAACTAAAAAAATAATCCTAAAGTGTTTAGGATTAGAGATTGATCAAAAACAAGTTCTGATAAAAATATGCGCCGCAATCTGTTCGTGTTCAACTGGTTGAGCTTTTCTTCAACTGGTCGAACATGAATACAACAAGGCAGCAACTGCAACAACTTACAAGCACGACAAGGCAACAGTTGCAGGAACATGCAAGCACTGCAAGGCAACGACAGGAATCCGCAAGCGCAATAAAGGCATCTAGGGTTCAGGCTTGATTCCATCTCGTGCAAATCAAGATATATATAACCCTCTTTATTGATGTTGTACATTTTACATAGCCTTAAGATATGAAAGAAGGAAATTTTTTTAAAATTATGCTTCCAATTCGGGATACAATCCCCTTCATCAATGACGTGAAACTTCATAGCAGAGCAAATGTTCCCCACCAAGTCCATAGAGACATCGCAAGAGACTTCTTCTTGTCACCCCTAAACCCAAAGATGGGGTTGCTTGGTCATATGCTCATTATGAATTCTGGTGCGACGGAATGTAGAGAAAGGCATAAAATTGATGAATGATCCCCCATCAAGGAATGCCCTCTTAAACTCCAATCCATTTACGAGGATGTAACATACAATGGTCTGTTGTGGGAAAAAGGGTACTTCTGATCAGCCTCAGAAAAGGTAATTGTGTTTGCACGACTGCTCATAGTTCGTGATAAGGACCCATCATCAGCCATACACCCCTCTCTATGTACTGCCGCAATCTCAATGATTGCCTTAGTGATTTCCGACCCTACTGGTTCAGACAAAGCCAGCTGAAGTAGAACCACTTGAACTTTGATGACCCCTGAAGTGTTTGGGGGTAAGCATCCAAGTCAAGCTCCACTCTCTCCACATTGTCTATCTCCTCCTCTTCGTCATAGAAGGAAATCATGTTCACACCATACGTCCACTCATCGTAACAATAAGTTGACCCTATTATGAGGCCTACCCTTTGTAAGATGTGTGGCTACAATTGGAGTTGTGTCTCAAAGTTGTGTACTTAGCATTTGCATTTGTGGAGTCCGCTTCCACCAGTTGCACAACAAGACAGACAAGTATCAACTGCCTGCTGCTTAGGCTTTTCAATGGCAGGCTATTAAAGCTTTCTAGATACTTTTAACCATTCATAACAGAAACCTATTCACACAACCCCCAGCGCACAGAAACAAAAAAAAAATAAAGAAAAAAAATGGAAGGAAGACAATGTGATGATACCTGCTCTGCTTTTATTTGGGAAAGGTTTTGACAGAGTAACACAAACACCTGGAACTTCAAACAGTCTAAATTTGACACCACAATTTGCAAAGGGACATGATAGTTTCCTCTTGGAAATTGGAAACCATGTTCCGCAGGCATTAAGGGATGAACAGGAATCTTAAAGGAGTTATCTCAGATACCCTTTTCTTTTGTATCTGGCATTTACCAACTCAAAAGAATTTAAGTCCTACTAAAAGAGGCAAACAAAAACCTAAAATAAAATAAATGAAACATTGAAGGAAGATGAAAATACAAAGAACTCAATAGCAGGCAATGTGCAGTACCTTAAACAACTGTTTGCACATAAGGGCCTGTTAACTTTCCACCCACTGAACTAGCACGTCCTAAAACTTCATAGTACAGCAGTTCCAAAGAAAAACAACGTAAAAAAGACAAGACAAAACATAAAAAAGGTAAATTAACGTTCTATCACTCTAGATTGATCACATTTTTTTCTGAGGGAGGAAAAAGTAAGATACCTATTTTGTGATTTCACAAACTAGCAATTTGACACTTCTTCTGATTTCAAATTTTCAGTACTGGTGTTACATGACAGAACAAAGATCCTATGGTGTTGGAGCCAATTGCTTTAATTTAGCTTGTAAGATGGCTCCAGCTTCATCTGCTATGCTCTTCTTCTTAGTCGCAACCTGCATTTAGTATTCTAAGTTCATTATCAAATGAAAACAAGCCTGCAGATAACGGAATCTTTCGTAAATCACAAAAAGAATTCCTTATTCAGAAAGTACATTGCTGTTTTAACTTTGGAGGATCCCAAGATATTTACAAGGAAATGGGGTTCCCCTAAAACAAAAATTATACCTTTAGTTTCCTTAAATAACACTGCTAATAATAATTAGTCCCATATGAATTTCTTATTAGATTTTGATAAAAACATTAATAGCTTGAAATCTGCGCATGCACAGGAAGCTAGTGGGTTTCTTGCTTCTCACAGTGAATCAAATCCTTCTCAGTTTACAAACTCCCTCTTCCTCAATTTTTCATTTTCTTCTTTACAGGGGTGGTTAGACAACTGGTTTGGGTGGTGATGAGTATTCAACAGAGGATTTAATTTAGATAGAGGAAGAAGATGAGGGTATCAAAGTCTATTTACAAGTGTCGTTAATGGAAGTTCAAGGTGCACTTAGTCCAAAAACTACAAGGGTTTAAGTGGTTACTTTTACATGACAGTGAGGTTATTAGTGCATGGCTAAAACCATAAGGGAGTAAAGTTTGCCCTGGATCATACTCGTGTGACCCTAATTAACCCACAAGCATTAGAATTACCTAAATATCGTTCTATGTAGTTAAAATATTTGAGCAAAAGTAATTTAGAAAATATAAATACATGGGTATTTGGGTAATTTCACCTAATAAATACAAAATATAGGAGTGCAATTGGAGAATAGAGATTTCAGCGGGGATGGAAGAGCTTGGTCAGTGCTGATGGGTAGGAGGCAATTAGCGTGAAGGGAGAGACTGGTGAGTGGAATGGGTGGCAGTGCAGTGGTGGTTTTGATAGCGTGTGTGTTTAACTCTGTGTGTGTGGGCAGAGGTTTAATTCAGACCTCTATCAGTTGAAAAACTAACGCTTCTGCCAATTTCTATCCTAACTATTGAGGTGAAACAAGAGTCTTTTCTTATATGCTAACAGTCACAAAATTGCTCAAAATTTTGAAGGGTTAACTAAAATAAAGAAATAAAAAAAAGCATAGTGCTATGGCGACTTTATAGTATTTGTCTATTACAGAACACTCCTACCGCAGTCCACTACATTCATCCCTTTAGCATTCTTAAAAACTATCATTGTTGCTATTTTCATTTTTCAGTAGCAAAATAATGTTGCACACTCGGTGGTCTTTAACTTGTACTGAAACCTTTGATTCGGAAGCACGTTTGACACTTTTCTCATATATATCTTTATATTAGTTTTCATCATATAAAATGATAGAATCTCAGCCAACATTTGGCTCTTAACAGAGCTCAATGACGTAAAATTCCAACCCAATTGATTGGGACAAATGCTTGGTTTGGTTTGGTTTGGTTTGATTTCTCATTTAATATGGTACCATCAACAAATAGCATGCACAATAGGAATATTTTCTACATGTCATCAAACTAAAGCTTGTGTCTAGTGCACAAGCCTCTCCCACTTACAACAGGGTCTATAAGAGGTAGAGTAGGTGCCTCCTTATTCGTAATCTATTGTGGAGAGGCTGATTCCCCCAACTCAAACCCGCTCTAGTGAGGGTGAATAACACTTGCCACTGTGCAAAGTCACTGCCTCTGTATGCCATCAAACTCCTATTCATAGTTTAACATTCAGATAAAAGGTGTAATGTAACCCCTTCTAGAAACATTAGTAATTGAAATTTGAATCATTACTTTTTAATTTTACAACACTCGGGCATGCACTGTTCAAGAACCTTCCCCTCAACACGGCACAGAATCATCACAAAAATGATGATAAATAGTAAAACACATTCCATAAACAGCAAAGTAATAGAGGCTTGCAATTCAGAATTTAGGTGCTCACTGAACTACTTGATACATTCAAATCAAACGAATCCTCTAAGTGCACAAGAACATCATGCTGAGTCATAACCAATTTTAAACATCTACGGTAAATTTATTTTCCAATGTCTTCAAGGACAACACACCTCACCATCTCAATACAAAAAGCACAAGATTTACAGGAATCATACCTCAAGAAGTTGGTCATAATTAGACTTCAGCAAGTTGATTTTACGCTCACAATAATCTTTCCCTTCCGCCATTGTTTTCTAATACAAAGATGATTGCCAAAATAAATTCAGGATATAGATGAACTGATGCAAAGTTTTAGAAAGATAAAATTGTGTTAATGCATTAACCTCAGAAGAAAAACAAAATTACATGGTTATAACACACACACACATACACAAAGATCAAAACCTAATTGACATAATAACTTAAACCCTAATGATTTGAGTATGGTGAGCATTTGTCAATCAAGAACCAGAAATGAGAATAAGTGTAAGCCTTGGTGAGGAAGATTGCTTGTTGCGAGGAGAAGTGTGGTGACAAAAGGCACATCAATTCGCACTCATGAAAATCAGAGTTGTGAGCTATCTGTAAGTAACCATTATTATCATAGTAGGGAGGTGAGGAAAATGACATGCGCATGCTAAAGAGATGCCAACGGAGCCAAACAATCTCTGCCAGAGCATGAGTACAGAGGGGATAGGGTCACTCAGGCCAGTAGCGTACACAAAAGCAATAGGAGGGGAGCGTTTGAGTTTACATGCTGCAGAGAAGGAGCCATCTTCAGAGAATAGAATAAAGGAAAGAAAGTGATATCTAAAGGGCTGGACTCAAAAGAAACTTGAGCAGAAAAGGGAATTTAAGAAACGTCACCAGTAGAGGTAAATCCTCACAAGGCACATCAGTAGGAAAAGGATCAATGCATATCCAATCCTCTTTGAGGGGAGTAGTTTTTGGGAGAAGACTAGAAAACTAAAATATGAGATGCATATACTACCATGGTTCTTTCCATCCAAGTACAGAAGTGAATCAGAAATTTGTGGTACAACAAAATAGGCAGTTCTTTCCAGAAAAAAATCTGTGTCTCGACAAAATCAAGAAAATATCATGATTTAAAAAAGAGAGAAGTTGATGTCATGCTTCAAGAGGATACAGAAAGGCTTAGATATGTGTGTATGGAGTAGGAGGGAGGGGGCAGCCCTGCTCCTAACGTATAAGAACTAGCAGCACAAGCTCGAAGTCTCCTTTTGTGTTTAACATCTAATTAGAAAGTAATACAGAACAATGTATTGTTTTACTACTGTGGGAACTTTTGATTTTACATGGGCTCAGGAAAAGTGCGGGTAAGTGTCTTAACAGTCGGAATCATCTGAGTCTCATGCCCAATGACACGGGAGTCCGGGACCACGACAAAGAATTCATATTCATTATTATAGTTCTTTTATTTTATGGGATAATACAATGGTTTTATTAAGGGTCTCATATAGAATTTCATGCACAATGTTGGAGTGTTGTGCATAACTATATGGAAACTTGAATTTCTAAAAATGTTATTGTGCACATCTCCTACTAGGCTACTATACATGTTGGACACTTATCCCATTCCTTAACTCTAAGTGTTTAGTGTCGGGACTCAGGTACTTCATATATTTAGATGAGTATAACATTCGGGATTTCTTTCCGCAAAGAAAGAAGAAATATATATGTATATATGTGTACAGTGTACAGAGAGAGAGAGAGAGAGAGAGAGAGTACAGAGACTAGAGAGAACTGACATTATTTCTTCTTTGGTAGAAGTAATAAAAAAACATGTAAATTAAAAAAATAAAATCTCGGTCCATAATACTTCTTTCTCTTTATCTGCCTAAGTCAATTCATAGAGTCAACATTTTGATAGACACCTTTGAGTTTCGTTGTCACCATACAAAGCAACTAATTGTATGTAACCATCCTAGAATGTCATAAGTTATTCTGTCCACTGAAACAATAAAAATGGGATTCAATCATGCTAGTTCACTATATAGACATGTAATTTTAATCTCACGATTTCGATCTTGAGTCACAATTAAGATAAATTCCAACGGCTAATTAACATCCCTAGTCCTGATCCACCACATTTTACAATCACAGCCTACCATGATAAGTTCTCCATCCATTTGAAGAAAAATAAGAAGAAGAAGAATATGGCATCGCCTTTGCTTGCCCCCACCCAAATGAAGCCTTTAAGAACATCAATTAATGCTTCTACTCTATCTCCTTTCAGCTGATTCCTTGTCACTTTACTTACATAGGTAAAATAGCTACACATTTGTTTAGTTTCCATGTCCTCAGTCCCAACCCTCCCTCAGAATTTTAAGATTCAATACTTCTAAATTGAAAGCGAGGTTTATTTGATTTTAATTTGCTAATGGGTGTAACCATCAGTTCAAAATTTAAAGATATGACCATTAATGAGAGAGTCTATCATTGAAAAACCAAAGGGAAAGAGTTTATAGAGTTCCATAAATAGAGGACTACCTTCCATTTGCTACTCTCTTCCTATACAATACTATTTTGCTATTAAGAAAACTGATTTAGGAAGCACTGCAAAATGCATTTTTACCCATAGTTATCCTCTATTGTGATTTCAAAACAGCAAAAACTTTAACCAACTTTTCTTTATAATTATTCCTCTGATCTCCCAAACATGTCACTAAACCCTAATCTGTTAAAAAAAAAAATGAGCGATAACGAAATAACTAAGCAATTCAAGGTACAAAAACTCAGTAAGTTACCAACAGACCTCGATGAAATATCCGGTGCCAACATCGACGAGGACTTTATCGGCATCATCGAGCGTGCCGGGAACATACAAAGAAGCTGTAAGAGGCACAAACATTTTCTTACCTGAAGTCAGAATTGTGCAAAATCACGAGTCAGTCAGGGATGAATGAAGAGAGAGAGACAGACAGACAGAAAGAGAGAAAGAGACAGAGAGGGACCTTGGGGACGGAGGGAGAGGTCGTGCAGGGCGTTGGAGGCGACGACGAGGCGAGCGGTGGCTGTGCGGATGTTGGTGAGGCTGTCTTGGAGGACGTTGACTTCCAGATCGGCCTGCTCTTTCACTGAACTTAGCTGTTCCGCGCTCAACTTCTCTATCTCCGCCGCCCTGATCACTGCACCTCCCCCGCTTCCTTTCGACGCCATCTCAATCCTAACCCTCTCTCTCTCTCTCTCTCTCTCTCTCTCTCTCTCTCAGTTATTTGTCAAATTCTAAAGATTATTGATGCTGCAGCTTTTTTAAGCACAAATTCTTAAATATTATTCCATCATTATAAAATATCCGCAATGGGTTTTTTTATTTTTTTATCGTCATAAAGGGAAAAAAATTAAATGGCAGTGACAAAGATTCAATGGTCCAAGTTTTGAAACTTTGGATTGTCCTCTAATTTTTTTATTTTTTATTTTATCAAATTTTTTAAAAAAATATTCTTATAAGTTATATTTTTTCTATAACATTGTCACTTAGGCTCCATTTGGAACGGACTTATTCCTGATTTATTGCTTAAATAAAGCAAAAAAACTCAAGACATGTTTGGTTTGATGACTTTTCTTTGTTTTTTTGCTTTTTACTTTTAACTTTTTCAAGTGTAAATTTGGAGCAGCAAAAAAGTTGGTCAAATTTTGATTTTTTGACTTTTTTCCAGTTAAAACCACTGTAGCGGAGCTACAATATCTTTAATAAAGTTTTTCTAATACCAAAATACCATTGTGTTATATCTCTCTCATCCCCAACGGATTTGTATTTTATAGTTGCACATCCATCATCTACAAATCTCTCTCTATGAGATCTTCTCTTCATGCATAACCGAAAGTTCATAGATTTGACTCACGCCGGCCATTAATCAAGGAATCCTCTGTCCTCCGTGAGCCAGTCGTTCGCTCTCGCCATCGTTACCTTTGGATCACACAAGAGAATGTTGCCATCTCTTACGACGCACGAAGAACCATAGATCTATTCGTTGTCTATCGGAGATTTGTAGATCAGATCATCTTTACTGTCCTCTTTCAGCCATTATGCCGACCACCTCTCCCGTCGTCGTTAGCTACAAGAACCCTACTTTGGTAAGATCGAACCCTTGAATTTTTTATATTTTTAATTTTGTTTCTATTTTTTTGTTTTTTATATATTGAAATAACCTTTAAAGGCTCTTCTCTGTATATATATATATATATATATATATATATATATATATATATATATATATATATATATATATATCATTTTTTGTCTCTATATTTGCATCTGTTTCTCTCTCTATATTTGCGTCTGGTTCTATCTCTCTCTAAATGCTCTCTAATCAGTTGGGTATTTGGCCAAGTCGTGGACTTCCACACACAATTACTAGCATCTGAATTGCCCAAATCAAAAGAAAAAGAAAATGATTTGACTTCTTGCTAAGACATAATGAAATGCAATGGGAGTTTTCAATTTGATACCAAAGTTAGGAAATTCACTAGACTTTCCTTGCCCTCTATTCTGCTCAAATTCAGCTATGTTAGGTTAATTGTGAGAACTTAAGCTAATTTTCAATTGTGACACATTATGCTAATTTTCAATTGTAATGATATTTTGCATTTGTAATTGAGTTATATTTGTAATGATATTCTGCATTTGTATTACTAGTCAATGGATTTTCCTAGTTCACAACAACCCCAAAACTCGGATCAGAGTAATGGGAGTGGTAAGGGTAAGGGTAGGGTAAGTGATTCTACTCAATGTCAACAAATAATGAGTCAAGGAAAGTCCAAATATTGGCAACCAAATGGTGTTCAACCTATGAAAGCACAAAAGTTTTTCTTGAATGTGTTGCCCGCCAAATAGGAAGAGAAAACAAACCATTCCAATATTTGACTACGAAAGGGGATAATGAGGTTATGCAAGATTTCTACAACATGACAAACAGGTTCCACGACTGGAAGCAAATGAAGAACAAGTATGAATCATTAAAAAAAGATTGGGGACTCATGGATGCAGTTGAAAGATCCCGATAATAGTTGTACAGGACTTGGTTATAACCAACTACAGAGCATATTCACTGCACCAAAACATTGGTGGGACAAAATGATGAGGGTAATACAATGTTATTGTACAAGTTTGTAATTGCCTACAATTTTAATTTCATCAACTTTCTATCTATTTTACACTGTGTTATTTCAGCTTGACAAGAATTGTGGCAAATTTAGGGGAAAACTCTAGAGCATATGGACTTGATGTAGCAAATTCTTGGTGGGATGACTGCAATTGGGAAGACACAGTGGACCCCAAGTGAGGATTTGCCATTAATGGCCCTCATTGATAAGAGTAGTGGAAGTTCTGATGAGGCACCAATTGATGAGTTGAGGGTTGGTTTGGGTAGGCCAGAAAGAACCCCAAGTGTGGAGGCACAACGGGGTAAGAAAAGAGCCGATGAACCTTCATTAGGTAATAAATCAACGAGTGAAAAAAAGAAAATGTCTACAGCTTCCCGTTTGTCGCGGACAATGGATAAGATGCTAGAGGTTGTTCATTCTCAAGGTAATGAGGTCACTGTGAAAACTCATGCCAATAGGAACAATGCAATAACTGTTAACTGCCTACAATTATTGGCCAATATCCCAGGGATTGATCCACTGTCACCCTTATATTTGCTCGGGACGTAGTTAATTACAATCCCAGCAAATTGGGAGGTCTTTATGGGACTGTTAAACAATGACTTACGTCTAGCATGGCTGCAGCTGCACAGAGATCAACTCGCAGGGACTTCCATCCCACCTTTTCCTGCACCTTATCCTTACCGTTGGTCCCCCACACCTTCCTATTATTACCCTGGACAACCTTGATGTAGAGTAATGTTTGAGGGTTTTTTTATTCCTTTGTTTTTTGGACAGATTTAGTGTTGTTCATTTAAGGTTGCTATTGGGTTGTTGTTTTTTTCTTCTTGTCGACAGACTTGGTAAATGATGGCAACATATTTGGTTTGGTTAGTTTAGTAATGTTTGTGGTGTTTTTTTTTCTGTTAATAGATTTGGTTTGGTTAGTTTAGTAATGTACGTGGATTTTTTTTCTTGGACAGATTTGATAGTTGTTCTTTTCCAGGTTCCTATTGGGTTTTTT
>BRYE01000030.1:2177672-2187672 GCA_030159115.1 Actinidia arguta var. hypoleuca | reverse complement strand
AAATGGGCAGTGGGTGTAAAATTTTCAAAAACTAGTAGTTTTACTACCATTCAAACAAATTTGGGGTATTTAGTGGTTCACCACCGTTCAAACAAAAATTTGAAAAACTAGTAGTTCTACCACCATTCAAACATGTTAGCATAAAGCATCGATTTTGATGATTAGATTTATGTATGATAAACAATGTTTAGATACAATCTTTGAAAATCATTTTAAGAACTTAATCGAAAGTCAAACAACCTCACATGCTAAAATTATGCGACAATCATCCGTTTGACTCAAAAAATTGTCTCACAAGTTTGTTTTAGAGAATATACACGTGTGCATATTTTGAAAATATAATTTGAAGTTGTTTTGAAATATTTGACTCATTCACACTTAAGAAAATACAAACGAGTCTAAAAGAGTCGATACTCACTCAAAACTCAATTCATTCATTCCAACAAGTCATAATCCATGTTATGTGCTAATGAAACGTCTAGAAATGCTAAATTATCTCCCAAACTCATTTTGGGTAGTTAATGAGTTTGTTTATTGAAGGACATAGACTTATTGCTATAACTGTCACAAGTTCGGTCGACTGAACTTTCGATCGATGTTTTTCATTACCAACAGAATTTAACAGGCATTGACCGTAGTATGAGTCAGCCACTAGTTTGAAGAAAGGGCCGACCAAAGTTTGGCAAAACACTTAACCGAGGTTCAAGTTGGCTACTAGTTTTATGAAGCATCAACTGAAGTAATTTCGATTGATCAAAATCTGGAAAAACCCTCAATCAAAGTTTTAATCAGTCTCTGGAATGGATCTGTTCGACCAAAGTTGAAATAAGCTTCGACCAAACTTGAAGTTCGGTACGCCAAAGTGTCGACTGAAGTTTGAATTTTTGATCCTGAACGTCCAGATCAACGATCCAATGGCCCAAATTGAATTAGAATGGTTAATTTAGGTACATTTAATGCTAAAACAGTCATATTTCAATTTGGGGCTATAAATACACCCCTTGGGGTAGCTAAGAGATCATTGAAGAGCATTAAATCCCTATAACCCATTGCATTCAATTCTTCAACCTCTTGATCAATCTATTGAGCAAGGTTTGTTAGGTCAAAAAGAGAAAAATCACTTTAGAGATCCTTGATTATATTCATTATTCAACCAAAGTGATTGTGAGAAATTTGTTGATTCAAATTCACTTGAGAGAATTACCTTGAGTAATGCACTATTGTAATCCAAGAGAGAGTTATTCTATTGAAGACTAGAGGAGCTCTAGTTACTATTTTTTGATAGTAACTATTGTTGCCGGAAAGGCAAACTATAAGGGGCTGAAATAGGTTTGCTGCTAATAATGACCAATTAAAATTTACTTAGCAATAAATCAAATATGCACTCAATATATATATATATATATATATATATATATATATATATATATATATATATAAGCAATAAAAGATAAGAGAGGATAGTGCAAACAATTTATAGTAGTTTGGCCAATTCTTGTCGACGTTCACTTTCCAAGTCCTCCTTAGGATTCCATTATCTTCAAGTTTTCAGGTGCTTGAAAAACCTTTACATCCACTAAAGTACCTCTAGTTTTCAAGAGAATACCCTATCTTGGAATACAACCAATCACTCAAGGTGATCCTCTCAAAATGAATAAATATTGTAGCAATTAAAGCTCACCACCTCTAAATGCAAGATGAATACAACGAAAGTTCTCTCTAAAGTGGTTTTTCTTTTTTAATCTTATAAATTAATCTCACAATAAATGATCAAGATTGAAAACAAGTGTATATATAATTTATGACACTTCAATAATATCCCCAACAATACCAAAGGTTGAATTTATAGTACTTGAATGAAAACTAGTTGTGTCACTATTAAATGCTCCGAACTAGCCGTTCAATTTAATCTCAGCAATTGAATCTTGATCTGGATGCTCAGGATCAAAAATCAAACTTCGGTCGACCAAACTTTTACTTTGGTTGACCCTTTCGTTGACCAAACCTTAAGGTTGGCTGAGGATTGGCTTAGTTCCAGAGAGCTCATTCTGTTTTAGGGAAGACTCAAAACTTCGGTCGAGGGGTTATCCAACTTCAGTCGAGAATGCTTCAATTCCAAATAGAGCTTTAAACTTCGATTGAGGATTTCCTTAACATCGATCGATCGAAGTGTCAATCAAACTTTTGACAGTAGCAGCAATTGTGCAGCAGTTTACTATTTTTTTTCAAAATCAAAAGTCGTTAACAACCCAAGTTGAGTTTAAGTGATAATTTAACACTTTTAAAAGTTCCATTAGTATGATATTATTGATTATGACTTGTAAAGACTTAATGATTGCATTTTGAACATATATCAACTCTTCTAGGCTCAAATGTATGTTTCTTTTAAAGTGTGAGAAATTCTTATGTTTCAGATCAACTTCGAATTGAGTTTTCAAAGTATGCATGTATGTATGGTTTTAAGACAAACTTGTGTAACGTTGTTTTGAGTTAAACGAGTTATCGATGCGTCTTTATAACTTGTGAAAGTTGATTCCACGATTTTCAAAGTGTATTTACACATAGTTTATCATACATAAGTTCAATCATCAAAAATAAACTATAGCTTTATGCTAACAATCTCCCCCTTTTTGATGATGACACAATCTAGTTTTTGAAAATTGATATATGTTTTGAATTTACATGTTCCCCCTTACTCTTTGCTCTCCCTATCTTTATGCCTATCAATTTTTCTTATGTTTCATGTCATGAAGTAGATTTCAAGTGTTTATGAGATAAATATTCATATAATTTAAACACATGGGTAAGAGTATACCATATCGGGTTCGTCGAGCATTTTCCAACTTGTTCTTCAATTCTTTTAGATATCCTTCAAGTCAGTTCAATGCAATTTGAATAATAAGGAATAGATGCATATGACATACCAATCATATCAAAATAAGATATATCAATCCATGTGAAAACCATTCATAGCATAAAACAAAAATTATCCATAAATACACAAAAACTAAGAAAGTTTAGTTATAATACATATCAAAACAAATTAATGCTAACTTAAAAAAACTAACTCCAACTTTGAAAACTTCTTCTTTCTTCTCTCCCTTTGGGAAATTATCAAAACGTCAAAGAATGAGAGGATGTCAGAGGTGGATCAAACGTTGATAAAGAGTGAGGAGGCTATTGATCAATTCGGATAAGAGTTGATCCAACTCGTTCTCGAGGTGTGTCAATTGAGCTTGATGTTGTGCATGATACACCATTTGTTGTTGGTGATGTTCCAATTGGCGTTGCTAGATTTGCTCCATTTTGGAGTTCAATTGTCAATGTATTGCATGAACCAAGTGGGAGGAGTGTCATGAGCTAGAGAAAGTTGAGGGCTTGGATTATGAGGGATTTCCTCATTTTTATCATCAATACTCATTTATTTATAAGAGATTTTGACTATTTACTTCATCCTTTTCTTCTCGTTCAACTTTTTCTTCATCTCCCTCATTCAACACTTACACCTTGACTAAATAAATGCTCAATAAATCCTTTATCGATGAATTAATTGTGTTGGTCATGGAAGCTAACTTTAAAGTGCTCATAATTTTTTGTCAGAAGAGCATCCAAAGGTAGTGCCTTATTTTTGTGATTTCTCACATCAGACATCTCCTTTAGGACTAGGTAATTTAGATTCAGAGGCCTTTCAATCGCACTTCTATAAATAATGAGCTTGTCCATGGTTGTAACTTGATTGTAATGCCCCTTTTAGGGATTACATATTAGGCTATAAACCGATGGAATAACTTAAATTCTTTCTTAAGTTCTTTTGATTGCGAGGCCCCTATCGTTCCATTTATCGAGATTGCCTCATTCATAGTTCATTTCTGCCCAAATCGGTCCAATGTGCTTGGTTGTCTATAAATATGTTTTCCCCAACATTGGGAACTCTAATAATATTTGATAGAATACTTGGTGTGAGTATAATGTTTTTCCCTCTAGCCCTTGTATCTATGGTGAACTCATCATTTTCTAAAGTACCTATTTCTAGATTATAGTAGAAAAGTCTCACTAGAGTCGAGAACACATTGGTTGGCAGCGGCATCAACCCTTCCCATCCTTGAGCTTCTATCGGCTCCATCATCTTGCGCCGATATTTCTCTAAAAACTCAATATTGATATTCCACCTGGCAATAATTGCTCATTCCTTGAACTTTGGGACCCATATTGCTTGAATCTCCAAATTCTTGAATAGACGAGGTTTATATGAGAGGAGCTGGATTGCTAGAACTGACACCATCACCCGTTGGATCATTGGAGGAATATTTTGTTCTTGGTCTCTTCATGGTTGATTTGGGGATTTTGGGATCTAGGGTTTTGTAAAGAGAAAGAGGAGGAAATTGAGAGAGTGAGAGTGAGAGTGAGAAAGAGAGAGAGAGAGAGAGAGAGAGATGAGGATGGTTTTAGGTTTTGGGTTTGTTTAGAAGAGGAAGAGAAGGAGATAGATCTAAGGTTTAAGAGAGAGTGAATATTTTCGTAGAGAGAGAGATGAGTTAAAAAGAAATAAAAAGGAGAGAGAGTATTTAAAATTTGAAGGGTTGCATTTTTTTCTAAATTTCACGACTATCAATGTAACAACCCCCGATGCCTATAAGGCTTCACGTGGCACCGGGCAGCATCACACCGATTTCCCTTGTCCTTTTTCCTTTTAATTTGTTTTTTCCTTTTTTCCTTTTTCCTTTTAATTTGTTTTTTCCTTTTAATTTGCGGAAGAGAAGATATGTATATTTAGTTATTTATTTTGGAGCCAAAAGAGAATCAGTATTAAATTCATTCATTCAAAACACATGCCCATAACAATAGAGAAGTTGTACCTGTCTTATCATTAAATATATAAATTTACATACATACATGTTCAAAAGACCTCAGACATTCTAGTCAGGGCTACACTACATGAATTCACGTTCTTATCACATAACCTAACAAGTATCACTTAAGGTTTACATTATTCAAAATATGTATTTCTATCGTTCTACTCCATCTACTTGCCTTTATCTCCTGAAACATTGTCAAAAATAATATTCCCAAGCATCTTTGCTTAGCGTATAACCATAATCTCTAATATAGATTCAATACCATATTCAAAGTAAGAAAATACCATAGTAGATGTGCTTGCCCTCTATAATTATTAAATCATCTGGTATGTTTATTTTTCAGTTTCCAAGTGTAGGAACCTATCAGAGCATCAAAATACTCAAAATAACCGAGATCAACTCCACAGGGAACTCAATAGTGCATAGTTAAATTGGATTGCAAGTATTTGTACAAATAAAAAGAATTTTGTAGAAAAGTTTGGATAATATCTTTGAAAATGTTTTGTTTGAAGTTTTGATGTATTGTTTTTCAAGATTTGTAATCAATATATAAAAGATGGCATAGTCTAAGTACTTAGCCCTATTCTTTTACCAGATTTCCTAGTTCTTTCTTCTCTTTTATATTCAACCAATTCTCAAGGTAAAATGATATTGGTCGGAATATTTTTCAATGAAACTCAGTTTAGATCTAAAAATTATGTTTATGAATTGTCAATTGATTAAACTAATATGTCAAACGCTTAGAATGTAAGGAATCTAAGCATTATTTGTACCCAGGAATCTTGTTGACAAATAATCAAAGATTTATACAATTATAAGTTTTGATCTCTATATCTTCATTGATAAAATTCTTAACAAGCATTTAAAGTTCATATAAAAAGAATAAATAACGTAGTTTTATCTAGGATTAGATTAGGGCATAGTACTTAGACTAAACCAATAGAGTTAGCCTACCATAACTAAATAAAACTTAAGCATGTTTATGAACATTAGAAATATAAAACTGAAATCTACTAAACTAGAATTCAATTAGACTTATTAGAATAGAAATTGCATTACAAAATGTAAGAAAATTAATAAGTAATTGAAGTAGGAAAACCAGCCATTCAGGCGGAGAAAGCAAAATTTAACTAGCCATTCAGGCATAATATATGAGAATACTCGAAATATTGAAAGTACATAGATGGACAAATGAACTACAATTTCTAAGTCTTGATCTTATGTGTAGAAAATTGAAACTAGTGAAGAAAAGGAAAGAGAATTCAAAGAATTCTTTAAGTCTAATATCTATTCTAAAAGTGTTATTTTTTCTCCAAAAGGTAACTCTCTTTCTTTAAGGGCAATCCTCTTATTTATAGATGAAGGAATTTGGAGCATAGAGTCTTCAAAAAGTCCACAAAAACTGTCTTGCTATCAGCACCTTTCTTGCTTTGTCTACCTAACCCGACCAATCCAGCTTAAGTTTGAGATTTATAAAAACCATGAACATGATTTCAACAAACAAAAAAATGATGCAAAAATTTTGACATTAAACTAGTGATGGAAATATTTTATCAAAATAACATAACAAAACAACAATAATCTATTCAATTTTAAAATAAATGGCACTACTAAGGTCAACATGGACTTGTTAGTTTGTAATGACCTTGGTGCCAAAAATAAGGATAGACCAAAAGGGATGGCAACTCACAAAGTGATGTGGTATTCTACCCAAAATTATTGCCATCCATCCCTTAATACTGCGACTAATAACATAAATAAAAACAAAATAAAAATTAGCTAATTGTCCATAAATGGCATATTAGACTTAGGTGGAGATTTTTCTTTAAAGGCTACCATTTCATTCTAGATGCATTCGACAACATCAATCACAATCGAGTTCATCATAATATACAAAAACTCTACGTCAGCCAACTTCAGCTCCTTTTCAGACCTTGTTGGGAAAATGGTATAATGGATGATTTTTATCATCAATTTATACTTTAGTTCCATTTGCCCCAACACAAATTTCCCTCATGTGTAATTTTTAGGAGTTACTTAAATGGCATTGGCATAAACTTCTGCATCTAAAGGGGAGTGATTTCTATGGGGTTATTGAATTTGATCTTGACTAGGTCAGACGTAGTGCAAATATGAGGCAATTGTGTTAGCCGTTATCATGATCGTTTTGCCCTGAACCTTACTCTTTATGGTACTGAGACATCAACTTTCTTGTTTTTATAAAATCCCACACACATTCCCCGATGGTACCCATTTACTCTATTAAATAAAAATCTACCCCCTATTCAACAGAGTGCGTATAGTAATAACGTCAACTATTTGTTTTTTGTAGCACTTTTCTTTCACAAGTAACCCACCTCTTTTTTATTGATTTTTTCCATATCTTTCTTAGCCTCTGCTTTCTTACGTTGGGCATCACCTAGGCCTAGAGGCAATTCCTCCGATAACTCACTATCGGATTTTGACTACGAGTTTTCACCTATAGACTTTTCTCTTTTCTGTTCCCCCATACTTCCTCCCCTAGATGACCCTTCACCGCTTTTCTTACCACATCCTCTACCAGCCGTAACCTTATGACCCATTAACACACAAACACCCAATAATAACTTAGCCATCAAAACATTCATCAATGGACCAAAAACTAACTTAGTAGATTCCTTCAAGATTCAGGCCATTTGGTTTGTGGGTTTGGGGATAAATCTGTAAATATAGATGTTCTATGAAGTGTAAATCTAAGGTTTTGGGCAAATAAAGTATGTTTTCAAGCTTCTATAACGTAAATCCAAAGAAATTTTTTAAAAGAATTGAAATAGTCAAGATTTGGGATTTACTTCTTTGAAACTCTAACAATGGTGGAAGAACTTTACCCAAAAGAGAAAGGGAGAGAGAGAGTGCCTTTTTTCTTCAAATTCAGATGTTTTGGTGTGATTTGGTGAGGTTTTATGTGAGATTGGATAAACTTTATAGGAGATTTGAGAGAGAAATAGTGGTTTAAGAATGAGAGAAAGAGTTTGGGGGGCAGATAGAGACGGCTATGAGAGGGAAAGGTGAATGGTTTAGGTTTTCAGGTGTTTTAAATAAAGGGCCCAAACCTGAAATTTTTGAACTGCTCGTAGTTCTTGACCGGTCCAGACTTTCCCCGATCGGTCTGGTAATTCTGCTATGCTTACTAACCTCTTCTCGACTGGTTTAGCATTGTTTCGACCGTTCGGGTTTTACCCAAACCTTCTGTCCATTCCCCGACCGATCCAGTACTTCTCTGACCAGTCAAGCTTTTTCCCAACTTTCTGCCTTGCTCTTGACTAATCCATTAATAAATCCAACCAGTCCAGAATGCTTTGTTCCTAAAAAATTTCACTTTTTGTGCATTCTTCACCCCCAACTTGATTATTCTCACACTTTAACCCTCAAATTCATTATTTCTTAATTTTTGAAAATCCTTTTTCCTTTTATTCTCCACCCTCTTCCCTTGAATTTGGTTTCCTAAGCTTTTTCAAATGGGATTTTTCAGTGTATAGGCTCAAATTTAGGTTCAAAGGTTTTGACTTAAAATATTTGTTTCTTTAATGAATTTGATGGCCATTGTATCATACCTTATGTGTCATAATTTAGGTATTGAATAGAATTTAGCTAATTTTAACATGTTATGTAATTCCTTCAATATATAGTTCCAAATCCTCCATCATACATGCATAATATCAAGTTTTTGGTAACATTTAGGATTTTTTATGGGATTCAAATAACATGTTTAGTTCAAATAAACATTCATAACCACTGATTAAGTATTGTCTATTTCAATATTTAAAATTTTTAAATACTTTGGTCCTAGTTAACACTAATTACATAAAATTTTCTATCAGAATTAAGAATTAAAACCTTAGACACTCCAACTTAAACTATGTAGTGTCCTCAATGGAAAAATAAGAACACTTAGTAATTAGGGAATGAGGCCAACTATAAGTAGAGCATCCTTCCAAATAGTGCAATTCATCGTGGAGTTTAACCAACTTGTACGTTGCTTTTGGTCTAAAAAATAAATGCAATACATGTATACCCAAAATGCAATTGAATTAGGAAAGCATGCACCAAATAATAGGCTAATGCAAATTCAAATTCTATTCTACTATGTGCAATATGTAACAAGTTATGCTTTTTCAGATAGTTGGTAAGTCTTGATAGACAGGATCCACTAGAGTTTCTACCTCTTCTTTGCTTTTAAAATTTTGTAAGAATGTCTTGAGCCGCTAACCATTAACTTTAAAAATAGTCCAACTCGTTGGATTTTTAATTTCTATGGCTCCGTGTGGGTAAATTTTATTCACTAAATAAGGTCCTATCCAACGGGATCATAATTTTTCAGGGAACAGATGTAACTGAGAATTGTATAAAAGAACTTTTTGGTTAATTTCAAAGGTTTTTTGAATAATGTCATTATCGTGAAAACCTTTTACCTTTTCTTTAAAAATCATCGAGTTCTCATATGCATCATTCCTTAGCTCTTCTAACTCATTCAACTGGAGTTTTCTATGGGATCTGGCTTGGGGTAAACAAAAATTCAGTTGTTTTATTGCCCAATAAGCTTGATACTTCATTTTTACTAGCAAATGATAAGTTTTACCATAAACAAGATGATAAGGAGACATGCCCAACAGGGTCTTATAAGCAGTTTGATATGCCCACAAGGCATCAGTCAAATGCAAAGACCAATACTTTCTTGTGGGATTAACCGTCTTTTCTAGGATAAGCTTGATCTCTCTATTGGCTTGTTTAACCTGTCCATTAGTTTGGGGGTGATATGTAGTAGATTTTTTATGTGTAATTCCATATTTTTCTATTGGTGTCTCAATTGGTTTATTACAAAAATGGATTCTCTTATCATTGATTACTGCCCTTGGAATCCCAAATTGTGAAAAAATATATATTTTTTCAAAAATTTCACCACCTTTCTATGGTCACCAGTCCTTGTGGGTATAACTTCAACCCACGTCAACTGTTACCAAAATATATAGATAGCCATAAGACGGACGAAATGGTCCCATGAAATCAATACCCCTACAATAAAAAAATTCAATAACTAAGATGGGGGACATGGGCATCATGTTTAATTGGGTAACACACCCCAGATGTTGACATCTCTCTCATGT
>BRYE01000030.1:2172672-2175172 GCA_030159115.1 Actinidia arguta var. hypoleuca | reverse complement strand
GAATAATCATTCAGAAAATAATAAATTATATGGCCTGCCACTCTTTCTAGGATTTGATCAATAAATAGAAGTAAAAAGTGGTCTTTTCGTGTGCAAGAATTTAGCTTCCTATAATCAATACAAACTTTCCGCCCCGTGGTGACACGAGTTGGTACCAATTCCTCATTCTCATTCTTAACTATTGTTACCCAAAATTTTTCGGTACTACCTGAGTTGGGCTAACCCATTTGCTATCCGCAATTGGGTAAATGATTCCATCATCCACCAACTTTAACACCTTATTCCTAACCACATATTTCATATATGGATTCAGTCTTCATTGTGTCTGTTGGGATGGTTTGATGTCCTCCTCTAGGTAAATACGTTCCATCCAATGGAATTTCTAAGGGATTTTAGGATTGCTAGAAGTTCGGCCTCCTAATTACTATTAAGACTGAACAAAATTACCATTGAAAATGTCTCATCTTCTCCTAAAAAGACATACTTTAGGTTTGATGGAAGAATTTTTAACTCCAAAGTAGGAGGTTGAACATTCAAAGGAAGAATTTTAGTTTCATTGGGCGATAATTCCTCAAATTTTGGTGCCCATCTATTTAACTAAAAAATTTCACTACTGTCCAACAAAGAGTATAATGACTTAACTTTCTCATTTAAACTGTACTCTAAAGTTGTTGGATTTACCAAACATGATTCAAGTGGGTCAGAGCAAAGTGAGATCTGCATGCAGTTTTCCATTACACTCTCAATACAACTAACCTCTTGTATTTCGCCCTTGTCTACTACTTGCTTAGCTTCATTAAAAATATTAAGTTCGCAAGTCATATTTTCAAATGCTAGTCGCATCACTCCATTCCTTTATTGAATAAATGCATCAGAGTTTGCTAGGAATGGTTAACCTAGAATGATAGGATTCTGGGTAGTGGTATTTGTTACAGGTTGAGTGTCCAATACAATGAAATCTCCAGAAAAATAAATATATCAACTTGTATTAAGACATCCTCAACCATACCTCTAGGTACTCTGGTACTCTTATTTGCTAGTTGGAGAGTGACATTGGTGGGTTTTAACTCTCCCAATCCCAGTTGTTAGTACACAAAGTAAGGTAGTAGGTTGATACTTGCACCTAAATCCAATAAAGCATGTTCAATGTGAGTAGCCCCTATGACAATAGCTATTTGGGGACTGTCATAGTAGGTTCATTGAATAAGGTAGTAGGTTGATATTTGGGGACTGTCGTAGTTTGAATTATGGAGCTGGCTTGCTTCATTGAGAATATTTTTTTTTTGCACCTGCATTATGCTTTACTTTGTGAACAAATCTTTCAAAAATTTAGCATATGCAGGAATTTGTTTGATAGTTTCTAGTAAGGAATATTGATTTTCACTTGCTTGAAGAGCTTATAAATTTCAGCATTCAATGTTCCCTTCTTTGGAAATTGGAGTCTTTATAGAAATGGCACTAGTATTGTACAAGGCATTGGTTCTTTTCCCTTCTCCTCATACATAGGCTTCAACTCACTATTTAAAGGATCTAATTTCTCAAAACTCACCGCGAGAGACCTAGGAGCCTCAACATGAGCTGGGTTTGAACAGGTAGTTTTTGCAATCTCCTTGCCACTTCTCAAAGTAGTGACCAACTTTAAATGTTCTAAATGTGTGTTTGGCACTATAGAGGTATCCACACTATGTTATCCTTGAGGATTTTCTTGTGGTTGAGTAAGAAACTTCCCTTTCTCATTCTGTAGCCCCCCACAGCTATGGTCAGCTGGGTTCTAATGTCTCCAATGACCTGGTTGTTTTTATTCCACGCTTTTTGCTGACTATGAATAAAAGTCTGCAAAGTGTCCTCAAGATTCCTTTTTTGTGGGGGCTGGTACACATTTGGGTTTTGGTTATGATAATGGCCTTGTGGACCATTTACTTGACCCAAATTTTGATATCCACAGGGACCTGGTCCCACTAGATTAGCGTGTGATTGTGATGGGCCAGAATATTGCCCAAGCAACCCAAAATTTGTGTTTTTTGTATTTCTCTAAGAAAAATTAGGATGATTCTGCCATATTAGGTTGTATGTATTTGAGAATGCATTAGTAAAGATTTTTTGTGGTTGGTTGAGAGCATTGACCGAAATTTACTCTCCATTTTGTAATACTTCCTTAAATGCAGGTAAAATAGGGCATCCAACAATAGAATGCCCTTGTCTATCACAAATGACATATATTTTCATCATTGCTAGACGACGTGCTAACCTCATGAGTTTTCTTCAATTCTAAGGATTCTAATTTCTTAGCTAATTGTTTGCAGGTTGTCTTGTTCCCTTATAGTATATTTTCTATGGCTAGATGTGTTTTGGTTTGAGTCATGTCTTGTTCTATCAGCTGGATATGAAAAAATTCAAGATTGATTATTTTTTGCTAATTCATTGAAGAAGTTTAGAGCTTCTTTAGGGCTTTTTCTCGTAAGCTGCCCATTGCACTTCATGTTTATAAACTTCCTGGTTT
>BRYE01000030.1:2157672-2162672 GCA_030159115.1 Actinidia arguta var. hypoleuca | reverse complement strand
CGCACTACTGCTATGAGTGTCACGAGGGCAAGTTTGTTATGGGCAATTGGCATAGGGAAGTTAATTGATTTACCCCGTATTATATTCTTGGGAATTTGTTCTGCTTATGATTCATCTGACGCTAGGGGGTCTATGCCATGCACTGGGTTCCTCACGGCGTTATTTAAAAAGCATGAGATTTTTATCCCTGTAGACCTCATTAGGGCAGAACCAGAGAAGCCTATTGACAAGAATTCACTAACTCGGTCTTAGGTGTAAAGAAAGAAAAGCAAATTAGTCGTAGGTTCATCAGAGGCATCGGCTGTTTGGATAACTGAGTTGCAGGATGCACTGGGTTCCTCACGGCGTTATTTAAAAAGCATGAGATTTTTATCCCTGTAGACCTCATTAGGGCAGAACCAGAGAAGCCTATTGACAAGAATTCACTAACTCGGTCTTAGGTGTAAAGAAAGAAAAGAAAATTAGTCGTAGGTTCATCAGAGGCATCGGCTGTTTGGATAACTGAGTTGCAGGATGCAATTACAAACCTTAGGATTGATTTTGATACCAGAATGACTAGGGACTTGGAGTTTAGAGTGTGCTTTTATTTTTTTGTATTTATTATTAGTCTATAACTCTTGTTGGCTTAGTTAGGTAGTGCATTGGATTTATGCATGTTTTGTAGATCGTATTGATAACTTTTGAGGTACAGTTGATATATTTTGGATGCTATTAACTTGTGGCTAATGTTTGGATATATAAACACTGTTGTTATCTTTTTGATTTGTCTAATGCAAAATCATTCTTTTATGATTTTGAGTTGATAAAACAGGTTTACTTTCTATTCCATTATATATTGAATGTCATCCAAAATAGGTTGGTTTTCTGATTTCTTTGAATTATATTGTGACTCTTTGCATTCCATGTTTATAATATGATACTTTATATGTTGTGGATGTATTGAGACTTCTTAGGATTGGGATAATAATTAAATCATTGTGTTTTATTTTCAAAGATAGTTGAAGCAACTAGTGATTTTACATAGTATGATATTTAAGCGGATTATCATGTTAATTCAGTCTTGCATGCTTAATACTTTACTATATGTGTTGTATATAGAGAGATGATAACTTATACTGAGCACTAGTTGTGTTTTCAAAAGAAAAATTAATATAAATTGACATAACTACTTCCCTAAAGTGGAGATTTATACCTTGTGAACTTTAGAGACATGAATCATTTTTGTGAGCAGTTTTATCTATACTCAAGAAAATTTATTGAACTTCATTATTTGAATAACTTCATTATTTGAATTTAGCTTCAATAGTATTTTTATCTATACTCAAGTCGTATAATTCCGGATACTTGAGGCCATATAAATGAAAAAAAGTCCAAGAAAATAGAGAGAATTAATCGGTAATAGATCTCAATATTTGCATTGACCACTACACATGCCAACTTAATAAGCATACACTTCAAACTTCTTTTCTTTATATACTTTTCAACTTTCTCCAAATATATAGTATTGAACTCCTTTATTTTGGTTCTCAACAAAAAAAAAATCTTTCTTTTTTTTCTTTTTTTTTCTTTTTCATTTCCCTTTCTTTGTTTTTTCTCAACTTTTCAAAAATCATACAATACATCTTTTTTCCCAAATTTATGACAAATTCCAGAATCAACACGCTTTTTGAGATCATTTTGTACACCATTACCGAAAAGAATGACAGAAAGGAAATAAATAAATGAATTGGCCTCAATGTAACGAAATCCGAACATGCGCAAATCAAATAGTTCAACCATATAAAAGGCATCAAAGAAAAAAATGAATTGTCCTCAATGTAACCAAATTCAAACATATTGAAGCTATTCAAACAATGAAGTTCAATAAATTTCTTTAAATATAGGTAAAATCACTCACATAAATGATTCATGACTCTAAAACTCACAAGGTATAAATCTCCACTTCATGGACGTAGTTATGTGGATTTATAATAATTTTTATTTTGAAAACACAACTCGTGCTCAGTGTAAGTTATCATCTCTCTCTATACAGCACAGATAGTAAAGTATTAAGCATGCCAGACTAAATTAACATGATAATCCTCTTAAACATCATACTATGCAAAGTCACTAGTTGATTCAACTATCTTTGAAAATAAAACACAATGATTTAATTATGGTTCCAATCCTAAGAAATCTCAATACATCCACAACATATTAAATATCATATTATAAACATGAAATGCAAAGAGTCACAATGTAATTCAAAGAAACCAGAAAACTAACCTATTTTGGATGACATTCAATATATAATGGAATAGAAAATAAACCTATTTTACCAACTCATAATCATAGAAGAATGATTTTGCATTAGATAGATCAAAAGATAGCAACAATATTTAAATATCAAAACATTGACCACAAGTTAATAGCATCCAAAACATGTCAACCGTATCTCAAATGTATTCAAAATGATCCACAAAATATGGATAAAAACTAATAAACTACTTAATTGAGCCAACAATTCTTCAATTTTGTGGACATTTAAAAAAAAAAATTGATTTTTTTTTGAATATGTTCTACCATAACCTATCAACTATCCTAAGAACTAACAACATAAAATCTAAAACAAGGAACCAGATCACCAAAAACTAAACTATCATAAAATAAAAAAATATTCACGCACTATGAAATACCCCTAATTAGAGATGAGCATTTTCCGAAATGTGGAGAAAAAAAACGACATGATGATGGACGGGCGGGGGAAAGGCGAAAGGGTGGGACAACATGCCTTCCCCCTAACTAGGGTTAAACTATCTTCGACCTAACCACTTATTATACAACATACATGGAATGAATTATTTCTCAATTCATTCAAAAGGCGATGGATCACGTAGATCCACACATTCAACTTCTCCCTACTCAAGCTCAAGATAGGGTTTCAATCGATGCCCATTGACTTTAAAAACATTACCATTTCTGAGGTTCTGGATTTCAACTACCCCATGAGGTAAGACATCTTAGACAATGAAAGGTCCGAACCATTTACTTTGAAGCTTACCCGAAAGTAAGTGTAACTGAAAATTGTATAATAAGACTTTTTGACCAACTTTGAAAGATTTATGTGAAATATGTTGATCATGCACATACTTCATCTTTTCTTTTGAGATTTTTGAGTTCTCTTACGCGTCATTCCTTATCTTTTCTAGTTCATTGAGTTACAATTATCATAATGGACCCACCTTATCAAGACTCGTGTTAAATTGGGGGATAGCCTAATACGCCTTGTGTTCTATTTTAACCAAGAGGTGTGCCACGTCTTTCTATACACAAGTCTATATGAAGATGACCCTAGGATGGTCTGTTATGTAGTCCTATATGCCCATATGCATCCACTAACTGGAAGGACCAATCCTTACGATTAGGGTTGACGGTTTTCTTAAGGACTTGTTTGATGTCCCTATTTGCTAACTCAACTTGGTCTTGTATTTTGGAGTGATAAGGTGTACCAATCTTATGAATCACCCTGTAGTTTCTCATTAAGAGAATTATGGGCTTGTTATAAAAGTGGGAGCCACCATCACTGATGATAGCTTGGGACATACCAAACCTAGAGAAAATGTATTCCTTCAAGAACTTGACCACAACAACATGGTCATTGGTACATGCCAATATGGCTTCTACCCACTTGGACATATAGTCTATGGACACTAAAATATAGAGATAGTTAGGAAATGGTCCCATAAAATCAATACCCCAACAATCAAAGACCTCAACGATAATGATAGGGGTAAGCGGCATCATGCGCCTTCAAGATAGACTTCCTAAACGTTGGCATCTATCACATGACGTGTAGAAAGTATGAGCATCATGGAACAAGGTGGGCTAGTATAAACCTCTTTTCAAGATCTTTGCAATAGTTTTGCATGATGAAAAGTGCCATCACATGCTTGTGAATGACAAAACTCTGTTATGTTCTTCATCTTATTTTCGGAAACACACCGACGAACAATTTATTCGAGACAATACTTAAACAAGTAAGGATCTTCTCAAGAAAAATACCTTACATTCCTAAGAAACTTCTTCTTATCAATGCTAGATCAATATGATGGTATCCTGCCAGTGGCTAAATAGTTTGCAATGTCTACATACCATGGGGTCAATGTATTTATATGTGTAGTGATTTGAAAGAGTTAGCTCAAACAAGAAGTGTTCATTGTTTAGAAGGTGGTCTTCGGCTTCCCCATTAGTAGGGAGTCACGACAAGTGATCGGCTACTACGTTTTTGACCCATTTCTTATCTCGAATTTTAATATGGAACTCTTATAACAAGAGAATCCACCAGATGAGTCGGGGCTTTGCATCGGGTTTACTCAAGAGGTACTTAAGTGCAGAGTGATCGGTATATATGATAACAAGCGATCCAACTAAGTATGACCTAAATTTATGAAGTGTAAAAATCACGGCAAGTAGTTCTGTCTCTGTGGTGGTATAATTTAGTTGAGTATCATTGAGGGTTTTACTAGCATAGTATATGACAAATGGCTTCTTATCTACCCTTTGTCCCAAAATAGTCCCCATCGCATGGTCACTCATGTCACACATCAATTCAAAATTAAGAGACCAATCGGGTGTTCTAATAATTTGTGCAGTGGTGAGACGCCCTTTGAGTTTATCAAAGGCTTCTTGACATTGTGGTGTCCACTCAAAGGGTACATCTAAAGAAAGCAAGTGGCACAAAGGTCTAGATATGACACTAAACCTTTCAATGAAGTGCCGGTAGAACCTGACATGCCCTAAAAATGATCTTACATCTATTATTCTAAACTAAAATAGCCATAAAAATCCTAAATATATGTTGTCCCATTCATAAAATAAAAGGAAGATATACATAGACTTCACAATTCAAGTCCTAGTAGGAATAGGATTCTGTCTTGAAAATCCTTCTTAGAGTTCGAATGCCTCTAACAGCGTTCAAACCCTCAGGCCAATTTTCTTTTTTCTTCATACAGCGTTCGAGC
>BRYE01000030.1:2115172-2117672 GCA_030159115.1 Actinidia arguta var. hypoleuca | reverse complement strand
TTATTCAATTCAGTTTCATGTATCTTATACATTTTAGAAGTAATTAAATAAAGTCGTCAACTAATTTACCAAGCATATAAAGATACATTTAATTTAATCAAAATATTTCTATTAAATAATATAGAATAAAGCCAAAACTAAAATTAATTTTTTTTATTAATAGAAATAAATAGATAGTCATATAAAACTAATATTTTATTTGAAAAAAAAATAATTCTCCTCCTCCTATAGACACTTCAGCAACTTTTGCTTCCAAGTCTAGTAACTCTTGCTTTCAAGCCTAGGTGCAACGTAAACTCACCATCACTTAACTTTCTAATTTTTTTAAATCCCTACAATGTGTTACAAATGTGATTTATTGCACTGAAATCTACACACTGGGAATTTGATGTACCCGCAATAAAGATTACATCAATACAAGTGATTCAACTACACCTGAGTTCATTTTTCGAGTCAGGTAGTATGGACAGTTCCTTTTGCAATGACCCGCACCCTCATAGTGAAAACACCTTTCTTTGGGTTTTGGTTCATTTGCTTTCTTCCCTTTATCAATGCCCCTTTTTTGATTTAGATTTTGTTTGGGTTACTTAGAGCATTCTTCTTTTTCAATGTTTCAAGTTTATCTAAATCCTATTTTGGTGCATTAGTCATGGGAAGATCTGGACGTTCCTCATTTGAAATATATTTGAACCCTTACAATGTTCAGATTTCTCTTTCAGTCCATATAATTTGGTCCAGTCAACTTATTTTAATTTAGAATGATTACAAGTGGATTAAAATGACATTTGATAATAAATCAAACATAAACATTGATGCAAAATGATTAAACTCTTATTTTCATTATAATAAAGTGGTATCATCGTTTCACTATAATATGAATGAATCGGACCTCAACCAAATAAATAAAATACCTTCGTGGGGAAGTCAATGTTATCTATATGATTAGGAGGACAATCATATCCATTATGATTTTACCATCTAGACATTCCATGTCAAATAAAATCATAATACTTAATCTTCCTTGGTCTTCAAAAGTTAATGATCAAACTCTATGAGGAGAATATCATTCACTTTTGATTAAGTGTATACCATCATCTAGAATCAAAAAGCAACCATTGTAAATAGTGTTTCTATAGGGAAATCACTTTTCACCCTGTCTCTTCCAATCTTGTAATCAACAAGAATAAACACCCTCCCTATGAAGGCCACACCAGAGATGACTCAAGGTGTATATCCTTATCTTACTATGAACCAATGATAGAAGACAGTGCAATTTTCATAGAATCCCTCTCCCAATAAATTTTGTAAAAATAGGATCATATTATACATCACATGCATAAAATAAAATCTCACTACCCATATTCAACTTAACTTTTTGTAAATTAATAATTAACACATAGTTGTAGTCTATTCATGGATCATGATTAATATTTACTATGATCTGCATCATTAAATATTATCCTAACATGCATCACATATTAATATAAATCGTACAGTAACAATTAACTCTATTTTTCTCTAATGGTAAAGCCTACAAGAAAATAAATAAAACTTATTAAATTTAGGATGTCTTTCATAGTCCATCTTCATGCATCATCCAAGAACACCCACCGTTAGATCTTCAATCCTTCCATCTTCAAGGAATAGAAATATTACAAGAAGACCTCTACCCACATGCATGGGCTTACATGATGATCTAAAATAATAATAAAAAATAGAAAAACCAATAGAACTTGTCCTATAGTGGGCAATTCAAGTCCATTGTCCTTTACAAACTCCTAATGGACAAACATAAGAGATAGAGTACCATACATCACAATTCATCACATGAAAAATAGGCATGCTATATTAGAAAGAATTAAGATTTAGTTATTATTGACCTAGAACACATATCTAAATCTTTTTTTAAGATTTTTAAAGAAAAAATTTGGAATCGATTTTTGGTTCTATATAATAAATTATTGAATCTCAATTACCGTTAATATAACTTGATATAATCTAAACAGATGCATATAAACTACTCCTGTTAATTGATGATTAATGAATAATACGAGAATAAAAATACTTTTTATCATCAACGTTGATAGATTAATATGGTGTGGCTCTGATACCAATTGAAGGGATGCATCCTTGTAACAAAAGCTAAGTTTTTAATTTTTTCTATTTCAGATCTTAAATCATGTAATCGTACAATGTTGATCAGGAGAGGCAGCTCAATATACGTTAATGATAATGAGAATAATCAAGGATTAAAGCCGAAAACCTGTTGAACGTGCCTGTTACATGCACTGCTGCTATTTGCTGGTTGATGCGCTTGTTACCTATTGCGCGTTGCCCTCAGCCGCGGTTGCTCCCTAATTTGGACGCTACCCTACTGATGCCTATACCACGACTACACTATTGTTGGGGCCGGCTACTGCTGTTATTACTATTTACAACGACTATTATTTGGCGGCGACGACTGCGGATGTTTACTACTATGCCCTATAACACTACTGCT
>BRYE01000030.1:2107672-2112672 GCA_030159115.1 Actinidia arguta var. hypoleuca | reverse complement strand
CTTACTCTCTCTCTATATATGATTTGTCTCTCACTCAAACCCTAACCTCTTCCATCTCTCTCTCTCTCTCTCCTAACACTAACCCTAAACTTTTTTCTCCTTATATGATATTCTCACTCTCATTCTCAGATACGTTATGTCTTTCGAATCTATAAATTAGTCATGATTAGACCAAGCATGCGGCTAATGATCCAAGGGGTGATGGGGCCGAACCAAGTAATCCACCCCCACTCGTGTTTAATAAACCACGCCTCTTCAAGAATCTAGGGATTCAAGCGACGCGGCTGCAGGATTTAAAGAATGAAACATCATCACATGTAAAAATATTGATGTTGAGTTTCTAGAAAAATATTAGCGAAAGATGATGAAACCGGTAAAGGCACAAGGATGGGAATGAATGGTGCCACTACCCACGAGTATTTACCCAAACCTAATAAGAATATTTTATTACAACCTCAAAGTAGCAACCCTGGATAATGTAGAATTTACAATATATAAAAGGGTTCAAGGGAAAAATATAGTGCTCACTCCAAGTATTTTGTTAGATATCATTGGTGTTCCCAGTATAGGGGATAATCTATTTATAGACAAACCTAGTCAATTTGATGGGCTTGCTCATAAAGTCATGTTAAATGATGAAATATCAATTAGAGGATATATAAGTGCCTCGAAAACCAAAGAATTGAAGACGAAATATAGGTTATTCCATAGATTTATCGCATAGAATGTAATCCTTAAAAAGGGGCATTACAATTAAGTAACTACCATGGATAACTTCATCATCTATAGGAGTGCTATTGGAAAAACCTTAAATCTGAACTATTTGATCTTAAGGGAGATGGATGATGTGAGAAATCATAAGTCTAGGGCGTTGCCTTTCGGTTTCTTTTTTATTAAGGTTTTTAAGAACTTTTGGGTTAGTTTTAGAAACCAACATGATCAACACATAGATGGAAGCTTTACTGAGTATCTTATTAGACGTGGTATAAGTATTGATACCATGAAAAATGAGGAAAATGAATAAATATGAGACAAAGCTCAAAGTTAGCAACCTGATATGCATGTGGATGTGGATGTGGATGTGGATGATTCACTACACACTGAGGAGATTTCCTTTGAACCTAGGGACCATGGTGTTCCATCACAAGAAGTACCTCCTTTTTGGCACTTTCTCATGGAGAACATTGGACGCATAAATACTACAATGGAATGCATGAAGTAACGTCAAAAAAGGTCTAAGCAGTATCGTGAGTAGATCTAAGCAACAAGAGGAGTTTCATCTACAATATCATGATTGAATGGAATATCTCGAAAGCCAGCTGGAACAACGTACCATGGCTTATGCACATCAGCCTCCTCTTCCAACATCTTCATTTATAAAATTCGATAGGCATGAAGCTAGGGGGATCATAAAGCAAGGGGGAGCATTGAAATTATAGCATATTTGACTTTTTAAAATCTAGATTATGCCATCATCAAAGAGGGGGAGATTATTAGCATAAATGTGAAATTGATTTTGACGATTATGATTATATATGATAAACAATGTTTAAAATACATTCTTTGAACATCCTTTTAAGAACTTAATCAAAAGTCAAACACGTGCACATGCTACAATTATGCAGCACTCATTCGTTTGACTCAAAACATTGTCTCGCAAGTTTGTTTTGAGAATATACACATGTGCATACTTTGAAAACACAATTTGGAGTTGTTTTGAAATATTTGACTCGCTCACACTTAAGAAAACAAAAACGAGTCTAAAAGAGTCGATACTCATTCAAAACTCAATATGTTCGTTCTAACAAGTCATAATCTATGTTATAATGCTAATGGAACTTGTAAAACTATTAAATTATCTCCCAATTTTATTTTGGATAGTTGACGAGTTTGTTTATTGAAGGACATAGGCTTATTATTGAAATTGTCACAAGTTCATTCGACTAAAATTGCCAATCTTGTTGTAGCACAAGTAGATTTAAGTATTTTGTAGGGAAAAAAGGAATAAAAGGGTAGTTGGAAGCACAAGGACCATGATAGGTTAAAGAGAAGTGATGGGCCTGAAGTTGCAGGAAGAAACCAGAGAAAGCTTGCCCGACCGATCCAGCCAAACTCTAGACCGGTCAAAGAAGAGGTAAAATCAGCAAAGTTAAAATCTCCATACGTGGACCGGTCGAACCAATTCTCTACCGGTTCAAAATCCATCAACAACTAAACTGCCATGCCTGGATCGGTCCAGGAATTTTTTTACTAGTCCAGGAGGGGGCAGAAGCTATAGGGCAAAAACTGCCATAAGCTCGACCAGTCGAACTATTCCTGGACCGGTCGGGCTAGGTTGGTAGAGCAATTAATGCACGTACAGCAAGGCAGCTTTGGAGGACTTTATGGCTACTCTATTCTCCAATTTTATTCCTCTATAAATTGGATTAATGCCTTTGAAGGCAAGACACTTACCTTTTGGGATTGAAAACAATTTTAGAATAGTTCTTAACCTTGAAGAATTCTTAGAATTCTCTTTTCTTTTCTTGCTTAGTTTCAATTCAAAGACATAGATCAAGATTCAAGAATTGTAGTTTGTTTTGTTCACAAATATACTTTCAGTATTTTGAGTCATGTATTTAAATTTGATTTATCCGCCTGAATGGCTAGTTTAAACTCTAAATTATCCGCCTTAATGGCTGGTTTTCTACTTCAATTATTTGTTAATTTCTTTATATTTCATAATTGAATTTCTAGTTGTTTAAACCTAATTGAATTCATGTTTTAAAGTAATTTCAGTTTTTATCTTACTAATGTCCATAAACATGCTCAAGTATTGCTTAGTCATGTTAGGCTAAAATTGTTGGCTTGGTCCAAGCGTCTTATTCTAATCCAATCATAGATAAAACTAGTTCTTTCTTTCTCTTAAATAAACTTCAAAGGTTGTTGCGAATTTGATCAATGATAATGCAAAGATCTAAACTTAGAATTGTATAACTCTTTGATTATTTGTCAACAAGATTACTTAGTAAAAATAATGCTTAGATTCCTTACATTCTAAGGGTTTGAAGTATTAGTTTAATCAATTGTCAATTCATAAACATATTTTTAGATATAAACTGAGTTTCATTATAAAATATTTCAACCAATATCATTTTACCTTGAGAATTAGTTCAACACAAATGAGAGGAAAGAAACTAAGAAATCTGGTAAATGAATAGAGTTAAAGTACTTGGATTATGCCATCTTTTATATATTGATCACAAATCTTAAAAGAATTACAACAAAACCTTTTATAAATTTCTTGTTACAATTACATTACTTGCAACACTAATTTAACTATGCAATATTGAGTTCCCTATGGATTCGATCTCAGTACTTTCGAGTATTATGTTGCTCTAGTAGGTTTCTACGCTTGGGAATTGCAAAATAGACAAACAAGATGATTGGATAACTGTAGAGGGCAAGCATTTTGGACACCGTTGCTGAGGACTTTCTTTAGAGCACAAACATTAAAATTTTGTGATTGCATCACAAGGGTTATAAGTAAAATTCTTTCATTCTTTTTAAATACTTGTCATAGTATAAATTACGTGTTGGAGAGGAGTTGAGAATTGCATGTCAGTATGGTATTGAGGCATAACCGGTAGATTAACATGAATGGACCAACCACCACACAACAACATGGAGGGACATGAAGAAGAGGGCAGAGTTCGCCTTCAACTTCAAGTTTCCAATGAGACCCCTATGCCTCACGGACGTCATATGCAAGATTATCTTAACTTAACTAGAGTATTGGCATCATCATGCATAATATTGCCTGCCAATGCGCACACATTTATCACTAAACCAAGCATGTTGCCATCGCTTCCCGCTTTCCACAGAATGGAAAATGAGAGTCCGTACTTACACGTAAAAGAATTTGAAGAAATGGTAGGCAAGATGGTTGATGGTCCTCAAAGAGATGATATAGCCCATATTAAACTTTTTCCTTTTTCATTAAAGGATCGAATGAAAATTTGGCTGAACTCTCTTAGAGCTTGTTCTATAAACAATGCAAGAAGAATTTTTTTTAAAAAAATATTCCCATGAACAAAACTGGATTCCTTAAGAAATTAATCTTTAATTTCAAGAAAGGAAATATGAGTCATTTTATGCATGTTGGGAAAGATACAAAGACTTGTTAAACGCCATACCACATCATGGTTATGATACTGGTCGCATTTGGAGTTTCTTTTATGAGGGTATTTCATCCTAAATAAGGCAGTTCATAAACTCACACACACATGTGAGACAATCATACACATGCATGCCACCCATACCCACACATGGACAACCATTGTACATGCACACTACTCATGCACCACAAACACACACATGCACTCACACACGGGGATAAACATGCACCATTCCACATGCATGGTGACATATGTCTCCATGTGTCCTCCATGCACACCCTTAGGTGGCTGCCATGTGTCAACATTGTGCGTGCAGGCACGCATCCCTGGATATTTTTTGTGTCTATTACATGACGCATTATCATGTTACTAGTAATTGCCCGTGCCCACAGGTAGTATGCAAAAAAAAAAATTCACACCTTAGGTATACTCGTTAGAGTTTTACAACTTAAAAAATATATACGATATAAACGTCATATAAGAGATACATTACTATTAAATAAAAAATAAATTACAAAGTATAATAATTTTAAAAAAGTGTTGCTAGTTTGACCATTTGATCAGAACCTATGTGAGCCACACATCTTTGAGAAAAAAGAAGTGATATTTTTTTTAGAGAAAAAATAGTCTCAAGTGAAATCTCAGTTATTGAATTAACTCAAATGAATTTCAACAGTAAATAGTGAGAGATGGTTTGAAAGACTCAAAAATATTTATATTTTATATTATCAATAGTTTGAAAGATTCAAAAATATTTGTGTCTTATATTATAGTTTCGTTATCCTTATTATGATAAATTTATTTAAATATTTATTTTTACTCAAATATTTTTATTACGCCCGT
>BRYE01000030.1:2100172-2102672 GCA_030159115.1 Actinidia arguta var. hypoleuca | reverse complement strand
TCTTGATTCGCGACCTCTTCTTGAGCTTCTTCCATTTCCATTCATCGTTGATTTTCTACTCCAATGGAGTGTTGATTCGTTAGTTGTTGTTGCGACTGCTAAAATTATTGTTGGCCATGCACTGCTCTAACTAGCATTTGCATCATCTCCCTCAATTCATTCATCTTTTGCATATTATTCATTTTGTTTCCTTGCCAAGTTGCTTGAGTGTTCACCATTGCAATCAATCTAGGGAAACGTAGCATAATTACTAAACGTAATACATGCTCACTTGATAATATATATTAGTCTAGTGCAATTATAGTGTAAATACCTATTTAACTCTGGATTTTTAGAAAATCTGTAAACTATTGCTCTGATACCACTTGCACTCACACACGATAACAAACATGCACCACTCCACATGCATGGTGACATATGTCACCATGTATTTTCCATGCACACCCTTAAGTGGTTGCCACATGTCAACATTGTGCATGGAGGCATGCATCCCTAGGTATATTTTGTGTCTATTATGTGATGCATTATCGTGTTATGTTTTACACTTAATTGTGGAGTAATACATATAATTTAACTGCGAAAATATTGATTGCGTTTAAATTTAAATAAAATTAACTCGGTTACTAATTTAATACTTATTTTTGCAAGTCGGGGTCTTACAATATTGATCACAAATCTTAAAAGAATTACAACAAAACTTTTCACAAATTTCTTGTTACAATTACATTACTTGCAATACTAATTTAACTGTGCAATATTGAGTTCTCTATGGATTCGATCTCGGTATTTTTGAGTATTATGCTACTCTGGTAGGTTCCTATGCTTGGGAACCACATAATAGACAAACAAGATGTTTAGATAACTATAAAGGACAAGTAATTGAAGTTGAGGATACCATTGACTGAAGTTTGAGTTAGCTATTGGTTTGAAGAAATGGTTGACTGAAGTTAGGCAAAACACTCGACCAAAGTTCAAGTTGGCTTCGGTCAATCGAAGTTTGGCAAAACCCTCTGTCGAAGTTTTAATCAGTCTTTGAAATAGATCAGGTTGATCGAAGTTGAAATAATCTTCGATAGAACTTGAAGTTTGGTCGAGCGAAGTGTTGACCAAAGTTTGAACTTTTGATCCTGAACGTCCAGATCAAAGATCCAACGACCTAAATTGAATCAAAATGGCTAGGTTAAGTGTATTTAATGTTACAACAACCATATTTTAATTTGGGGTTATAAATGCAACCCTTGGGGTAGTTGTGAGGTCATTGAAGATCATTAAATTCCTACAACCCATCGCATTCAATTCTTCAACCTATTGACCAATCTATTGCGCTAGATTTGTTAGACCAAAAAGAAAAAAATCACTCTAGAGATGCTTAATTGTATTCATTATTCAACTAGAGTTTTTTGAGGAATTTGTTGATTCAAATTCATTTGAGAGAATCACCTTGAGTATTATACTATTATAATCCAAGAGAGATCATTTTATTGAAGACTAAAAAGAGCCCTAGTGTTGAAGAAATTATAAAGATTTAGAAGCACCCAGAAGCTTGTGAAGATAGTAAATTCCTAAGGAGGCTTAGAGAGTGGACGTACGCAATGTTTTGCCGAACCACTATAAATCTATTTGCAATCTCTCTTTCCTCACTCTCATTATAATTGCTTATTTATTATATTGAGTGCATATTAGATTTATTATTAATTAAATTTTAATTTGACATTATTAGAGCAAACCTATTTCATCCCTTCATAGTTTGCCTTTTGGGTAACAAATAAAATTTGAATTTTAGTAGTTTTACACCATTCAAACAATTTTTTTGAAAATTAGTCATTTTACCTTTACTTAAGTGGAAATTTTAAAAACTAGGTGCTATAATATTTATTTTGATGATGTTAATGTTGCATCATGTATGCGCTTAATATTGATATGTTCACATGATACTGTTTGACACAAAATGTATCTTATTAATGCATTATACTCTTAATAGCATTGTGTATCTTATTAATGAATATATACTAGATCCATCGCATGATTATATGTATTATACCTTAGTATTTTTCACTTTATCTTGTCATGCTTCACATAACATCACTCTAAGTAATGTGATGTTATATTGTCTATCTTTATTTTAATTAGATGCATTTGATGATATGTTGTAATCATTGAGTTGCATGCTATACATGTTGGTATATCTATCTTAACTCAATGAACACATTGCTTGAAGTGCTCTACATGCTTTGGATTGTCTACATTATACTTAGACCTACTTTTAACTTGCAACAAGTTCTATCACATGCTAAATGCAACATTCTCTAGAGAATTTGCTTGCACACATCACATCTCCATATTTTGTATTTGTACTTGTAATACCCCGAACCCATAAATTTCTTTTATTCATGCCTTAATGAAAAATTTAATCCTATTAGGACCTAATTGTAAGTATTTTATGGTCAAAGTGGTCAAAAGTGACCAAAATAGATTAAATGACCAATTAGGAGGAAGGTTG
>BRYE01000030.1:2070172-2077672 GCA_030159115.1 Actinidia arguta var. hypoleuca | reverse complement strand
AAATAGAGTTAGATTGTAATATCTACTCTTAGAAGAAAGTTTTTCTTAAAACAAATCATCCTCAAATTTTTAAAGGGCTTGCTTGCCCTAAAGGGATTTGTGAGTGTTAGTTTAAACAGTCATTCTTTGGAGAGTTTGTGGAAGTAAACTCTTAAGGAACTCTAGCTCCTCATAATAGCTAGGGATAGGGTATTAGCAATCACCCGAATAAGATTGCCGCGGTTGATGAGCACATTGGGAAGGCTAGGCATTATAAAAGTTTGCAAAGCACCCATAAGCTTTGTCATATAGTGGAACACTTAAGGGCGCCTTGAGAAGTAGACGTAGACAAGCGAATTAACCGAACCACTATAAATTGTTGTTCGCACTCTCTATCCCTCAACTCTTTTAATCTTTCGCTTTGTATTATATATTTGCTAATATTATTTGTTATTGTCATATTTATTATTAGAAGTATTCAATTAAGGAGTAATTAATTTGGAGATTTAGTTGTGTAAATTTTAATTAGGTAATTTAGTTACAAACCTATTTAACCCCCTTTTAGTTTGCCATCCGGGGTAATACTAGGCATTCAAATGCTTTTTAGTGGTTATACCTGTCAAACCCACTCTCGTAGGACCTATGCCCACACAAAGTGACGTGATCAACCATAACATGCTACTGTCCCATAAATAAAATATGTCAAACTATTATAAGAAAATTTTATACAACTGAAAATATAGTCCAACCCACATAATAATATTCCAAGCTCACTCTAAATAAATTGGGAATATAAAAATTCCCTTAAAAGCACTCAATAATAATAAATTTCAACATCTCACGACCAACAATAAATATTACAATCCAAAAATATCAAAAACTCTCAAACTTGTACTGTAGTGGATCGACTTCTATCTCGAACCAATATCTGTAACCAAAAAGGTAACAGAAGAGTATACTTAGTATCATAATGTAAAAAATATTCTTTGAAATAATTTAAGATGGATCAAATTTTTTAAACAACCAACTTACAAAATTTACAAAAAAAATTATTTTATGGATCAAAGTTTTCTCTCAATAATCAATCTTTTTCAATAAAATATCAATCAACCATTTTTTTTTTAATTTTTCCTCAACCATAAAAAATACTCTCAACCAATTTTTTTCAATCAATTTTTCCCAAGCGTGGGAATAATCTTAACTGTACAATATTTTTTTCTCAAAAGAGAATTTTTATTAGCAAATGTGCTAGAGGAGCGTTTACCTAACGACTCGGGAGTTATGACAGTACCGTTACTTCAATCACGGCTCATATATAGTGGCAATGAGGAGGGTCATACTTTATCACCAATGGAAGGTGCCAGCATGTTAGATTAATAATCAACCAAAAAGGTAAGCAACAACCAAGGTCACCAGGCAAACAATAATAAAGTTTACCAAATAATCAATGCAAGCACAACAACCAAGCTTGCTAACTAGTAGGCAAGCACACAACCAAGATTGCAAACTAGTACACATGCACATAAGGTATAAGAATAACACTTGATCCATACAGGTATGTAAACATAACATTTTCTTCAACAATATTTTGATCCAACTTAATCAATCATTTTTCATAAAGTGAATAAACATGAAAAATATTATATTTCAAGTCATTATGAAAGCTAGATACTCTCATCTTATCAACCTCCAATTTCACTTCCAAGCTTACTTACATCCACTCCATTCACATAACCAAGACACCTATTAAGATAATCCTACTATTATTAACAATTATGTGGCCACTAAACACTTTTTCTATATTGCTTTATAAATCAGCATTCTCTAGTCAAAATCAATCCCATATGACCCCAAAATCGGATTTAGAATGCTGAAAAATATAGAAAATGACTATTCACTCTATCAAAAACTTATCTGATTGACCAATATCCTAATAGGGTACACGGTAATACCATAGCTTCACCACACTGGATAATTTCTAGACTTGGACAGCCATTAACACAACAGAAACTCCAACTCAAGTTCTTTATTTCTATTCATTTCCCTCCTTTCTCAAATCCCATAACAATTCTTACCAACCATGTGTATGTATATAGATACATGCATATGAACTCTAGATTTCAACCTATGTATAAAAAATTTCTAATACGGCATCAATAAATTGAAAGAAGAAAGTATGAATTACCTGAAATTGGATCTCTTTCTCCTCTCTTTCTCTCTCTTCTCTTACTTTCACTCTTCTATCTTAGTTGTCTCACCCCTCTCTCGATTCTCTATTTTTTTTTCTTAAGCTAATATATATATATACTAGTAATTGGTTGTAAAGGACAACCCTCCTAAGTTAGTATCCAGTGTTCATAATTGAAGTTGATAAAAAAATGACCACGTAATGTTGATGAAAAAATGACACTTTCAACAATCTTCAAATCATTCAATTGGTGAAGGAACAGATGTTATAATATAAAATTAAGAGACATAATTTAGAACCAAGTAAAAAACCAAAATTGTGCATATGAAAACTATATATTGTCCTTATATTCCAACCATGCCATGTTGCCTCTAACATTCAACTAAATAAATGCAGTTAAAATTATAAGCAAATGAAAATATGCATATATGTTTCACTGTTTGTTTTGCTTGCTTTTTAATTTTTTAATTAAAAATATTATTAGGAGACCAATTTTAAATGGAAAAGGCTCAAAATAGAAAAGAGAGTGCTACAGTGGAGATGAATTTGGGTGTTAGTATTGATCTTGGCGCATGAAAAAATAAAAATAGGATAGATTATATTAAATCTCCTTAAAATATGAATTATTTTTGAGTTGTCTTTTAAATTTTGAATTCAAATTGGCCCCTTGATGTATTTAAAATTATTTAATTTTCCCCTTTAATTAGCAATCTATTTATTTGTTTTTGGATAAAAAATATCATGTGCCAGACACATGACATGATAAATGCAATTTGCACCTAGAATACCTTTATTTTTAGTGATTAACCAAATATGACCTTGGGCCTTCAACCATCTCTTGTTTTAATATTTAGCCAAACATGACCTAAGGTTATCAACCTTCAATTCTCTCTCCACGTTTGTAAATTTTTCTAATAAAAAATTTGAAATAAAGGTTTTTATTTAGGCTGGGATCTAGGTATGATCCAAGAAAAGAAAAGTTATATCTATTTTTTTTTAATATTTTTTTCTTTTAATCATGTCAAATACCAAATGCCCATTAAATACTAAAGACAATACAGTCTTTTTTGCACATGAATATAAACGCACAATTACCTTGAATAAAAGCAAAACTTTTTACTAACAAAACATTCTTCTACTCGCAAAGTCTCGTTTGAGCTAGCTAAAAAATATATTCTTTTAATATGATTGTGTTGAAAAGTTTGAGTACAATTGAAAAATTGTTTGGTAAAATTAAAGTCAGTTAAAAAGTTTAAAAAGAAATTGTTAATAATTATTTTTTTAAAATTTTTGTAAGTTATTTTTTATCCATAAATAGTTGTATTAAATATTCTACCATAGCTTTCAATACAAAAAAATAAAAATTACAACTTATCAGTTGTGTCAACATGCAGTGATTGTGTGATTAATTTACGCAAAAAATATCGAAAAATGTGATGGGTACTCAACCTTCAATTTTAAAATCAAACAAAAAATCACATAAAAAACTTAACTCACACGTGCCTCAATATTTTACCAAACATAAAATAAAAACAATTGTAGCTATTTCTTTCATGCCACTCACATGCACGTTTGTTAATTTAAACATCTACTTCGAAACAAAATAAAATAAAATTTTCATAAAAAATTAAAATAAAAGATTTATTTAGGCTCAAATCTATGTATGATCAGCCCAGAATCGGACTCAAGGTGGGACAACAATGGGCCCATCTCTCATAGACGCACCGGGTCACCTCGTCAGGAACCGGGTCGGATTCTTTGTCGGCTAAGGAAGACAATTGTCACAGCCAAAAGAGATGGACAGATATGATCTAAGAGCACCAACTAATTACTCGCGCACAAAAAAAAAATCAAACTACAGGGACCAATGGTGAAATTTACCACCAAAAAATGACCATTTGCGTTTACATTTCGAAGCTTTTACATAGACCATTTGAAAAAGAAGGTTGTACAGACAACATCAAGAAGACAATGTCAAGGCCAAAAGAAAAAGGTTGTACAAAGACCATTTGTGTTTACATTTAGAAGCTGCTTATGCCAGAGCATTTCCCTTCACCGTACCGAATCAAACCCTCTGGCACCATCAAGGTGAACTCAGCCAACATGGCAAGAGGCACAACCACGTTCCCGACGCATTCTAGCTTCCCGGAGCTGCACAAATTGTTGTCGATGAATCATTCCTGAAAATTCAAAAAAAAACTCAAACAAATCAAATTGGTATCATGGAAATAATTACAGATCTAAGAGCATCATATACTTACTCTCACACAAAAACAAAAACAAAAAACAAAGACACATACAGATCTATACATGCAAAGAGAGAGAGAGAGGGGGGGGGGGGGAAGGGTTGATTTGGGAGGAGAGGGGGGCAACCACTCGACTGATATAGAAGAGGATAGAGAGAGATATGTGAAAGGTTGATTTGAGAGGATGAGGTGGAGTAGAACTCTGAGTTCTGAGGGTGGCGTGGAAGAGATGAGGGAGTTGTTGATTTGAGAGGTCCTCAGAGTAGTCACATCTTTCTTGAGCCGTGAGTGGTACTTTAGGTGCCGTGTGAAATTTTTATTTGGGAGTGTTTTCTTATATAAATCCCAGCCGTCTGTTTAAAATCAAATCCATCTCAGCCATTGGATAAAAAAGTGATGTTTGTAGGCGGGAAAAAAAATTTTGAGATAAAATCTGAGCCGTTGGATCAACTCAAATGGATTTCAGCCGTAGATAGCGAAAGATAGATTTTGGATTCAAACGTAGTTGTGATTTGTATTATAGATATATATAGATATATGTATATTTATATGTATATATGTGTATATATATGTACATACATAGGATAAGATCAAGGGAAAGGACGACGGGTGTCCCATGACTCAACCATATTTTTTTTGTCCAAATTATATTTTTTTCCTTGTATTATATGTACTATTACACATTAGCTCAGATATTTACGCTTTCACCCTAGAAATTTTAAAAAGAAATACTTGTATCCTTTACAACTTAATCTAAACCATAAAATTAATTCATTAACCATTAAAAATCAAGAAACGGTTCATTACACTACCACCATTCAAATACATTTTAGTGGTTCTACTACCATTCAAACATGTTTTAGTGGTTTTATCACCATTCAATTTTTTTTTTAAACTAGTTATTTTACCATCATTCAAAAATGTTTTAGGGGTTCTACAACCATTCAAACACATTTTAGTGGTTCTACCACCATTCAAGTGATTTTTTAAAAAAATAGTGGTTCTACTACCATTCAAACATTTTAGTGATTTTATCACAATTCAAACTTAGTTTAGTGGTTCTACTACCAGTCAAACATGGTTTAATGGTTCTACCAACATTCAAACTCATTTTAAAAATCTAGTGGCTCTACCCCACCATTCGAAGACAATTTCGTGGTTCTACGACCATTCAAACACGATTTATTGGTTGTACCATCATTCAAACTAATTTTCAAAATCTAGTGGTTCTACTGTCATTCAAACTCATTTTAGTGGCTTTACCACCATTCAAACTCATTTTCAAAATCCACAATTCAAAAAGGGTTGACAAATATTTTAGTGGTTCTACCACCATTCAAACACATTTTAAAAATTCACCATTCAGAAAGGGGCGATAAATGGTTTATTGGTTCTACCACCATTCAAAACAAGTTCTCCAAAGATTAGTAGATCTACCACCATTCAAAACAATTTTAAAAATTCTAATGGTTCTACCATTATTCAAAATGGATTCTCAAAAGACAATGGCTTCGCTGCCATTTAGTTTCAAATTTTTAAAACCATTCAAAACAAATTTCTACATTTGTTTTCCGAAACAAGTTTTTCAAAATGACTGTCTTTTTGGCTCACAGAACGAGTTCATAAATTTTGATTCCATGAAAAAATGACCCACTAAGAGAGAGTGCCAATGATCAGGGCATTCCAACACTTTAATATGTTTGACCAATGTTCTCTCAAATTCGACTAGTAAGTGAGGATGATGTTGATGCATGCTTTCAAAAATTTGCAAGCAAAAATGACACTGAATGGTTAATCAACGAGCAAATTTTCTTTCTAGAAATTCTAAAGACACAATCAAAAGGCCTGACACAAAAATAATTTTTCGACTTCTATTCACAATGTTATGCCTTCAACAGAATGACAGACTCATCGGAGAATTTCTAAGAGGTGAAGATATCTTTTCCATGGTATTTGGGAGCTATCACAATAAGCTCAAAGACTTTAAATATTTCCTTCTATGCTCATAATTTTCACACACATGTCTAATAAAGTTCACTCGTGATAATTTTCTCATCAAGAAAGTACAAAAGTCTTCAAGAATGGAGAATCTCATGCTATCAACATTTGAAACATTGCTATGCCTCTAGCTTCAAAATAGAAAATGCCCCTTGTTAAATAGTTCAAAAATGCACATCCTTGGTCTTCATATTTGTTTATGCCCCTAGTCTCAGTTATCAAATGGACAGTGCATGCCCCAGTTTCAAATGCAAAGATTTAGTCTCAAAGCAGAACACTTCATGCCCCAAGTCACTAGATCAATGGTGTATTGGTCGTTAAGCAAATGGAAGGGGTACAAGCCCCTAATCTTAGAACAAGTCCAAACATTTTTGGAAAAAAACCATGAAGAGGTGTATCCACCTAATCTCAAACTAAAATGTTCATGCCCCTAGTCAAAAGAGTCAATTGTTCCCCCTGTGTCTCAAATTCTTATTTCTAAGCCAAGTTCTCCAATTGAAAAGGACTTTCATTAGGACCATAACGTAGGCCGGGTTTTATGATTGTGAAATGAAAGAATATTAAGGCTCAAATATTTATTGATTTTGAGTTTTGAAAAGTTAACAACCATCTCTAATTATCACACTTCTCAAGATCTTCTTGTTTTAATCAACGGTGTCATTCATTGATTTTTATTGCAAATTGCCCCATTGAATTTGAGTTCTTCTTCATTTGAGTAACTGGTTTCTCATTCTCTCTCATAATTTTCCTCTCAATATTTTTTGTTTTTCTATTTGTTTCTATCTTTATTCTTCATGTTTCTTCTTCAACCCCAATATAGGGGATGTTTGTCCAATGGATTTTTCTCGAAAGAAATGATTATGGGCTTAGAGGGATTAGCAAGGGATAATTTTCTTTTTGGGTAGAAGAAAAGATGGCCTTTCTTCCCTTTGAATCACATGGCTTAGACATAAGATACATGCATACTTCGAGATATGTCATCTTCTCCTTTTTTGCAATTGGTGGCTATCACAACTTGAAATTTGTTGACTCCATGCCTTGATTTTGATGATAATAAAATATTATTTTAGTGATCTAATGAGTTTACTT
>BRYE01000030.1:2060172-2062672 GCA_030159115.1 Actinidia arguta var. hypoleuca | reverse complement strand
AATACACTTCCCCTTTCCCACAAATCAAATCAGCCATCTCTCTCTCTCCCTTCTCTCTCTCTCACTTTCCCTTCTCTTTCTTCCTTTCTCTCTCCAAAGAAGCTCTGTCCGAAATCCCCTTTTTCGGTGACATCTGACCTTCGCTCAAAGAACGAAAGTTGATCATCTCGTCGAGCTCTTCGATTCCAACTGATTGGAATTTCGATAGGACTCCGTTTGGACCTCCATTTTTCTAAAAATCCATCATTTTTCAAGATGTAGTTTAATATTGTGTTAATGCCCTATTATCTTTATTTTTATGATTTTAAAATGTGTTTGGTTGTTAGGATGACACATTTTTTGAATATATGTTACCATGAAAACCTAGAAAATCTCATGTTTAGGTGATTAATAATGTAATCTTAATAATGCGTGCCACATGTATGATAAAATGCTTGTGAAAACATCGGATTTATTACGGAAATAACGAATGTATGTGTTTATGTGATTAATTCGATTTTGTGTTAGTTATTTGGTCAAAAAACTATGCCATAATTGATATGTTAGGAAGTTAGAATTTTTGTTTTGTGATTTGGTAGTTATTTAAATTGTGAACTTTAAATAGATATATTGTTTATTTGATATGTACATATATATATGTATATACGTTATGTTTTGAGCATTGAATGAGTGACTATGGCATTGAGCATGACCATATCATAGCATTATCATGGCCTTCTCGGCTTTTGCATGGCATTGGGATGGATACATTGATGGATGGTACTCCCTTAGGGAGGGGTACTAAGGATGAAAATTTCAGATGTGGGTGTGGTGGTGAGGAAAAGGGCAGATGGCTCTCTAATAAATATTCACTCCAATCTTTAGTCGGTTAGCTCCTGGGGATTGGTTTTAGCTACACTCCTTGTGTGGGTGGCCCATAATCCGGTGTTGAGAGTGTGTGTGCATTGGGATGGGCATTGTTGCATTTAAGCCATTTGGTTGGTTTCATCGCCTTGGTGGCATGTTCATTGCACTTCATTTCATTCTCATGATTTTAGAGATAGTATGACATTTTACAATATTATTCTACTAAACCGTCGTGCTTAATCAAACAAAATAAAATCACTTTCAGGTGAAAAGGATAAGGGCAAAAGCCCGGCTTGATTTGACCGTATTCAGGTCTTTTTGAAGGCTTTCTCGTGGATATAGCTTCATTGGATGTTTTGTGGTACTTAGAGTAAAAGCATGTAATTCTTTTGATAATTTAGAACCTTAGGGTAGGTTTGAATTATATTTGTTACATGTATTCATTATTGGGCATCTGTTAGCCCCTTTTTATTTCAAACATGTAAAGGGATTTGTTTTGATGTTAATCTCACTCGGACAAAGGTTTAGCCCTTTTAAACTTAATATTATTGTACCGAACTTTGACTTTTCAACGGGTGTTCATGTAGGATAATCCCTTTAATTCCGCACTTTTGATTGGTCCACGTAAGACCTTTCTCCGTATTTTTTGACTTGTTGACCTCGCTCCCGTGGTTTGGTTTTTGGGGCGCGACAGATTGGTATTAGAGTGAACCAGGTTGGAATACCTTGGTACCATGGGATCTTAGTGGTCTATTTGTTTCTGCGTATGCATGTGTGTTGCATTACGGTTAAAACAAGATGAGTTGATAAGTGAACATGAATATATATATATATATATATATATATATATATTTTTTTTTTTTCTAGTGTTTAATTTTATCGATTTGTGTTTAGCATCTAACTCGACAAAACTATAAAGTATATATATGAGAGTTTCCTTGTTTGGATTATTCGCTCGATGTACTAAGTCTTGCTTGGTTAAGTGTTGGATATCGATTGGTGACGTTATTCACGGTTGTTGAACGTTGTGTTGATGTGATGAAAAGCATGTTTACTTATTAAGTATTTCATAACTTTGATGTTGAGTGTTCACATGCTTGTTGATTATGTGTTACACGCCTATGTGGTTATAAAATAAAGTTGCATAAGTGCCTTATACATGTGATTTGTTAACACTGCTTGATGACCCACACCAAACGTGTGCTTGAGTATAGCTGGAAACTTTCTGTTCTTAGTGAATCGGTATAAAATTTTGAGTTGAACCGGTACAACTTTAGCTAGGAACCTTCTATTCTTGGTGAATCGGTACAAAATTTTGAGTTGAACCGGTACAATTTTAGCTAGGAACTTTCTGTTCTTGGTGAACTGGTACAAAATTTTGAGGTGAACCGGTACAACTTTAGCTGAAAACTTTCTGTTCTTGGTGAACCGGTACAAAATTTTGAGGTGAATCGGTACAACTTTGGCAAAAAAAAAGAGTACAAATATACGTGCAAGAATGCTAAAGTGTGAGGGAATATGACGAATAAATTGCAATATTTTGTGTTAATCCCTTGATAATAGTTAAGTGTTCTGGTGTGGTACTATTTTGTATAGCTATGCTGCCTCGACTAAGAGAACGTGACAGAGGCCGTGATAGGGGCTGAGCTCCAGT
>BRYE01000030.1:2042672-2047672 GCA_030159115.1 Actinidia arguta var. hypoleuca | reverse complement strand
AGGAAATAGAACACAAGGGTAATTTAGAGCCGTCAAATAAAGCATCTAATGAGGTAGCCATAGAAGATTTAAAATATGCTCCATTCCCACATAGGTTGACCAAAGCGAGTAAGGCAAATTTGAATGCTGAAATCTATGATGTCTTTAAATAAGTTTGAATCAACATACCTTTATTAAATGCTATCAAATAAATATCTTCCTATGCCAAGTTTTAGAAAGAATAGTGTACTATTAAAAGGAAGTTACATGTTAAAGAGACAGCGATGATGAATGAGAGTCAGAGTGCAATCTTTCAATGCAAATTGGTGCTGAAATATAAGGGCCCCGGTTATCCTACTATTTTGTGTATAATAGGGGGTTATAGGATCTATCGAGCACTCCTTGACCTAGGTTTGAGTGTTAATATTTTGCCATATTTTGTGTATAAAGAGCTAGGTCTATGAGAGCTTAAGCCGACATGCATTACACTTGAGTTAGCCGATCGTTCTATTAAGGTCCCTAAAGGTATCATTGAGGATGTGCTTATCTAAGTTGACATAGTTTACTATCCGGTGGACTTCATTATTTAGATACCCAACCCGTAAAGTGTGAGTCATCTAAGCGTCATATTCCCGTCAACATGGGTCGACCATTCCTAGCCATTGTTAATGCTATTATTCATTGTGGGAATAGGTTACTTAAACTATCGTTTGATAATTTAACCTTAGAGACTAATATTTTCATTGTGGGTAAACAATTGTCGGAGGTAGATCAAGTAGAGAAGGTAGACTTCATTGAGTCTATCATCTAAGAGCACATTGATCGTGAGTTCATGGAAGATCCAATGGAGAGGGCTTTAATGTAGAGTGAGTCCAATGACCAATTGGAATCCGAATGTGTAGGGTCTAAGGAATCATCTATCAAGAAGGTAAGGAGTGAGTCTGTTATGCATGTGGATCATTGGACCCCTACTTTTGAACTCCTTACCCCAAGTCTTGTCAAGCCAGTCCCATTTGAAGAAAAAACACTAATTTTGAAAAGAAAACCTCTACCTTCTACACTCAAGTATGCGTTTCTTGGGGAAGGTGAGTCATACCCCGTGGTCCTATCCTATAGTCTATTTGAGGGCCAAGAAGAGTCTTTGTTAAAAGTGCTTAAGAAACATAGGAAAGCCTTAGGTTGGACAATAGTGGACCTTTACAGCATTAGCCCTCTCATGTGCACACATCGCATATATCTCGAAGATGAGTCTAAGTCCGTACGTCAAATGCAAAGACGCTTGAATCCCAATATGAAAGAAGTTGTGAGAGGAGAAGTGCTGAAGCTTCTTGATGCGGGTATTATATACCCCATATCTGACTCTAAGTGGGTGAGTCCAACCCAAGTCGTCCCTAAGAAATCGGGGGTAACGATAATAAAGAATGAGCATAATGAACTAGTAGCAACTAGGATTCAATGGGTTGGAGAATGTGCATAGACTATCGTAAACTTAATGTCACAACTAGGAAAGACCACTTTCCACTTCCATTTTTGGACCAAGTCCTGGAACGAGTAGCGGGCTGAGCCTTTTATTATTTCCTAGATGGGTATTCTGGCTATAATCAAATAGAAGTCACATTAGAGGATCAAGATAAGACAAATTTCACGTGCCCTTTTAGTACCTATGCATATAGGAGAATGCCCTATGACCTATGTAATGCACCGACCACTTTTCAAAGGTGTATGATCTCTATTTTTGTTGACATGGTGAAGAAGATCCTTGAAGTGTTCATGGATGACTTCTTGGTTTATGGGGATACTTATGAGTCTTGTTTAGAGCACTTATAACGTGTTTTGAAGAGATATGAGGAAAGTTATTTAGTGCTTAATTGGAAAAAGTGTCACTTCATGGTGACACAAGATATAGTTCTTGCGCATATAGTGTTTAGCAAGGGGATAGAGGTAGATAAAATAAAAGTTGAACTAATTCAATATCTTCCTATCCCCAAGTGTGTAAAAGATGTGAGGTCTTTTCTAGGGCATGCCAGCTTTTATCAGCGTTTCATTGAGGAGTTTAGTGCCATATCTAGACCTCTGTGCCATTTTCTTTCAATAGATGTACCTTTTAAGTAGATATCACAATGTCAAGAAACCTTTGATAAACTCAAAGGTCTTCTCACCACTGCACTGATTATTAGATTAACCGATTGGTCTCTTTCTTTTAAGTTGATGTGTGATGCGAGTGACCATGCGATGGGGGCTATTTTAGGACAAAGAGTAGATAAAAAGCTATATGTCATATACTATGAGAGTAAAACCCTCAATGATGCCCAATTGAACTATACCACCACAGAAAAAGAGTTATTTGCCATTGTTTTTGCACTCGATAAATTTAGGTTGTACTTAATCGGATCGTTACTTATCATATATTTTGATCACTTTGCACTTAAGTACCTTTTGAGTAAACCCGATGCAGAGCCACGACTCATTTGGTAGATTCTTTTGTTACAAGAGTTTCATATTGAGATCAGAGATAAGAAAGGGGTCAAAAATGTACTAGCCGATCACTTGTCACGGCTCCCTACTGATGGGAAAGTCAAAGACCCCCTTCCTATCAATAAACACTTTTTAAATGAGCAATTTTTTCAAAATCACTGCACATATGAACACTTCGGCCCCCATGGTATGCAGATATTGCTAATTATTTGGCCACTGGTAGGATACCCTCACATTGGTCTAGCATTGATAAGGAAAAGTTTTTTAGGAATGTGAGATATTTTTCTTGAGATATTTTTCTTGGGAAGACCTTTACTTGTTTAAGTATTGTCCTAATCAAGTTGTCCGTCAGTGTGTTCCTAATGATGAGGTGAAAAGTATAGTTGAGTTTTGTCATTCACAAGCATGCGGTGAGCAGTTTTCATCATGTAAAACGGTTGCAAAAGTCTTGCAAAGTGGTTTTTATTGGCCCACCTTGTTTCATGATGTCCACACTTTTTGCACGTCTTACGATAGATGCCAATGTTTAGGAAGCTTATCTAGAAGGCACATGATGCCTCTTACCCCAATCATTATACTTAAAGTTTTTGATTATTGGGGTATTGATTTCATGGGACCCTTTCCTAATTTGTTTGTTTATCTATACATTATAGTGGCCATAGAATATGTGTCTAAGTGGGTAGAAGTTATTCTGACGTGTATCAATGATCATGTTGTGTGGTCAAGTTTTTAAAGGAATATATTTTTTCTAAGTTTGGCATGCCTCGAGCTATCATTAGTGATGGTGGCTCACACTTTTGTAATCGACTCATAGGGCTTTTGATGAGAAAGTATAGGGTGATTCATAAGGTTGGTACACCTTATCATCCCCAAACACAAGGCCAAGTTGAGTTAGCGAATAGGGAGATTAAACAAGTGCTCAAGAAACCGTTAACCCTAATTGTAAGGATTGGCCCTTAAGGTAAGTGGATGCATTATGGGCATATAGGATAGCATACAAGACCATTCTAAGGTCATCTCCATATAGAATTGTTTATGGGAAAACATGCCACCTTTCAATTGAAATAGAACACAAGGCATATTGGGCGATTCATCAATTTAACATGAGTCTTGATGAGGCAGATCCATTATGACGCTTGCAACTCAATGAGTTAGATGAGATAAGGAATGATGCATATGAGAACTCAAAAATCTCAAAAGCAAAGATAAAATTTATGCATGACCAATATATTTTGCTTAAATATTTCAAAGTTTGTCAAAAGGTCCTTCTTTATAATTTCTGATTACATTTGTTTCCCAAAAAGCTTCAAAATAGATGGTTTGAACCTTTCATTTAGAGACATATTTCATCTCATGGGGCAATTGAAATTCAGAACTTGATAAGCGTAAACATTTTTAAAGTCAATGGGCATCGATTGAAACCCTATCTTGAGCTTGAGATGAGAGAGATTGAGTACCTGAATCTACGTGATCCATCGCCTATTGAATGAATTGAAATCTAATGCCTTCTATGTATGTTGTATAATAAGAGTTTAAATAGAGTCGAGTTGGGGATATTTTAACCCTAGTTGGGAGGAGAGGGTGTTGTCTCACCCTTTTGCCTTTCCCCCGTTGTGCTGTTTTATTTTTTATTTTTTTTGCATTTCGGAGAATACTCGCCTCTAGTTCAGGGGGGTACTTCGTAGTGTTTTCTTTTTAGGATATTTGATATTTGAAAAAAAAATGACAAATTGAAAAAATTTTGAAAAAAATATTGTTGACATGTTTTTGGATATTGATAACTTGGACTAATGTTTGTTCTTCTATGATTATGAGTTGGTAAAACATGTTTATTTTCTATTTTATGCCATCCAAAACAGGTCTATCTTCTGATTCCTTTAAATTACATTGTGACTTTTCGCATTCTATGTTTATAATCTGTTATTTTATATGTTGTAGATGTGTTGAGATTTTTTAATTTTGGGGACCATAACTAAATCATTGTGTTTTATTTTCAAAGATAGTTGAAGCAACTAGTGACTTCGCATAATATGATATTGAAGCGGATTATCATGTCAATTCATTCTTGCATGCTTGATACTTTACTGTATGTGCAATATATATAGAGAGAGGATAACTTACACTGAGCACCAGTCGTGTTTTCAAAGTAAAATTATTATAAATTCACATGACGACTTCCATGAAGTGGAGATTTATACCTTGTGAACTTTAGAGCCAGGAATCATTTTCGTGAGCAATTTTATCTTTACTCAAGAAAATTTGTTGAACTTCATTCTTTGAATAGCTTCAATACTTTTGAACTTAGTTTACATGTCAATGTGATAAGTTAGAATTTTTGACACCTTTTACATGGTTGAATTGTTTGACTTGTGCATATTCTGGGTTCCGTTATATTGAGGCAAATTCATGTAATTCTTTCCTTTCTGTCATTCTTTTCGGTAATTGCGTATACAATGATATAAAAAAATATGTTGAATATGGAGTTTACCTTAAATTTGGGAGAAAGAATGTATTACATGACTTTTGATTAGTTGAGGAAAACCGGA
>BRYE01000030.1:2027672-2032672 GCA_030159115.1 Actinidia arguta var. hypoleuca | reverse complement strand
CCCCGAATCCGTTAAATTCGTTAAATACCTAAATCATGATCCGTATGTCGATTAAAGAGGCTAAGTATTAAGTTAAAGGAATAAAATCTAAGTTAAGAATCCTTAAAACTATGGTTTCATTTCTGCCTAGTTTTGTTCTTAGAGTTCAAATGCTAGGAGGGGCGTTTGAACGCTAGACCAGAATCCTTCTTACAGTTCAAACGTTAAAGAGAGCGTTCGAACTCTACCGCCTATGGCAGATTTCATGCTCTCAGTATCTCCATTTCACGTTTTCTTCTTAAAGTTTGAACGCTAAGAAGGACGTTCGAATGCCAATAGTATAAAATAAAAAATAAAAAGGGATCACCAGATTAAAAAGAGGGGAGCCACATAGGATTATTTCCCATGTGTCTCAGCAAATATACCCATACACACACAAATTCGGAAAGAGAAAGAGATAGAAAAGAGAAAAAGAAAAGAAATGAAGAAGAAGAAGAAGAAGAAGAAGAAGAAGAAGAAGAAGAAGAAGAAGAAGGAGAAGGAAAGAAAGGAAGAAAGAGAGAAGTAGAGAGTGAGAGCTTGAAACTCAACCAAGGAAGCCATTTTGGAGGCTTGAGGAAATGAAAAAGAGGTAAGAGACCCTAACCTATTCATGTATATATGAGAGGTGTAAATTTTGGAGACTCCATTGAGTCTCAATTAAGAAAAATCATATGTATTGGAGTTTAATTTGATAGATTTGAAGTGGGTTTGCAAAAACCCCAATTCCACCATGTTAGGATTTTGGTTTGAGTTTGATCTTAGATCCCTTAGGGGTTAATGGTTAGTTTTCTTTAAATTTTAATTATTGTAGTCCCTTTAAGTAGTTATCCACACCATATAAGTCTAAAAAAGATTGGATTAGGTTTGGGTTGAGTTTTGGCAGAATTTTTAGGACCAACTACTGTTCCTACAATTCTAGGCAGGTAACGTTCGAACGCCCATGAACAACGTTCGAACGGTCTGAACTTTTAACCTTAACATTCGAACGCTATTTTTAGAACACTTTTTAGCATTCGGACGGTATTTACTTTTGGCCTTAAAGTTTGAACGCCAAACCCAACGTTCGAACGCATAGAGAAGGAAAACTTAAGTATTTAGTCTTAACGTTCGAATGTCTCTGTGCAGCGTTCGAACGAAAAGAAAGTAAAAATTAGACATTTTGCATTAGCATTCGAACGCCTCTGTGCAGCGTTTGAAAGTACAGAGAGTGAGAACCAAATATTTAGTCCTAGTGTTCGAACGCCGTAACCAGAGTTCGAACACCAAGACCAATTTCAGACAGTTATGGACCCCTTTCTTTTAAAATACTATAATCATAGCCATAGTATGTTAAGCCATTCAACTACCTAATAAGGGACTTAGGTCTGCGTTTAAGGGTTTTTTGACTTAGAACAAAAGTGTCTAAGGTGAATGGAGAGTAGTATTACTTTGAGTCAATTAATTCCGTATTATTATACCTAGCAATTGATGTTTCTATCCTTTATATGTAGGGACACCTCGCGTAGAGCCTAACCAAGAGAACCCAAGTAAGTAACATGATGCCATGAATAAAATTATGTATTTTTAAAATATTTTAATACTTACTATGCATATTCAAATGTTTTCCATGTTTCAATACATTAAATGAATATGTTATGATATGAAAGGCATGTTTTCTAAACGTATGCAAAAGTTACTATGCTATGTATTAAAAACCTATGGATGAATGATTTGAAATGACTTTGATGTTTGATGCTCAGCATGAATTTATGTGAAAAGCAAAGTATGTTCCAAGTATGTATGCATGGTGACACTCGGGGTGCTCTCGTGGCAGGACTTTAACCAAGCCCGATAGTCCTAATGGTAGAGTGGGGGATGTGAAATAAGTCCACTCTACAATCGAGATATCTCAGGCCTTAAGAGCCACCCATAACCTTTATGGTTAGTACGCATGACCGAAGGGTCATTAGTCGAGTTATTACACCCTATGATATGTTCATGATTTCAAGAAGCCATGATATGTTGAATGCTCACGGTATGTTTTTCAGACATGTTATGCCATGTTTACATGAGCTTCAAGTTTATGAAATTTCAATCACATGTTTTAAATTGATTACGATATGTATGCTACGAAATGATTCATGGTATTTTACATTCATGCATTACTATTATTCACTAAGCAATTAGCTTATGTTTTCGAAAACCTTTTCAGGAAGCCAGTCCGAAGAGTCTTAAGACGAAGTTAGCAAGCAGAAGTTAGTTTTGTGGCCTACGAACCTTATTATGTAGCTTTGAGTATGGGCTAGGCCCTAGATGATGTAATTAAAGTTGGTCTCAACATGTACGTAAGCAGTTTAAAAGCTTAGGCACAGCACTGTATAATTGTGTGCACGTCACACCTTTATATTTTTATATAGTATGACATTTCTGGGAAAAATTATAGCATTTTAAATGAGTATGCACAAGTGATTAACCGTATGAAGGTAAGTAGGCCTTGGTAGGCCAGCCATCGGCCATCACGTGCCCATGATCCGCATAGAGCAAGTTGCGGGGCGTGACATGTTTGGTAACTTTTATACGTGAATTGCTGACTCATTATATACGCTGCCATGTAACATTTATGCATAAGTTGAGTTCAGTATATGCATTGCACGAATCAATAATGCACGACCATGATTATAACAACCAGATTTATTTTTGAATTTCAAGATTGAAATAACAATTGATTTTTAAAGTCAAATCTTCCGAATCCGAGACTCACGACGTAGTCGAAGGATTTTAGTTATACAAAGCCTCCATTGGCATTTCCAGAAACTCAATTGGTTGAATCAATTGATTATGAGTCATTTTTAATATTAAATTTTAAATTAATTTTTATTTATTTCCTAATTTATATTTAATTTTAAATTCATCAAAAACCCAAAAAAAATATAATTTTTATTTTTTCCTTTTAGAAGCATAAGTTAAGATTACGTTAGAATTGTATCATAGTATTTTTTTTAGTATCTTATGTTCACCTTGGCACTGCTCCTCGTGGAATCGATACTCGTACTTTGAGTTTATTACTACTTCTCGACCCGTACACTTGTGGTAAAGAATTCACTTTGGGGAGCGAAAATAAGTTTTTTTGCGTATCTCACAGCAAAAACATAATTTTTTATTTTTATTTTTTTCAAATCTTAAGGCCATGTAAATCATACAACATCGATCAAGAGAATGTCAACTATACCTTGAATATCATGACAAAATTCAAGGCTCAAAACCCAATATGATGCCGCCTTGATTTTTTATTTTTCTTGCGTTAGAAAGATTGCTGGTGCCACTGCTGCCTCTGGTCTCCTTCCGCCACTGTTGCTACCCATCCATGGTTGGGTAGTTGCTACCGCTGCTTCTTGCTGGTCTCTGACCGCCGCTGCTTGCTACTTGCTGCTTGCCCGCGTGCCTTGTTGCTGCTCCCGCAGGTTGATAATGCCTTGCTGTAGCCGCGACCGCGGGTTAATGACGCCTTGCTACTACCCCACCCGCGGGCTGCTGTTGCCATGCCCATGGTCTACTGCTTGCCACAACTTGTCACGACTATAGGTTGCATCCTATTGCGACTTGCCATAGCTACTTGCAAATTCCAGCAATCTACTTTTTATAAAACCCTAGTACTAAATGCCACGCCTCGCAACCCGACCTATGCAGATCATGGGCACGTGATGGCCGGTGGCTGGCCCATCAAGGCCTACATACCTTCATACGGTTGATCACCTGTGTATACTCATTTAAAATGATACAATTTTTCTTTTTGCACGGAAACGTCATACTATATGAAAATATAAAGGTGTGACGTGCACACAAATACATAAAGTTGTGCCTAAGTTTTTAAACTACTTACGTACATGTTGAGACCAACTTTAATTACATCATCTAGAGCCTAGCCCATACTCAAAACTACATAATAAGGCTCGTAGGCCACAAGGCTAACTTCTGAACTTCGTCTTAAGGCTCTTCGGACTGGCTTCCTGAAAAAGTTTTTCAAAAACGTAAGCTAAAAACTTTGTGAAAACAGTAATGCATGAACATAAAATACCATGGATCATTTCGTAGCATACATAGCTTAATAAGTGTAAAACATGTGATTGAGATTTCATAAACTTGAAGCTCACATAAATATGGCATAACATATCTGAAAAATATACCGTGAGCATTCAACATATCATGACTTCATGAAATCATGAACATATCATAGGGTGTAACGACTCGACTAATGACCTTTGGGTCATGCGTACTAACCATATAGGTTATGGGTGTCTCTTTAGGCCTGAGATATCTCGATTGTAGAGTGGACTTATTTCACGTCCCCCACTCTACCATTAGGACAATCGGCTTGGTTAAGGTCCCGCCATGAGAGGACCCCTAGTGTCACCATGCATATATACTTTGAACATACTTTGCTTTTCACATAAATTCATACTAAGTATCAAAGTCATTTCAAACCATTCATCCATGGGTTTTCAATACATAGTGTATCAACATTTGCATATATTTAGAAGACATGCTGTTCATATCATAAAATATTCAGTTAATGCATTAAAACATGAAAAGCATTTGAATATGCATAGTACGTATTAAAAATATTTCAAAAATATATAATTTTGTTCATAGCATCATGTTACTCACCTAGATTTCCTTAGCTAGGTGCTACGTCGCGTGTCCCTACATATAAGGGATAGAAACATTAATTGCTAGGTATAATAATACGGCATTAATTGACTCAAAGTAATACTACTCTCCGTTCACCTTAGACACTTTTGTTCTAAGTCAAAACCCCTTAAACGCAAACCTAAGTCCTCCATTGGGTAGTTGAAGGACTTAACATACTATGGCTATGATCATAGTATTTTAAATGAAAAGGATCCATAACTGTCTGAAATTGGTCTTGTCGTTTGAACTCTGGTTTTGGCGTTCGAACGCTAAGGCTAAATATTAGGTTCTCACTCTCTATTCATTCGAAC
>BRYE01000030.1:2012672-2017672 GCA_030159115.1 Actinidia arguta var. hypoleuca | reverse complement strand
CTTAATTCATTTAGGGGCATTGGCAAAGGGAATAAAATGAATGATAAAAAAATCAAGGAAAAGTGTTTGTACTATGGGTTTGAGGGTCATTGGAAGATGAACTGTCTAAACTACCTGGCTCAGAAAATTAACTCAGGTGTAACCGAATCATTTGTTATTGAAGTAAGCTTTATTGTAGGTACTTTAAATTTTTGGTGTGTAGATTCTGATGCATTAAATCACATTTGTAACACTTTGAAGGAATTTTGAAAAATTAGGAAATTAAGTGATGATGAGGTTACGTTACACCTAGGCTTGAAAGCAAGAGTTGCTGAAGTGTCTATAGGAGTAGTGGAATTATTTTTTCCTTCGAATAAAACATAAGTTTTAAATGACTGTCTATTTGTTCCTCTCAACAAAATGAATTTAATTTTAATTTTGTCTTTGTTCTATTTTATTTAATGAAAATATTTTTATTAAATTAAATGGGTCTTTATATGCTTGGACAAATTGGTTGATAGTCTTTATGTAATTACTTCTAAGACATATGAGATATATGACACTTAATTGAATAACAACCACATTAAAACAAAGTTTTCTTGGTTTATTAAAGTTAGTTCATAGAGATGCATGTGGACCCTTAAATGTTAGGGCTAAAGGGGTTTTGAGTATTTCATTATTTTTATTGATGATTACTCAATATATGGTTATGTTTATCTGTTGCACTATAAGTCTTAAGTTTTTGAAAAGTACAAATAAATTTTGGGCTGAAACGGAGAAGCAACTAGATAAGAACATAAAGTAGCTTTGATCCGATCGAGATGGCGAATACCTCTCTAATGACTTTAATAAGTATTTATTGGATAATGAGATTTTATCCTAGTTATGCCTAAATAGAATGACGTGTTGAAAAGAAGAAACATGACTATTTTAGACATGGTAAGATGTATGATGAATTATTCTAATATACCAAAGTTCATATAGGGATATATTTTAGAAATAACAATTTATATTCTAAGCTCAATTCTAACTAAGTCTATTCCAAACACTCTCGTAGAGTTATGGACTGGTCGCAAAGTTAGTGTACAACACTACAGGATATTGAGGTGTCTAGCGTATGTGTTTAAGAAAAAGACTGAAAAATTGGATACTAAGTCGGAATTATGCTATTTCATAGGATATCCTAAAGGAACTAAATGTTATTTATTTTATGATCTCAAAGAACAGATAATATTAGTGAGTACTAATGCTATTTTTTTGGAGGACGATTATGTGATGGACCAGAAGTCTAATGATAGATTTGATCTTAGGGAGTTATCTGATACTCCCAGAGAGCCGTTAGAAGGAAGTTCCAATCCAATGGAAGATGTTCCAAAAACCACAACTTTACCACTTTTAGATACACGAGAGCCATATCATAATAGAAGGATTGTTAGGCGGATGCAACAGCAAACCAGTAACCCATCCAAGCAGCGCTTAGGCCAGGCAGTAGTCTAACCAAGAAATACCCAAGTCAAGCAGCATCCTAGCCAAGCAATGCCCAGGCTAGATGGCAGCCCAGCCAGGCAACAAACGTAACAGCCTTGGTAGTAGTGCAGTCGTAGTCGCAGCCATAACAACCACCGTACTATAGTGCAATAGTAGCCACAAGAAGCAAACATAGCCGCAACAACCACAGTTGTGGCTCAACAGCAAGCTAAAGCCATAAGAAGTAGTAACAGCTGCAAGCTACAACAAGCAGCCATAGCTACAGTAGCGTAGCAGTCACAATAGTAGCAAGCTACAACTACAGCCGTAGCACAATAGCAAAAGGCCGCCGCCGTTGCCAGTAGTTCTACAACAGCAGCAAGCTATAACATAAGGCTATAAGCGACATAGGTTAACAACTAGGCACATGCAGAAGTAGGAACCGTGAGTGTTGGCAGCAAACGTGGCATGGGTAGTAGACATGCAGAAGCATCTAGGGTTTTAATCTTGAATTCATCATGATATTCAAGGTATATGAAACCCCCTCTCTTGATCGACATTGTGCGATTACATGGTTTAAGATCTGAAATAGAAAAAAATTAAAAACCAAGTTTTCGCTACGAGGATGCGATCCCTTCAACTGTGGCATAAAAATCATAAACCGAATCATAAGTCTACGATTTAGAAATTTATAACCGTAACCGAACCGTTCTAATAAAAAATTAAACCAAACTACACGAATTGGTTCGGTTTGAACGGTTTCATAGTTAATTTAGTTTTTTTCTCACTCCTAGTATACATTTTCTTTTCAAAATTATATTGGTGTTCTTTCACTTACACCCTCAGAACTCTACTTTTGGATATATGTAGCCCTGAACTATCAACTACAGTGATAGCGTTATATTTTTTTTCTAGACTAATAAGAAATAGGCTTTGGAGTCAATGCTACAATATTTCCCATCAAATTGGTCCACTAAAACCTTCTCCAAGTTATATGTCACATCCCATAATCCGGCCTATGCAGATCATGGGCACGTGATGGCTAGTGACTGGCCCACCAAGGCCTTTGTACCTTCATATAGTTGATCACCTGTGCATACTTATTTAAAATGATACAAATTTTTTATAAAAATGTCATACTATATGAAAATATAAAGGTGTGACGTGCACACAAATATACAGAGTTGTGTCCAAGTTTTTAAACTACTTACATACATGTTGAGGCCAACTTTAATTACATCATTTAGGGCCTAGCCATCATCCAAGCTACATAATAAGGCTCGTAGGCCGTAAAACTACATTCTGCTTGCTAACTTCGTCTTAAAGCTCTTCGGACTGGCTTCCTGAAAAAGTTTTTAAAAACGTAAGCTAATTACTTAGTGAATAACAGTAATGCATAAACGTAAAATACCATGGATTATTTTGTATCATACATATCATAATCGGTTTAAAACATGTGATTGAAATTTTATAAACTTGAAGCTCACGTAAACATAGCATAACATATCTGAAAAACATACCGTGAGCATTCAACATATCATGGCTTCTTGAAATCATGAACATATCATAGGGTGTAACGACTCAGCTAATGACCCTTCGGTCATGCGTACTAACCATATAAGTTGTCGATGGCTCTTTAGGCCTGAGATATCTCGATTGTAGAGTGAACTTATTTCACGTCCCTACTCTACCATTAAGATTATCAGGCTTGGTTAAGGTCCCGCCACGATAGGACCCCGAGTGCCACCATGCATACATACTTTGAACATACTTTGCTTTTCACATAAATTCATGCTAAGTATCAAAGTCATTTCAAATCATTCATCCATGGATTTTCAATATATAGCATAACAAAATTTGCATATGTTTAGAAAACATGACTTTCATATCATAACATATTCATTTAATGTATTGAAACATGGAAATCATTTGAATATGCATAGTAAGTATTGAAAATATTTCAAAAATACATAATTTTGTTCATGGCATCATGTTACTCACTTGGGTTTTCTTGGTTAGGCTTTACGCGAGGTGTCCCTACATGTAAGGGATAGAAACATCAATTGCTATGTTCAATAATAATTGAATTAATTAATGTAGCTCTCGCTTAGGTTGAAACCTCTTGAATATAGATTTAAGCCTCTATATAAGTAAATAAAGGAACCTAACATGATTGAACAACACTAGGTTGTTCTAAGAAAAAAAGAAAAAACTGTCTAAAAACTGGCATGGAGTTCGAACACTGGAATTAAGGCTAGAACTGGAGTTTGAACGCTAAGGCAAATGTTTGGTTCTCACTCTCTGTACGTTCAAACGCTACACAGAGGCGTTCGAACGCTAAGGCAAAATGTCTGATTTTTACTTTTTGTTCATTCGAACACTACATAAAGGTGTTCGAATACTAAGACTAAATGCCAAAGTTTTCTTTCTTTGTGCGTTCGAACTTTGGGTTTGGTGTTCGAACTCTAAGACTAAAAGTAACTATCGTCCGAACGCTCAAAAGTGTTCTAAAAGTGGCATTCGAACGTTAAGGTTAAAAGTCTAGACCGTTCGAACTCTGTTCATGAGCGTTCGAATGCTAGTTGCGTATGGAAGGAGGAGGAGTAACTAGTTTTTACAAATCTTACCAAAGTGATCCACATCCTTCCAATTCTTTCCAGGGCTCCTAGGGTACAAAAAGTGACTCAAGGAGGTTACAATATCTTAAAACCAACCCTCCATTTTAACCCTAACATGGTGGATCTAATTTTAAAATCAATACAAAGCCCAAACATAAATTAATTTGGGGTTATTGAAACCCACACTCAATTTGGCTCATTCAAACACCAATAAATGTCATTCAACTCAATTTGACCCAAGGAGGTCTCTAACTCCACATTTATTACATACATGCATAATACACCTAACTATACATACTAGGTTTGAGTTTTACCTTTTCTCAAAGCTTCCTTAGGCTCCAACAATGGCTTCTCCTAGCTTAGGTGGTATGCTCAAGGCTTTTCCTTCTCTCTTTCTTTCTTTCTTTCCTTCTCATTTCTCTTCTCTTTCTCTTCTCTTTCTCTCTCTCTGAATTTGTGTATATTTGCTGAGACAGATGGGAGATAATCCCATGTGGCTCTCTTCTTTTTAATCTGGTGATCCTCTTTTATTTTTTATTTTATACTGTTGGCGTTCGAACGTCATTCTTAGTGTTCGAACGCTAAGAAGAAAACGTGAAATGGAGATACTGAGAGTATGAAATCTTCCACAGGTGATAGAGTTCGAACGCTCTTTTTAACGTTCGAACTGTAAGAAGGATTCTGGGTTTAGCGTTCGAACGCCCTTCCTAGCGTTCGAACTCTAAGAACAAAACTGAGTAGAAATGAAACTTAATAATTTAAGGATTCTTAACTAAGATTTTATTTCTATAACTTAATACTTAACCTCTTTAATTGACATACGGATCATGATTTAGGTATTTAATGAATTTAATGGATTCAGGGTGTTACATTATACATGGCCTTTGAGCAATCCACTCCTCATAACATATGGTGGAACATCCAACCAAATGAGGT
>BRYE01000030.1:1990172-1997672 GCA_030159115.1 Actinidia arguta var. hypoleuca | reverse complement strand
TATTATTTTACCTTGGCGAGACTCTATAGTCTCCTACCTTGTTCACCTTAGCCGACTTTCCTCAGTCATGTGAATGAGGCATAATTGGAGGATACAATGTTTGGTTTGCTTGTGAGTAGTTGTCTAGTGGGGAGGCGTTAGACAGTCGGGTTGTCGTCAGCTGGGTTGCTATTGAGTAAAAGTGGTGGAGCTTGACCATAGACTTTGTGACTAGTATGTCTAAGTCACCGATGGGCCATAACATAATTTGGGTGGTGGTTGATAAATTAGCGGTGTGAGCGTATTTTTGTTTAGTCTGCTTGACTAATTTTGTTGACATTTTTGGTAAGTTGGATACTCGGGAGATGGTTCATCTTCGTAGGATTCTTATGTCCATAGTCTTGGACCAGGATCCTTATTTCGTATCTAGATTCTATAAGGCATTGTTCAAAGCTTTGGGTGTGGTTTGTTGTTTAGTTTCATCCTCAAGTAGATGGATAGTCAAAGGGCAATATGCGAATGTTTGAGGATATGTTGAGGGCTCGTGTAATGGATTCTTTGGGGAGGTTAGAAGAGTTTCTCTATCAAGTCGGGTATTGGTATAATGCTTTTTGAGGAATTATTTGGTAGTCTTAAAGGTCTCTTTATGTTCTATAGAGGTTGGTGAGGCATATTTCTTAGGCCTAGAGTTATTTAGGGACTCATGACCATGGAAATTCGATAGAAGGGGAGTTGTGTTGATTCTCTCCAATGACCTTTAGCATTTCGAGGTGGGTGACCTTGTGTTCTCGAAGGTCGCCCTGTGGGAGTGTCTTGTTAAGTTTTGGCACAGTGGCAAGTTGGTGCCACAATTTGTTGGGTCTATTAAGGTTTTAGAGAGAATTGGGGAGGTGGCATACCATCTTGCTCTCCCACCATAGATTTCAGGAGTTATAAATGTGTTTCACATATCCATGTTAAGGAAATACGAGTTTGGTGGGATTGTAGTATGGAGTGTGCATCTTCAAGAACCATCTTGTTTGGGTTCTTGATTTTAGAGAGTACATCATGTGAGGGAAGACCATACCTTAGCCTAGCTTGTGTGGCAACTCCCCATGGGGTTGATGATGTTACTTGGCACGAGAGGCATAGTTGCGCTTCAATCACTTTTATTTATGGGACAAAATTCGTTGTAAGAGGGGAGATTGTAAGACCCGTATTAAAATTAGTGTTATTAGACTGTCCTTGTTATTTTTTTTTCTAATAAATTGGACAAAATTTGGTACTAGTTTGGCCAAAGTTTCTTGAGGAAGCCTCAGGTAAGAAGCTTTCGATTTGTTTATTTATTTATTTTCTTTTTCTTTTTTCTTTCTTTTTCTCCTTTTTTTCTCTTTTTTTCTTTTTCCTCATTTCTTTTTTTCTTTTTCTTTTTCTTCTTTTTCTCATCTTTCTCCTTTCTACCCGAACCTCCCTAATCGTGTCTCTATTTCTCTCACTGTTGCATTGGCTATAACCACCACAATCATTGGTAGTGACCTCCGTTGACCACCCAACCCCTCTTGACTCTCTCTCACTTTGATTTCTCTTTATCTTTCACCCATTATCGGCGATCACCGGCCATACCACCACCACCACCACCACCACCGCGCCCCCTTCTTCGATTTCCCCCTCCCTTAATGCAAAGATGTCTATGCATGTGCGTGTGTGCAGGTGCCTACGTGTGGGTGTAGGTGTGGGTGTGTGCATTTCACCACTGCCAGACCCCTTCCCCCGGATCTAAGACCACCACTAGTTTTCCCCAATTTCAGTGGATGAAACGGGACACCATGGTGACATGGGCTTCACGACGTGTAGGTAAATTGTAGGATTTGAGCGACCATGGCAATGTGGGCTTTGCGACGTGGGCTTCACACTTCACTTGAGGTTGGGACTTTTAACACGAGTTATGATTTTGTAAAGAACAAAAAAGTGAAAAATGTGAATTAAAATATAAATTGTTGAATCTATGATTACGTTGTTTCATTATCAGCTGGTTAGGCTTTAATTGTAATTTTTTTATAATTATTGTTTAATTTGTTGACCGAGTGGGCTTAATTGAGAATTTACATGATAAATTGTTAAATATTAGCCAAGTGGACTTAGATTTATGTGCTTATGTTAAATTGTTAAATCTTAGCTAGTGAGCATATATTTGTGTTCTTTTGGTTTTATATATACTTGATAATTGTGGAGCATGTTTTAGTTAATATATCTCAATAAATAAACTAAAAGTTTATGCTTGGATAGTAAACATCGATGTGTGTGAATGTATGGCGTTGATGCATGTGTAGCTATGGTCAATGTATTTAGTTAACGCTTAGATGGTAATTGTGTTGCGATGGTGTGTTGACGTGTTAACTTAATTGAGGAATGCGTTGACTTAGGTGAATGATATGCCTCCCTAAGATCGGTTTGAGTATGGCATGGATTGAGAGTTGATGTTTCCTATTAGGCAATGAGTGTTGATCCCTATGGCTAGTGTTTGGGTGTGTGTAGTGTCAGTGTGTGTGGCATCGCTATGTTGTTATGGTTGTGCGTGTAAGGCTTAGGTTGGCCATACCTTAGAAAATGGTAGGAGCGAGGTTGTCAACCTAGAGCTAAGAATGAGTGGGGTTAGACATGCTTATGCAAGGGAGTGGAAGGGCATGTTGACCCGTGACAATGGAGTCTTTCCTCTCTTTTCTCTATATCTTCTTGATGTGATTAGGTAACATGTCTAGCAAGGGAGTGGAAGGGGGATGTTGACTTGTGAGATGTATGAATTGGATAGTGTGTTGCATGCCTTGGAAATGGGTAGCAGAGGATGTACAATACCCAAAAGTAGTGTGGTACATGCCTTGGAAAGGGTTAGCGAAGGATATACAATGCCTTGAAATTGAAACTCTATGGGTAGTGTGGTACATGCCTTGGAAAGGGGGGCAGAGGATGTATAATGTCCAAGTGTTATTTCTCTCTCTCCCTCTATCTCTATTATGGATTTGTTGAGTGGTGCATGCCTTTGCAGAGGATGTACACTTTCTATGAGTTGATTATCTCTCTGTGTATTGTGAATCGGAGTGTATGTTGGTTGTGGTATGAGTAGAGGTGTGTGTGTCGGTTGTCTTTCTTCTTGTGAACTAGGATGAGTGTTTGTTGTGATATGGTTAGAGGTGTGTGTGTTGGTTGTGTTTCTATTTGTGGATTAGAGTGCATGTTGGTTGTGATATGGCAAGATATGTGTATGTCGGTTGTCTCTTACACTATTAGAGTTTGAGAGTTGATGTATATATGTTCTTTGATAGAAATGTTAGCTTGTGTGTGAGTTATATTCTTGTAGGCTACCCTCTTTCCCTCTGAACAATATGTGTGCGGTTGAATGTGTATGTCTATGAGTGTTATTTCAATTTTATACTTCTGGTTAAATTTTCCTACAAGCTTTAAGCTTACCCGCATTGTTGGAAACCATTTTAGGTAAAATTATAGACGAAGTCCATAGAGATAGTCTATGAGTATTCCGATTTTTCTACTATTTTTTTTAATTCGATAAAAATGTGTAAAATTATTTATTTTAGCATTGAATAGGTATTGTTGATGTTATATATTGAACCTGGTAGTGGCCCTATCGTTTGATATATGTTGAGCCCAGTATTGGTATTTTTTTTTTTTTATCAGGTTAATTTGAGACATGTGTACCATTGGGTTGTCCACTTTACAGAGGAGACTTTGCAAAAATTTCTAAGAATTTTCAATGTTAGATTTATTTTTATCTTTTTAGTTCACTTATCCGAGTTATGAAAATCAAGGCGTAACACTCCCTATACCATGTATGTGGTGTCTGTGTTGAGCGTACCTTTTAATTATAGGGGAGCGACCTTTATATAGGTGTAGGCTGGAGATCCGTGCGAGGATAATCATGAGAGATTTTTGGATAGCCATGTATGGGAAGTATATCCCTTTAATATAGGAGATATCATAGGCGATTGTCATATGGAGAGTAGCCTGCAATTATAGGAGCCATGATGGAAATGTTCCTCGATAAAGGCGGGATTCTCGTGGAGGCAGATTCCGACCAAGTGCAGCGATCAAGAAGGACTTTAGGGTAGGAATCCCTGTGGATATAGAACTCTATTGGAGATGGTCTCTGATATGGAAATGTGGATGTCCTCGCCTAAAGGCGAGCTGGAGAAAGGCTTATCCATATATTGGCGAAATGATCCCTTGGCGATAACATTATGGGCGACCAAGGCTATATCGGTATTGTCAGCGACGTGCCCTACTCATTATAATGGGGTGATTATTTTACCCACATCAGTAGGCCCCTACTCAGGATGCCGAGATGAGATGAGGGATCCACGAGTAATTGGAAATATAATTGGCGAGATAATTGCTTAATGGCTAGGTGGCCACGTAACGACGAGACGTGGTTAACAAACCGCCACGTGGGTGGGGACATTAAATGTTGGGGTGATGTCATAGATAGAATAACGGTGCATTAATGATACTTTTGGCGGGATTGGTAAAATGTTAAGAGCTCGAAAGCCAAAATGTTGCGTGATCTGGGACGATGGAGCATTTAAATCTCAGCCTTCGGTATCCCCTATATATAGAGGAGTTCACCCTTTCATACACACTTTCACGCTTGCACTTATCGAATTGCTACTCTCATTCTAATTTTCTCCTTGCCCATATTTGTGGTCGCCTCCTCGCCTGAAGCTCAATAAGTGTCTTAACCCACCTTAGCTTTCACTTTTATATAGGCCTAAGATAGTTCTTTTAGAAGACTTATAGGATTCTCTACCCTCTTGGGTGTCTGACCATTTAGGAGAAGGATCGTCATATATAACAGACGAAGTGAATTTATCCCCTGAAGCACCTATGGAGGATCCCTCAATCCCCGAGGTCAACCCTCCCCTTCATACACACTTTTACGCATGCGCTTATCGAATTACTGCTCTCATTCCAATTTTCTCCTCACCTGAAGCTCAATAAATGTCTTAACCTACCTTAGCTTTCACTTTTATAGTTTATGTCCCATAGGCCCGAGGTAGTTCATTTAGAAGACTTAGAGGATTCTCTGCCCTCTTGGGTGTCTGACCATTTAGGAAAAGGATCGTCATATATAACAGATGAAGTGAATTTATCCCCTGAATCACCTATGGAGGATCCCTAAATCCCCGAGGTTAACCCTCTGATCGTCATTCATCCCTCAGTGGAGAAGGAAAACAATATTATGACCCCCGAGGAACTGACTCTACTTAGGGAATCTTATTCTTTTCTCCAAAGCGTACAAATTAGGATTCCCATGGAGGGGGAGACTATAACTTTAACCTGTTTAGGTGAGGTGGCCTTTTATGAGACCGTTTTTCCCGCGGTCCTCAGATTTCCTATTCACCCCCAATTAGATTAATTTTACAATTTTACAACATATGCCCAACTCAGCTCATCCCCAACGCGTGGCGAAGTGTTGGTTGCACAATGGCACTATGGCGAGCATATAAATATGATATGACCCTTTCTGAGTTTAGGAACTTATTTAGCCTGAACACCAATCCCAAACTGGACCAAGGCTAGTTATATTTTAAGGTAAGGTAAAAAAAGACTCTCTTCGGAGGGTACCCCAGCAATGTCAAGGGGTGGAAAAGTAAATTCTTTTTTGTCTCGAAAACTGGATGGAAGCTTCTGGAAGATTCATCTCGGGAAGGTGGTAGCCCAAGGGTCCCAATGTCGTGGGGCATTCCAGGTCAGTTTTAGTTTTTATTATAGTTCATTTCCCTAAAGCGTTTTAATAGTTAACACTTGGACTTTATTTTCAGATAAGCGTTGCAACGATTCACCGAAGCTATATGGAGACGAGCTAAAAGTTTTTGAAGAGATTTTTAGCTTGATGGAGAAGCATGGGCGCTACTCAGTCCCCATTCTCTTGAAGTCCAAATCTTTTCATCGAGTTTTCAGTTCCTCAGCACCCATGACCTCTAGAAATAAGGGCAAGGAGCGACTTGGAGGTGGAGCACCGAGCTCATCGGGCAACGCGGGTGAGTCTCGCCCTTCCCGTGGTGAACACATTCAGCGAGATAATAGTTCTTGAGATGAATCAAGTAAATACCAAGGAACCCTCAAGAAGAAACTAAAGAGTATTTTACCTCATGTTCTTGATCTGACTTTGCTAAGATGGTTAGGGGGAAACATTCGCGATCCCATTTTAGAATTTTCACCAAATATTTTGAGCTTAAGCTCGGACTCTGTATGGGAATCCTGGTCAGATTCTGTGCTATCCCCCGAACTTAAATCGGATGGTATTACCTCTTGTCTATTCTAAGCGCTTGAATTTTCATGTCTAATACTTGTATTGTTTTGCATCTATGTAAAAAAGAATTAGCCTCAAAAAGCTCGGCGAGAAGGTTGAGAAATCCAAAAGTGGGGGTTCGGCAGCAGCACCTTCCTCGGCTAAGGGGGTGGTTATTGGCGAGAAACACCCAAGGAAAATCCCTTCCCGATTTGCCTAGCAAAAAGGGGAAAACGGACGATAGCCCCAAGGGGAAGGCGCCTGCCTCCGCGCCCGATCCAAAGAGAAAGGCGACCAAGGCCGACGATGCCACGTGCTCAGGAGCCCTCCTTTTTTGAAGCATGGGGAAGGAAGTTTGCCCAATTTTGGTATCATCCTCAAATCTGGGGCCTCCATTATAGGCAGCCCCTCCATAACCGAGAAGATATTGTAGGGGGCGATTCCCCCCGTAGCCAAGGAAAAAGTGAAAAAGCTGACATTGGATCAGACGGTTACCAGATTTTTCCACGTTATTGGCCAAGTACACTTCAGCTTTGCATCTAATTTTCCTTTTGATATTTTATGCTCGGGTCATTCTTAAAAATTTTATTTGTAGCAGGCACTTATGCTCGGATCTTCCTTTGCTGTCTAGAGTAGGGAAACGGGAGAGAAGGTGCCCCTCCAGTAAGGTCGAACAAGATGACATAGCCGATAAACTTGAGAAGTCAGGTTTTCTAGTGGTAGAGCTTAGAGAGGCCGTGTCTCGATCCAAAAAGTTATCCGTAGATGAATTCAAGTCCTCGTCGGAGTTTTTGAAAAAAAGTTGAAGACTTCGCCTCCAAGTACTTCAGCGAGGGATTTGATTTCTGTAATTGTCATTTTTGCCGCCACCATCCCGACATGGCTATCAACTTTGAGGACATGGGTCTTGATCACGATTTGCTTGTCAAGGAAGAGGAAGTCAAGGAGGGAGAGGGGGAGAATGCGAACAATTAGGACAAAGGCAACACTGCCCCCTCTTTCCTAAACGATTGTAAATTTTTTTATTTTTATTTTTGTAATGGTGAGCTGTAATCCATTTTTCATAATGAATGTAAGCTTTTGTTCTTGTGTTATCAGTGTTATGAATTACTTTATATAAACTGGCGAACTAAATTCTGGCATTTTAAAATTTTGATCTATCGGCGATCTAAAACTAGCGTCTTTGGCGATGGCGACGTCATTAATGGTGATCTAGATGCTTTAATCTCACCGGACATTCT
>BRYE01000030.1:1980172-1985172 GCA_030159115.1 Actinidia arguta var. hypoleuca | reverse complement strand
AGATTTTGGGGGAGGAGGAGACTGACTTTTTTTTTCCATCTCTTTTCAATTAAAAGGTAAAATTACATTACATACCCTCATTCTACTTGTGTAAACCAAATGGGTCCTAAAACTCTAAATTTCTAATTTTTTAAATATCGACTTAACGTTTAAAATATTTCCTCACAAAGTCTCAATTTTTTATTTTCATAAAGTGATTAAAAAAATATACCGGTCCTTACATTTTAGATGGGCGATGTGATCTGTAGTCTTGAGGCTTTTAACTAGCTTGTCATTTATGTAGACCTCCATAGTTTTCTCAATCAATTCTCTAAACATCTTGTTCACCAGTCTTTGGTATGTTGCTCCGCATTTTTTAAACCAAAAGGCATGACTTCGTAGCAATAAAGTCCCCTCTCAGTAATAAATGAAGTTTTTTCTATGTTAGGCGAATGCATTTTAATTTGATGATATCCAGATGAGGCATCCATAAAACTGAGGAGCTCATGTTTGGAGGTGGCGTCAACTATCAAATCGATCTTTGACAAAGGAAAACTATCCTTTGGGCACGCTTTATTCAGGTCGGTGATGTCAACACACACTCTCCAGTTCCTCCCCTTTTTTTGGGCGACGACAACATTGGCGAGTTAATCTGGGTAGTGAGATTCTCTAATAACATTGGCCTTGATTAGCTTAGCTACTTCTTCTTCTATGATTTTTAATCATTTAGGGGTGAACTTCTTTCTTTTCTAGAGAATCGGAGGATAGGCAGGGTTGGTAAATAATCTGTGAGTGGCGACCTAAGGATTTATTCCTGGGACATTGCCCTACGACCATGCGAAGATATCATAATTCTCTTTCAAAAAGTTTATCAAAGCAACCCGTAGTTCTTTAGTTAATCCTATCACAATCATAACGTGGCGATCTGGATGATCTGGGTGAATAAAGACTGGAGTAACTTCTTCTAATGGTTTGGTATTTTCAGACTCTTTAGGGTCCACTAGGGTAATCTCCTCCATCTCATCTCTCAACGTCTCCATTTTGGAGTCGGTGATTTGTAATTGCTATTGGCTGCTTGATTTGGAATGAGATTCCTCTCTCATGGCTGAGAAAAAACATTGCCTGGCCACTTTCTGGTAGCCCTTAACCTCACCTACGCCAGTCGGAGTAGGGAACTTCATTTTCAGATGATAGGTTGACATTATGGCCTTGATTTCTCATAAAGTTGGGTAACCCAAGATTGAATTGTATGGCAATGGGCAATCCATCATAATGAATTCTTGCTAAACGGTAGTCTGGTGAGGCTTTATTCCCAAGGTTATTGGCATTTTGATCCACCCAAGTGGATGGGTGGTGTGTCCTCCAAATTCAACCAAAGGAGTGTTGAAAAGGGTGGAGCTTATCCAATCCAATCTTTATCTTGTCAAATGCCGAGATAAACAAAATATCTATCGAACTCCCATTATCGATCAATATCCTTTGTACATTAAAAATTGGCGATGACGGCTAAGACGACCAAGGCGTCATCGTGAGGGAGGTGTAGACCTTTCAGGTCATCATTGGTGAAGCTAATAGGTAAGTGGGTTGCAATTGTAGGTAAGGAAAGGTTGTAGACTTCTTTTGCTCATCCACTGGCATTCCTGGCATGCCTTTTTCATGATGAGTTTGAACATCCTCTTGATCCAAAACCACCATGAATCACTTTTATGTCTCTAGCAGTTGATCTATTATCGCCATATCTCCTTCCAAGTGAGTCAAGAGGTGGGCGATCTGCAACGTACTTCCTTAAATAACCTTTTTTGATAAGGTCGTCTATCTGTTCTTTCAACTGAAAGCAATCTTCTGTGTTGTGTCCGTGATCTCGGTGGAACTTACAATATTTATTTCAATTTCTCTTTCAGAGGGCAGTTTTGATTTTTCCAAGCCACTTGACGAATTCCTCGTGCTTGATTTCTCTGAGTACCTAGGCGATGGAGGCGTTAAGAGGGGGTAGTGTCAACTCTGAATGACGAGATGGTGTACGAGGACACTTGTCATTGTTTCGTCACCTTAAATCCCTATTTGACCTTTTGGTTTTTGCCTTGTCGCGGTAGTTTATTCACCTGGTATCAGGTTCTTTTCTCTTATCATCTCTTCCTCATCTTCTTCATTTGGCTTCATCCAATTCCTCTACGGCAATATATTTGTCAACTTTTTCTTGGAGAGTTGACCAGGTTTCTGGGATGTTTTTTGAGAGGGAATCAAATAATGGACCCGGACGTAGCCATTCCATCATTGCCATGATTATCACTTTGTCACTAGGGTCCTCGACCTCCAAAATGGCCTGGTTAAACCCCTTTACATAATCCTTTAGACTTTCGATCTCTTTCTGGTGGATGGTAAAGAGATAGGGGCATTCTTTTGCGTTACTTGGAAACTCATAAAATTGGCGAGAAAAAGTCTATTCAAATCGTCAAACGAATTAATTGTTCCGGGGGACAGTTTTTTGAACCATGATCTCACCGGGCCCTTTAATGTTGCAGAGAAGGCCTTATACATTACTTTGTTAGAACATCCCTAAAGCGACATCAGGCTCTTGTATAAATTCAGGTGATCCATGGGATTCGTCTTTCCCTTATAGCCCTCGTGCTAAGTGGGTAGTTTGAACATGGAGGAAACTCTAGTTCTCATCACCCTCCTTATGAACGGTGGCTCAGTTTGCTTGATTAAAGTATCTACGATTACTGGAGTGCCTACCCCCGGTATTGATTGCGTCAAGATGAGCATCCAGATCACTGATTTTTTGTGAGGTGGAGTGATCTCGGCACCTGGGCGCCCAAATATTTTGGCGAGGTGACCTTCCTCTTTGCTAGAATTCTTCACCCTCTATTTTAGGGGTTTGGCTAGATGATCTAGATTTTGACGAGGAGGAACTTTGATCACGTCGAGGACTCAGACTCGGTGATCAACTTTGTCTATTTCGTGCTCGACCAGTACTACGGTTGTTCTATGAATTGTCATCGCCCGATCGGCGGGATCGTTAGATATCTGGAATATGAGGTGCGGTAGGAGGTGGCGAGTTGACTACGGCGAGATGTTGTATTAAACAAGAGTTATTCTCGTTCGTGATTCTCATTTGTTTGGCCATACCGTGTATTTCACAGTGGAGCTCCTCTAGATCCAGAGCTTGGCTGGTATTGGCCATTGGATGAGTTATGTTCTCTAAAGGGCTACTGGCATTTGGTCTAGGTATCAATCAATTGCGCATGTGCATAAAAATTTGAGAACTATCATTCCCACAGACGGCGCCAAACTATTGTGGTAAAAATCTGGAAGAGCAATGCAATAGTCAAGATTGCTCCTTCACCTCAGCACTGAACCTCGGTAACAAGATGGGCGACCTGCACAGGATAGAACAAACATAATCGGCTGGGGTAAGGCCGCTCAAAACCCCTCTGGCGTGTGAATCAAACCAAGGCGTCCAAGAGATAACCAAAGGTTGTATGGGCGAGCACAATAAGAAAAGTGTCTGTGGAGCCTATGTTGAGCGTACCTTTTCATTATGGGGAAACGGCCTTTATATAGGTGTAGGTTGGAGATCCGTACGTGGACAATCAAGAGAGATTTTTGGATAGCCATGTATGGAAAGTATATCCCTTTAATATAGAAGTGATCATAGGCGATTGCCATATGGAGAGCAGCTCGCAATTATAGGAACTGTGATGGAAATGTTCTCTAATAGAGGCGGGATTCTCGTGGAGGCGAATTCCGATTAGGTGGAGCGATCAAGGACTTTGGGGTATGAATCCCTGTGGATGTAGAACTCTCTTGGAGATGGTCTCTGATATGGTGATGTGGATGTCCTCTTTTAAAAGAAAATAAAAATTTATAAAAAAAAATGATGATTTGAAAAATCAAATTCATGTTTTGAAAGAAATGGATAAGGAAAATGTCTCCTCAAAGGAAACATTAAAGGAAAAACAAATTTTGAGTGATAAGGTCAAATATTTGGAAACTACCTTCTTTATAAGTGTGTAAAAGGATAAGAGAAATTAGATGCAATCTTAGAGAAACAAAAATGTTCACTTGATAAAGTTGGGCTTGGTTTTAATCCTTTCAAGAGAAAAATATTTTCAAGAACCAAACACAACTCTTCAAATGAAAAGAAATAAATTTCATATTTTTATTGCCATAAAATAGGACACATTGCTAATAGATGGTATTCTATGCAAAAATCTAAGGTTCCTAAAAATGCATAGATCCCAAGAAGCCTATTGAGGACTAACCTCCAAGGACCCAAGATGGTTTGGGTACCTAAAGTAAATTAATCATCTTGTAGGTGTGCTTTGAATCTAAATTAATTAAAAATCATTGGTATTTGGATAGCGGGTGCTCTCGGCACGTGACGGGAGATGAGTCTTAATTCACATCTCTCAAGCCAAAGGACGGAGGATTCGTTACCTTCGAAGACAACGGCAAATGGAAGATCATCGGAATGGTAGCATCGGTAATAATTTCTCTACCTCTATTGAAAATGTCCTTACTTGTTAAAGGACTCAAACACAACCTTTTGAGTATTAGTTAATTTTGTGACAAAGAATGTAAGGTTGTATTTGAATCCTCTAAATGTGAAGTAATTGACATCAACAACAAAACTATTCTCATTGGACATAGACAAGGCAATATTTATATGTTTAATTTAAACGATTTATCTTCTTGTGAAATTGAATGCCATGCCACTATGAATAGTGATGAAAGTTGGTTGTGGCATAGAAGACTAAGCCACATTAGTATGAGAATACTTAAAAAGGTTTCAAAACATGATTTAGTGAAGGGCTTCCAAAAATCAAATTTGAAAAAACAAGATTTGTGATGCTTGTCAAATGTGAAAGCAAACATGAATTTCTATCATATCTATAAATATGCTCAACACTACTAGACCACTCCAACTATTGCATTTGGACCATCTAGGACTTTAACTCTTGGTGAAAAATAATATGCACTTGTTATCGTTGATGACTATTCAAAATTTAAATGGACAT
>BRYE01000030.1:1950172-1960172 GCA_030159115.1 Actinidia arguta var. hypoleuca | reverse complement strand
GATTAGATGTGATCATGGAGGTGAGTTTGAAAATTAGTGGTTTGAAGATTTATGTGGAGATTTGGGGGGATAGAACATAATTTTCAGTACCTAGGACACCTCTACAAAATAGTGTTGTGGAGAGAAAAATTAGGACTCTTCAAGAGATTGCTAGAACATTGCTTTGTGAGAGCAAAACTTAAATGGTCATCTTGCCTTTTATCTCAAATAGAATCTAAAAATTTCAAAGAGGTTGAACTAGATGAGTTTTGGATTTCAACAATGTAAGAAGAACTTATACAATTTCAAAGGGAATCAAGTGTGGGAGTTAGTCCCAAGACCTAAGCATAAGTCTATCATTAGAACTAAGTGGTTTTTCAAAAATAAGTTGGATGATTCAGGTACAACCATTAGAAACAAAGATAGATTAGTTGCCCAAGGTTACAATCAAGAAGAAGAAATAGATTTTGAAGAGACTTACTCACTTATGGCAAGGCTTGAAGCAATTGGGATGTTACTAGTCTTTGCTTACTTTAAAGGGTTTAAGTTATACCAAATGGATGTCAAGAGTTATTTAGATGAAGTTTTTGTTGAACAAACACCTGATTTTGAAGTTTTACTTGTCCAAATCATGTATTTAGACTTAATAAAGCTTTATATGAACTTAAGTAAGCACCTAGGGCTTGGTATGAGAGTTTAAGTAACTTCCTAATTGACACAAGTTTCAGCAGAGGGACTTTGGACAACAAACTATTCATAAAGTCTAGAAATAACAATATGTTGCTGATTCAAGTGTATGTTGATGACATCATTTTTGGATCTATTGATGATGAACTTTGTTTGGAATTCTCTGAATGTATGAAAGGAGAGTTTGGTATGAGTTTAATGGGGGAATTAACTTACTTTTTGGGGCTAAATGAGGTATATTTTTCAACCAAAGTACACTAAAAAGATTCTTAAGAAGTTTGAAATGGATCTTTTTAATTCTATGAAGACACATTTTAACTTTACTCTAAAATTAGGCAAAGATGAGGGTGGGGAACCCTTTGATGAGAGGTTTTATAGAGGTATGATAGGTTCTTTATTATACCTCACAGCAAGCAGACCAGATATCTTGTTTAATGATTATGTTTGTGAAAGGTTTTAGTCAATCCCAAGAGCCTCAAATGCTTCGTTAGTTAGGAAAATTCTAAGGTACTTGAAGGGACCACAAGACTTGGGAATTTGGTACTAAAGAGAGTCAAATTTCATCCATGCTGGGTATAGTGATGCTGATTTTGTCGGTTGCAAGGTGGAAAGAAAAGCACAAGTGAAACTTGTCAATTTCTAGTGTCACGCCCCGCAACCCGGCCTATGCGGATCGAAGGCATGTGATCGGCCGGCGGCTTGCCCATCAAGGCCTACTTACCTTACCCCAGTTGATCACCTGTGCATACTCATTTATAATGATATAAAATTTTATAGAAATGTCATAATAACTGTAGAGTATAAGTGTGGAGTACATACAGAGTTATGCCTAAATTTAATATATATACATGGCCTTTTTGGAGGCTACTATGATTGTATAATGATATCGATACAAAATATGGAGTCTAGCCCGTCTACGAAATGTCATAAGGCCCTTTGGCCACAAAACTAACTTCTTCCTTGTAACTTTCTTCTAAGGCTCCTCTGATTGGCTTCCTAAATTTTTTTTAAAAATGTAAGCTATATGCTTAGTGAATAACATTAAATGTATGAACATAAAAATATCATGGATCATTGCATGTCATACATTTCTCGTTAAAACTATCATGTAAGCATATCATAGCTTTTTTTGAGACATAATTTTCATAAACTTGAAGCTCACATAAGCATAGCATAGATTAAACTTTCATAGTCATGAACATAGAATATCATAAAAAGTGTAACAACTCGGCATAACATAGTAACCGTATAGGTTACGCTGGGGCTCTTTATGCTAGAGACATCTTTATCATAGATTATTTCACGTTCCCTATCGTAGGACTATTGGGCTTGGTTAAGGTCTCGCCACTAGAAAATCCCAAGTGTCACTATACTTTGATACATCGAACATATTTCATTTTTTATGTAAATCCTTCATCCATAGTTTTCAATTCATACTAACATATTAATATAATATGAAGTTAGAAGACAGGGCATTTAATACACAATGTAATCAGTTATGCATTAAAACATAGAAAATATTTCATGCAATAGTTGTTATTGAAAATATTTCACAAATACATAAGTTTTGTTCATGGCATCATGTTACTCAGCCATGTGTCTTTACAGATAAAATATGAAAACATCAATAATATATTTGATAATAATCATAAAGTAACGACTCAACGTTTATACTGAACTCCTGACTAGACTTAGATAATCTTACCCTAGGTCAAGATTTCTTGCAATTGGACCTAAAGTCTCCTAATAGGCAAGTCAAGGCCTAACATACTTAGGACACAAATAAAATGTCCTAAGGAAAAAGGACAAAACTGTCTAAAAATTGGCTTAGCGTTCAAACGCTAAGAACTAAACAATTACCGTTCGAATGCTGCACAAAGGCGTTCAAATGCTAAGGCAAAAATAGCTATTTTCAACTTATGTCCGTTCTAACGCTGCGCAGAGGCATTCGAATGCTAAGACAAAAACTGGCTACCATTCAAATGCTCCACAAAGGCGTTCGAATGATAAGGCAAAAATGGTTGGGTTTCCTTTTATATGCGTTCAAATGCTCCACAGAGGCGCGTTCGAACGCTGGGTGTACGCAATAGCAGAATTGGTTTCTAAAATTTACCAAAAACTTCTCCAACACAAAATCAAACTTCTCCAAAGTTTCCAAGGTTTAAATATATATCAAAGGGGCAACAATAACTCAAAATGAGGAAGGAAGAACCATTTAAAGAAGTGGGATCTAAGATTGAAACTTAAAACCTTAACTTTTTAAATTTTTGTAATTTTCATCCTTACTCCCAAACCTCTCAATGTGGAGCTTCAAGCTCTAAGATTTAACCCATTGGGACTCAAATGAGTCCTCCAACCCAAACACTCAACCTTCCTATGTTCTTTACATCAAAAACCCTCAGTTTATACATATATACATTCAAGATTGAGTTCTCACCTTTCTTTGAGTTTGAATAGGACTTCTAATGGCTTCCCTTAGCTTGTAATTTGGGCTTTCAAGGCTTTTTTATCCTTCCCTTCCTCCTCTCCTTCTTCTTCTCCTTCTTTTTTTGTATCTCTCTATGTATGAATATGTGTGGGGTATATAAGTGTGTAGTGTATAAGAGACACACATGGGAAATAATCCCATGTGCCCTCATCCATGGGTGTTAGTTACAACCAATTTCCCAATTATCTATTTTAACTCTAATTAAAAAAAATTATAATCAACTAACATAAATTTCATAATTTACGTAATTAAAGGATGGTAATAGGTTCGGGGTGTTACATTCTTTTCCTCTAAAATAAAGTTTGTCCTCAAACTTGGCATAATTGTCATTCAAATAAAAAGGGATAACGCTATCACATTTCATCTTCTCGTTCCCAGGTAGACTCCTCCCACGTATTGTTCTGCCATAATACTCACACTAGCGAAATGACTTTGTTCCAAAGAACTTGGTCTCGATGATCCAAAATCTCAATCGGCTTCTCGATGTAGCTCAAATATTCACTTAGGACTAAAGGATCATGATTAATCACGTGCATGGGGATGTGAACATACTTCCAGAGCATTAAAATGTGAAAGACATACAGTAGGCAATGACTTCAATTCGTTGAAGAACTTCAAATGTTCCGATGTATCTCAGTTTTAACTTTTCCTTTTTGCCAAAATAATTTATCTCCTTGGAAGGAGATACCTTCAAGAACACATGGTCTCCCTCCTTAAACTCTAAGTCTAGCCTCCGAACATCTACATAGCTAGACAATCTTGGGCCCTAAAAGCTATCATTCTCCAACTTCAGTCCAATAGATGGGCGATCTACATTTCCTTCTATAGAGCGCTTCATATGGTGCCATCCCAATGCTTGCATGAAAGCTATTGTTGTAAGAGAACTCCATTAGTGGCAAGTGTGCTTCCCAATTTTCTTGAGAATTGAGTACGCATAATTGTAACATGTCTTCTAGAGTTTGGATGGATTTTTTTGATTGTCCGTCCGTCTGTGGATGAAAAGTGGTACTAAAGTTTAATTTAGTGCCTAATTCCCGTTGCAAACTCTTTCAAAATTTTGACACAAATCTTGGATCCCAATCTGACACTATCGACACTAGCGTACCGTGAAGTCGTATAATCTCTACAATGTAAAGGTTTGCATATTTCAACAAGGAATACGTAGTCTTCATGGGTAAAAAGTGTGCTAACTTGGTGAGGCAATCCAAAATGACCCAAATGGTATTACATCCCCATGAATAATTTGGTAATTCAACAAAATCCATAATAATGTGCTCCCATTTTTATTCCAATATCGGTAGCGATTGTAGTGGTCCTGTTGGCTTTTGGTGCTCTGCATTGACTTGTTGACATTGTAGGCATTGTGCCACAAATTTGGCTATCTCTTTCTTCATTCTCGGCCACTAGAATATTTCTCTCAAGTCTCGGTACATCTTCATTCCTCTCAAATGCATTGTGAACTTGGTATTATGAGCTTCCTCCAAAACTTGTCTCTTGATCTTGGGTATATTCAAAATGCAAAAGCAGTCTTGAAATGTAAGTGCTCCATTTCATAAGGTGAAGTCAGGCTTCGAATTAATCTACATCTCCTCATAAATCTTCCATAAATATGGATCTTCTAGTTCTCGTTGCTTCATGACTTCTATCAATGCCAGTTGGGTGATCATGGTAGTAAGCATCATGTTGGTGTCTGGTGCCACAACTTTAATTTTGGCTCTCTCCAATTCGATGAATAAGGATAATTATGACGTAACAAGGTATGCTATATTGACGGTTGATTTTCAACTTAAGGGGCTACAACGTTGGCTTTGCCCGGATGATATTGAATGAGAATGTCATAATGTTTAATCAACTTGAGCCATCTTTGTTGTCTCATGTTCTATTCTTTCTAGATGAAAAGGTACTTCAAACTCTTGTGGTCGGTGAAGATCTCATACGTAACTCCATACACGTATTGGCGCCAAATTTTCAAGGCAAATACCACTGCGTCTAATTCTAGACCGTGAGTCGGATAACTCTTCTCATGTGGTCTAAATTATCTCAAGGCATAGGCAATTACCTTCCTATGTTGCATCAAAATGCATCCTAGTCCCCGATGTGAAGTGACGCATAGAAGGTAAGGCTAAGATCAGTGCGGATACTAATCAGTTCTTCAACATTTGAAAACTTCTCTCTCTTCTCATTCCATTCAAATGGAACATTCTTCCATGTAAGTTGTGTGAAGGGAGTTGCAATATTGGAAAAGTCTTTCACAAATCTTTTATAGTGCCCAACTAAGTCCATGAAACTTCTAACTTCAGTTACATTTGTCGGTCTCGACCAATTCACAATGGCTTTGACCTTGTGAGGATCAACGGACACTCCAACTAAACTAATGATGTGCCCAAGAAATGTTACATTTGATAGCTAAAACTCACATTTCTTAAGCTTGGCATACAGTCTCCTATCTCATAGTATTTTCAGAACCATCTTGAAGTGTTATTCATGTTCTTCAAAACTCTTAGAATACACTAAGATATCATCAATAAACATGATAATAAATTCATCAAGGAAGGTGTTAAATACCCGGTTCATCAGATCCATGAATACGGCAGGCGCATTGGTAACTCCAAACAGCATCACAAGATATTTGTAATGACCATATCTGGTTTGGAAAGCTATTTTCTCTACATCAATCACCCTAACTTTTTATTGATGATAACCTAATCTAAGATCGATCTTAGAAAATAGTTGAGCACCCTAAAGTTGATCAAATAAATCATCCACCATCGGCAATGGATACTTGTTCTTAATGGTTACTTTATTCAACTCTCGATAGTCTATGCATAATCTCATAGTTCCATCCTTCTTCAGCACAAATAATATAGGAGCACCCCAAGGTGGAACGCTAGGACAAATGTACCCTTTCTCTAACAAATCTTGGAATTTAACTTTCAATTCTAAAGGGGTCATACGATAAGGAGCTTTGAAAATGGGTCTGGTACCCAGATTTAGATCATTGTAAAACTCAATCTCCCAATCCACCAAAGAACCAGGAAACTCATAAGGGAAGACATCGGGAAATTCCTAGACAACATGGATATCTTCTAAGGATGGTAGAGAAATGCATGTGTCAACAACGCTACACAAGAAGGCATGATTCCCTTTTTGAATCAAGCGGCATGCTTGCATAGAGGAGATGATATAGGTAAGAGGTACGACACAAACTCCTTCAAAAATTAGTCCCAAATGATTGTAATAATGGAACACTACTCGCTTAAGTTTGCAACCAATGAAAGCATGGTGAAAAGATAACCAATCCATTCCTAAGGTGACATCAAAGTTGTGCATCTCTAAGGGTATAACGTTCATGAACATAGATACATCATTGACAAGAATTTCACAAGAATTATATACTCTATCGCACAACATGGAATCTCTAGAAGGCAATGACACTATTAAGACATAATCAATGGGTACTGGGGAGGTGTGCAGATAATGCACAAAAAGATATGAAACAAATGAATGGGTAGAACCAGAATCAATAAAGACATGTTAACCATAGACAGGGAGTATACCTGACATTATAGATGTGGTAACGGGGGTGTTTGCTGGTACAAAGGCAAAAGCTCAGCCTTGCCGTAGTTGATTTTCCCTCCTTCCAACTAGAGGTTGTTCGACTGAGGCTGATGCTGATGTTCCAGTTCTTTGTGTTCTATTCCTCCTTAGACAGTCTTTAATTTAGTGCCCCTCTTGGCCGCACCCATAACAAGCTCTACTTACCATACAACACTAACCCCAATGCTTCTTCTAACAAGTTGGGCATGTTGGTACTTCATTGGGTTTGCTATTGTCTTGACTTATGGTATTTCCTTGTGGGGTCGATGAATTCGCACTCGAAGATTTAGAACTCTACCTTTTTGAACTTTGTCCTCTACTAGGATTCCCTCCTAACCTCTTCCTGTTGTTCTCCCAGAATTGGGACATCTCATTTAACGATCTTTCAGCAATTATCGCTCTTTGAAGAACTTCTTGATGAGTTGGTAGTCTTAAGATGTCCACTTTATTTGGTATATTCCATCGTAGTCCAGCTTTGAACTTCCTCGCCTTGCGAGATTCTGTTGACACTATGTGCAGAGCATAATGATACAACTCCATAAATTTGGTATTATACTCAACTACGGTTATCTTCCCTTACTTCAAATTTAGAAATTCCATAGTGTTTTGATCCCAAACCATCTCAGGAAAATACTCATCATTGAACACTTCCAAGAATCTGGGCCACAACCATACTGGCTCCAACAACTTTTTCAATTGCCACCATACTAAGGCTGCTCCCTCAAAAGTAAATGTGGCAAAGGTTACCTTCTATTCTTCGGTGCATGGTAAGACTTCGAACACCCTCTTGATTCCCTAGAGCCAAGACTCCACAGCCATGGGATCGGGGTTCGATGAAAAGTTAGGAGCTTTAATTGTTGAAATTGCTTGATTGTGGTACGGTGCATCACCTCGGCTCCCGTCACTGGCATCGCTGGTTGCTGTGGTGCATTATCATAGTTATTGTTATGGGCACCTTGGACTACTTGAATGAGTCCCTCTAGGATCCTCTCAATATGATCAATTCGTCCTTCGGGTTCCACTGGCCGTCGACGGCCCCGACCTTCCCTTCTGGTCGGTATAACTCATTACAAGTTTATTGATCGTTTAGACACTTATTATAATTATAATTCATATAACACATTTAGTACATAACATACACTCTAATCAATCCTAAAGTTCTATCTAGACATGACTCTATCGTATGGTGTCAATCTATAACTCTGATACCACTCTGTCACGCCTCTCAACCTAGCCTATGCGGATCGAAGGCACGTGACCGGCCGGCGGCTTGCCCACCAAGGTTGACATACCTTAACTCGGTTAATCATCTGTGCATACTCATTTATAATGATATAAAATTTTGTAAAAATATCATAATAACTATAAATTATAAGTGTCGAGTACATATAGAGTTGTGCCTAAATTTAATATACATGCATGGCCTTTTTGGAGGCTATTATGATGGTATCATGACATCGATACAAAATATAGGGTCTAGCCCGTCTACAAAACGTCATAATGCCCTTGGAATGTATCATGCCTAAAGTTTATTTTCATTAATATTTTGTCATCATCAAAAAGGGGGAGAATGTTAATCTGAGGTTTAATCAAAGTGTTTGTTCAAATCCATTGATGTGTTCTTATTTTGATGTTAATAAAATATGTGTTTTGATGATAAAAAAATGGGGCTAATCTTTATTCATAATATGTGCTTAATTGGTTTTCATGTTTGAGCACTTTACTCAAAAAAAAAAAGTTGGTTTCAATATGTGGTTTAAGATTATTTGGAGTCAGTCTTAGTGTTTCGAGCACAACGTTTCTTACACAACTCCAAATGCTTTGATTTTTTTTTTCGAAATATAGAACAAATATCTACATCTTTTATATTTAAAAAAAAATTAATTCATTTATATTCAAGGACTTATTGGTATTTTTTTTGCTCTTTGGATCTTCAAAAGTTTTAAAAAAATTCTTAGTACGAAAATTCTAGCTCTTTGGATCTTGTACCTGAGTTCACACTTTTAGCAATAATTCTTGCTACAAATCTCCGAATAAGGTGATTCTTCTTGCATGGGAATGAAGACTCGTAGATATAATGGAAACTTAATTCATTGGTCTTCAATGACCTATTTGTGTTTTTCTTGCTCTCTGTTTTTTTTTTTATTTGAATTTTGCCTGCGGTTACATTTAAGGCTTGTTTTTTCTTGCTTTTAATTTATTATCGGAAAATATATTTTGCCTCCTTTGTGTATGTTTTGACTTTTACATGAATATAGAAATGTCCTTCGTGTACTTTTACCTACAACTTTTTAACATGGATAATAATTGTTGTGACACCCTTTATAGAATGTTTCAGCTATCACTTTTTATTTTTTACTTACAACTTTCTGTATTTTGATATATACACAGGTGGGAGAATGGCCTTACACTCTATCATAGCTGAAAAAATATAAAAAGATCATATTGGCCATAGTGCTCAAGGGTTTCTCGCTATATACCTTAAATTGCCCTTGAAGGGACATTCTAAATTTTTGGAACATATTAGAAATTTACTGAGATTGTGCTGTTTATTTTCTATTGTGTAAGCATATGTTGAATAGGAGCTTTGCTTTCATATTTTAACATTTATTAAAAGGGAAGAAAACTCATTCAATAGTTTAATGAATTTTGTTTTGCACTCTTGCCTCCATAGTTGCATATCTTAAGGGGCAGTCATGCATATACGTAGTGTTTTATTGTGTTTATTTGAAATTTTAACTAAGAAAATGTTTCTAAAAATTTAACCTTTTCGATATTGTCAAAAAGAGGGAGAAAAATGAGATAGTGAAAATGTTTTAAACGAACCTTCAAAGTTTATTTTCATTAATATTTTGTTATCATTAAAAAAAAAAGGGAGAATGTTAATCTGAGGTTTAGTCAAAGTGTTTGTCCAAATCCTTTGATGTGATCTTGTTTTGATGTTAATAAAATATGTGTTTTGATGATAAAAAAAATGGGGCTAATCTTTATTCATAATATGTGCTTAACTTGTTTTCATGTTTGAGCGCTTTACTCAAAAAAAAAAGTTGGTTTCAATATGTCGTCTAAGATTATTTGGAGTCGGTCTCAATGTTTCGAGCACAACGTTTCTTACACAACTCCAAATGCTTTGATTTTTTTTTTTCGAAATATAGAACAAATGTCTACATGTTTATGTTTTAACAAAAAAATTAATTCATTTATATTCAAGGACTTATTGGTATTTTTTTTTGCTTTTTGGATCTTCAA
>BRYE01000030.1:1930172-1940172 GCA_030159115.1 Actinidia arguta var. hypoleuca | reverse complement strand
TAAAGTCATTATACTTTCTAATTAGTTCTTCATTTATAGTATTGTATCTCTTCGTATATGAATACAATGTATCTTTTATCTGATGTTTATATTTTATCTATTTTTTAATTGTAAAATTCTAACGAGTTCACCTAAGAAGTGGTTTTTTTTTACATAGTGCCCGTGGGCACAGGTAATTACTAATATATATATATACATATAGAGAGAGAGAGAGAGAGAGAGAGAGAGAGAGAGAGAGAGAGAGAGAGAAGAGAAGAGTAAAAGCTAGAATTTATGACCTTAGGTCAAAAGAGAAGAGAGAGAGATATAATAAATGACACTCAAGGGCCTTAGGCCTTGTTTGGCTCTTATAAGATAATAAGGTCAATTATGGGTCAAAATAATTGTCCCACTCTCTCACAAAACCACTTGTTACTAACCATTAAAATGACCCACACTCATAAGCCCAAATTAAAATACACCTAAGCCAAACTACACCACGAGTGACCCAATTAAATTCAATAGGTCAAAACTAATATTTATATTCTAATATAAAAATCTAAAAGTTTTACTCCATAATGGCATATATATATATACATACACATAGTATGATGATGTCACATATGCGTCCTAATTACGTAATATATAAAAAGAAAATTTTGTAACCTTACAACCTCCACCACTTAAAAAAAAATTTCTCAAAATTAGATAAACGTATCAGATAGGCTAAAAAAGATCTGAATACTTTGCACGAATCTTTGACTCGCACTCCCACGTAGCCTCTTCCACGCCATGATGAAGCCATAAAATTTTCACTAATGGAATGGTATTACCTCTAAGAATTTGATCTCGTGTGTCCAACACACGAATTGGTCACTCCTCATAAGTGACATCCTTGTTGATGTAAAGATCTCCCCAATCCAAAATGTGTGAAGGATCGGGATCATACTTCCTCAACATCAAAACATGAAATACATTGTGTACATTGGCCAACCTAGGTGGCAAAGCAAGACGATAGGCTACAGCTCCAACACGATCAAGGATCTCAAATGGGCCAATAAAGGCTACAGCTCCAACACGATCAAGGATCTCAAATAGACCAATAAACCTTGGCAATAGCTTGGCAATAGTTTGTCGCAATGCCCAAAATGCATCAATCTCTTATTTGGTGAAACCTTCAAGAACACGTGGTCTCCAACGGTAAATTCCAAGTGACGTTTCTTTTGGTCAGCATAATTCTTCTGATGACTTTGTGCTGTGAGTAAATGTTGTCTAATTAAGACTACTTTTTGGGTCGTATCATGAACCCAATCCGACTTTGCAAGCGTTACCTCTCCTACGTCGGTCCAATAAATAGGTGACCTACACAGTCTACCGTACAATGCTTCAAAAAGTGTCATGCCCTTTTAGTGATCTAGGCAAACCTGATGTGTAGTCCATCGTGATATGCTCTAATTTCCACTCAGCAACTGACAATAGTTGTAGTAAACATGTTGGTTTCTAGTGTTCTGCTTTCACTTGTTGGCAAGTCAAACATCTTGAAATTAACAAGGCAACATCTTTCTTCATTCGCCTCCACCAAAACTGGCGATATAAGTCATAGTACATCTTCATTCCTCTAGGATGAATTGCAAGTTATGAATGATGAAACTCACGAAGAACATCATCTCTACTAGGCAAATGTACAAATAATTTGAATTTGTATCTCAAACCCTGGTCTAGATACAAAATGCAATCTATTGGCCCTACACCTCTAGCAATGTGATCGCAAATCATCTTGGCCTCCATATCCTGTTGCTGTGCCTCAATTACTCAGTTGATGATGAATGGTTCTACGGACAATGTGAATAATGTAGCAAACTCGTCCGTCTTGCTGAGAAGTAAGTCATACTCACCAAGATCTTGAAGCATCTGCCACTCATAAATGGAAATGCTCACCAATGTACTAAAAGATTTCCTATTAAGCGCATTGGCCACAACATTGGCCTTCTCGGGATGATAGTGTAATTCAAAGTCATAGTCCTCTATGTACTCCATCCAGTGTTATTGCCTCAAGTTCAAGTCCTTCTATGTAAACAGGTGCTTCAAGATCTTGTCGTCTAAAACACTTCAAATCGTTTCTCGTACAAGTAATGCCTCCAACTTTTTAACACAAATATAATGGTAGCAAGCTCCATGCCGTGGGTCAGATAATTCTATTCATGCATCTTCAACTGATGTGAACCATACACACTCGCCTTTTCCAACTGCATCAAAATGCATTCTAAACCATCATGTGAAGCCTCACAATACAGGTTGTGTACCCCAATCCTCGTTTAGGTATAACAAGAAGCGGTGCCGAATTCAATCTCTTCTTAAGTTCTTAAAAAGGATACTCGCACATGTCATTCCAATCAAAATGAATCCTCTTTCTCGTAAGTCAAGTCATCGGTGCCACTAGACGTGAAAAATCCTCCATAAATCATTGGTAGTAACCTGTTAAACCCAAGAAACTACAAACCTTGAACACGGTCTTCAGTCATTCCCAATTCATTACTACCTCAATCTTTGATGAATCAATAGCTACTCCACTCCCAAAAATAACATGACCTAAGAATTTTACCTCAGGTAATCAGAATTTGCACTTACTAAACTTAGCATACAAACGATGCTCTCATAAAAACTGCAATACAATCCTTAAATACTCCTCATGTGACTCAACCAATGGAGAGTAGATCAAGATGTTGTCCACGAATAGGACTACAAGCCGATCAAGATATGGATGAAAGACACGATTCATTAAGTCCATGAAAGCTGCTGGTGCGTTCGTAAGACTAAATGGCATTACAAGAAATTCATAGTGTCTGTAATGTGAGCAAAAAGTCATCTTTGCTATATCCTCCTCCTTGATCTGTAACTGGTGATAAACTAACCTCAAGTCAATCTTCAATGAAAGACATAATTCATTAAGTCCATGAAAGCAACTTCTTCTAAAGGTTTGGTATTTTCTGATTCTCTGGGATCCACTAGGGTAATCTATTTCACTTCATCCCTTAATGCCTCTATCTCGGCATTGGCATTCTTTAATTACTATTGAACACTTGATTTGGGAGGAGATTCAATCTTCATTTCCAAGATAAAGCATGGTCTGGAAACCTTCTGATTGCCCTTCATCTCGCCTACCCCTATTAAAGTGGGAAACTTCACTTTTAGGTGGTAGATAGAAGTGATGGCTTTTGTTCCTCCCAGAGTTTGGTGACCTAGAATCACATTGTAGGGTAAAGGGTAATCCACCATAATAAAATCTTTCTGAATAATGGTTTGGTGGGGCTCTGTTCCTAAGGTCACTGGCAACTTGATCCAGCCAAGTGGGTGCATCGTGTTTCCTCAAAATTCACCCAGAGGAGTGTGAAAAGGATGTAGCTTATCTAGCCCAATCTTTATCTTGTTAAACGCTAAGATGAATAAGATGTCTGTAGATCTTCCATTGTCAACCAAGATTCTCTACACGTTGAAATTGGCAATGATAGCAGAGATGACTAGGGCGTCATCATGAGGGAGATGCAAACCTCTTAGATCCTCATTGGTGAATGTGATTGATTGGTGAGTATGGGTTGCAATCGAGGAAAGGTTGTAAACTTCTTCTTTAGATCTCCTACTGGCACTTCTGGCATTTCTCCTCCTGGATGAGCTCAAACATCCTCCTGAACTAAACCCACCATGAATCACTTGGATTTTACCTGCTGTTGGCCTGTTGTCACCATATCTTCTCTTAGGCGAGTTAGGCTGCGGGTGATTATCAATGTACTTTCTCAGATATCCTCTCTTGATTAGGTCAGTGATCTGCTCCTTCAACTAAAAATAGTCCTTAGTGTTATGCTCATGGTCTTTGTGGAACACACAGTAATTGTTTTTGTTTCTCCTCTAGGGGTCGATTTTGATTTTTCTAGGCCATTTGATGAAATCTTCATTTTTGACTTTTGTAAGCATTTGGGTAATTGAAGCAATTGAGGGGTGGATATACGAGATCGGGCCGGCAAGGTGGAGTGCGTGGGCACTTGTCGTTAACTTTTCTTCTCTAATCTTGATCTGACCTTTTGCTCTTCGCCTTATCTCTGTAATTATCTCACCTGGAGCCAGGCTTTTTTCCCTTCTGGTCATCTCTTCCCCGCCTCTTACGCTTGGCCTCAACCAATTCCTCTACAACGATGTATTTGTTGGTTTTACTCTAGAGCATCAATTGGGTTTCTAGAACATTTTTGGATAAGGAATCAAATAGTGGCCCCGGGCGAAGTCCTTCCATCATTGCCATAACTATCACCTTATTACTGGCGTTCTCCACCTCCAACACAACTTGGTTGAATTGCTTCAAGTAGTCTTTTAGGCTTCCAGCCACTTTTTGGTGGATCGTGAATAGGTGGGAGGCGTTCTTCTGTCTGACCCTGCAGCTCCTAAAATTGGCGATGAAGAGTCTACTCACGTTGCTAAACAAATCAATGGTTCCTGGAGATAACTTTTTGAACCATGTGCTCCTTGAACCTTTTAGGTTTGCTGAGAAGGCTTTGCACATCACCTCGTCAGAGTATCCCTGAGGTGTTATCAAGTTCATATACTAGTCTAGATGGTCCATAGGATCGGTCTTTCCTTCGTATATCCCGAGCTGGGATGGTAACTTGAATTTGGATGAAACTCGGGTCCTCATTATTCTATTAGTGAATGGTGGTTCTATCTATCGCATTAAGGCATCCACGGTAAACGGAGCTCTTGAACCAGTGTTGATTGCATCGATCCTGGCATTGAGGTCTCTGATCTTCTAAGTGGTGGATTTATCTTGGTGTCTGGGCACCTGGTTATCTCGGCGAGGTGTCCTTCCTCTTCTTTTGACCTCCTCGCCTTCTACTTCGGGAGTTCTGCTAGATAATCAAGATTCTGATAAGATGGGGATTCATTCTTGCCTTGGATGTGGAATTGGCGACTGGTGATGTCAGTTTTGTGCTCGGCCAGTACTCCAGTGACTATGAGACTCGTCATCGCCTGATTGATAAGAGCGGCGAGACTGTTCAACTTCCAAAATAGATGTTACAAGAAGAGGCGGTGGGTTATTCGTGGTAAGGTGTTGTATAAGGCGGGTGTTGTTCTCATTCATGATCCTTATTTATTTAGTTATACCGTGCATCTCACGGTGGAGGCCCTCTAGGTCCGAAGCTTGGCTAGTATTGGCCATGGAATTAGCTCTATTATCCAAAGGGTTGTTGGCACTTAGTCGAGGTAACAAACGGTTGTGTAGGTGTATAAAAAGTTTAAGAACTGTCATTCCCACAGATAGTGCCAAACTATTGTGATAGAAAATTGGGGCAAGAAACCAATAGTCAAATTGCTCTCTCACCTCGATACTTGACCTTGGTAACCACTAGGGTGACCTGCGCAGACGAACAAACATAACCGACTGGGGCAAGGCCGTTCAAAATTCCTCCGGCGTGGAGATCAAACCAAGACTAACACAAGCTAAGTAATGAAAAAACAGAGTTATAAGTGCTTGTATGAGAGAGTTAAATCGTACCTTTTCATAATGGGGGAATGGTCTTTTTATAGTTGGAGAATGAAAAACCGTGTAAAGAAAGTGCGGCGTGATCTTCGGATGGCTAAGTATGGAAGTATATCCCAGAGATATTGGAGTAAACATAAGAGATTGTCATATGGAGAATATTCTGCAATTATAGGAGTCGTGCAGGAGAGGGACTCTTCTTGGAGATAAAGTCTTTGGGTGACCATATATCATCCTTGCCCTCAGGCGAGGTGGAGAACGAATGGCTTGCTCATAGTTTGGTATGAGTATTGGCAACCTAAACTTCATATGGTGAGATAAATAACTTGTACGGGAAGTGGTGAATTTACCCCACATCAATGTGCATTTATGATTTAGGCAAAACATTTACTTTACTATATGTAAATCAATAACATGTAGCATGTATGTTCATGTTATCTCAATTACATATATAACACACTTATGTTACTCTTCAATAACTAGACATGAAAACGATTGTGGCGTAACCACCCCATGGCTCATAGGTATTCGAACCTAGAGCTTTGATAGCTTCGATACCATGTTGTCATGCCCCGGATAAACAAGACCAGGCCACATAAGCAAACACTCCAAATAAAGAAAAGTCAACAGAAATAATATGACAACATGCTGTCATAACATCAGAGTACAATTAATTTTCTCCCGTGGACCCATGCTCTCCATGAGCTATCAAGTACAAAACAAGGGCGATAACACATGAATAATACCACATCAGGCCAAAAGAATATTATAATTTTGTCAAAAATAAAAATTAATAAGTTTTTCAAAACAAAATAGACAAACGGCATCCACATGCCTCAAGAATTAAGATAAACCTAGGTACCTGAAATTTATGTAATAGTAAAGGGTAAAGGTGAGTTACTTTGAAAACATTTAACAATGGGCTTGATGCCTCAAGCCAAAAATCATGATACATATATATATATGATGAAAATATAATGCAATAAACTATACTTTCATTCATATCAAAATACACCTTTTCAATTTATGATTTCTCAAATCAACAAGTTCCTAAATTTTTGGCTTTCCTAAAAAAGTATTAATCCAATTATTTTGAGTTACACACCTAGACTAGTACATAAACCGGCCTCATCATGCACCGAGCAATTGAGACAATATTCAGCCAACTTCTCAGTTACTAATCGAGAGATTTGGCTTCCCCTCCCACGTGGATTTTTAGTCTCTCACCATGGACTTATTCTAAGCCATCTTATTCTGGGTACACTAATGTACCAAATCCAGTACTCCCTAGCGTGTCATTCCCAAACAATTTTCAAGTTTTTGACATACATAAAAATTACATTTATCACATGTTTAATGCAACAACGTAAGTATACAAAATATCATAATCCTCAACATAAACCATTATTGAAACAAAGTAAATGTATTTACTTCAAAACATTTCATGAACAATTAAACATGCGATTACCGATAGTGGTTCTGGGCACTACCGATAGATAGCAGTCCAGTGGCGAAATACAAACAATCACTACCGGTAGTGAAAAAAAGTACTACCAGTATATCAGGATATCAAATCGGCTTTTGGAACAAAAGAGAACTAATGGTAAAGAAAACATGACTACTGATAGTGTACGTAGAAAAACAGAACATTTTCAGATCGCATAACTCCAGATTTTTAATTTAAATCATGTTTTTCAACTAGGGTTCAATACCCAAAATAATGCCTCAATAGGCTATGTATAAGCTATCAACACAACTCCAATGTAAAACCCTAACAAGTAAACCCTCTTTACCTCAAATAAATGCAATAAAACTCTAAAAAACTGTTAAAGATGGGATGATGTCCAAAACTTCGATTTGCTCTGATTCTAAACCTTCTTGGTTCAATACGAAGACCTCGTTGAATAGATAATCTTCTCCCAAAGAACTACTACTCAAATCTCACTTTAACACACTCAAATCTATCCCTAAATGTTGAAACCCTAGAGAGAGAGAAAAGAGAAGAGTAAAAGCTAAAATTTATGACCTTATGTCAAAAGAGAAAAGAGATAGATATAGTAAATGACACTCAAAGCCCATAGGCCTTGTTTGGCTCTTACAAGATAATAAGGTCAATTATGGATCAAAATAAATGGTCCACTCTCTCACAAACTCATTTGTTACTAACCCTTAAAATGGCCTACACTCATAAGCCCAAATTAAAATATATTTAAGACCAACTACACCATAAGTGACCCAATTAAATTCAATGACTCAAATTATTACCCAAATCAATATTTATATTCTAATATAAAAATTTAAAAGTTTAACTCAAATTCGTAATGGCATATACATATATATATATGCATACACATAGTATGATGATGTCACATATGCGTTCTAATTATGTAATATATAAAAATATTTGTAACCTTACAAAGCGACCCTTTGCGGACAAAGATAATAGATCAAAGGAGGTATTGGATCTAGTTCATTCTGATTTGTGTGGCCCCATGAATATCCAAGCTAGAGGTAGTTTTGAGTATTCCATTACTTTCATTGATGATTACTCAAGGTATGGGTATATTTATTTGAAGCGTTGTAAGTACGAATACTTTGAGAAATTCAGAGTATTTAAGACAAAAACAAAAAAACACCATGGTAAATATGTCAAGACATTACGATCTGATAGTGGTAGCGAGTACCTCTTGAGATAATTTTTGGATTACTTATGAAAGGACGGGAGTGAGCCCCAGTTGTCTGCATCAGGTATGCCACAACATAATGGTGTAGCAAAAAGAAGGAATAAAACTCCTATGAATATAGTCAAATGTATGATGAGTTATTCAGATATGCCTAATTCATTTTAGGGCCGTGCACTTGAAACAGCAGCATACATTCTAAACTTGGTACCACCTCAGTCAGTACTTATTACTTCCATAGAATTATGGAATGGGAGCAAGCCTAGTCTATGACATGTTCGGATATGGGGTAGTTCAGCCCACGTGTTGAAAGGGAAAGTAGATAAGTTAGAATTAAGAACATATGTCTTTTTTCTTTGTTGGGTACCCTAGAGGAACAAAAGGTGATTTTTTTATTGTCCTAAGGATTAGAAGGTCATTGTTTTCACCAATGTCTGATTCTTAGAAGAGGACTATATAATGAACCACAAACTCAGAAGTAGGATTGTTCTAGAAGAGCTGAGAGGAGATAAGCGGACACATACTTCTTCAATACCTATAGTACAAGAAAAAGCACCACAAGATCGAGTCATCAATATCCCATTGCCTTATCATAGTAGAAGGAATGTTGTGACTAAGGATGATACTAAAATGCAGTGTGCAAATACCATTAACACGTTAGTTCTACAACCAGGGCATGATGATGGTACACAAAGATCAGAACTAGTAGAGCAATTCATTCATGATACACAAATATAGGTCATGCCCCAACGTAGTGGGAGGGTTATACATAAATCTGATCGGTATATATTCTTCGAAGAGTCTTATGACAGGATCCCTGATGAATTGAATGCCGAACTGGTAAACTACAATGAAGCACTTTAAGACAAAGACGTAGAACTTTGAAAAAAGGCTATGAAATAAGAGATGGAGTAAATGTACTCTAATCAAGTACAGAATCTTTTAGAATCACTAGAAGGGATAAAAACCATCAAATGTAAGTGGATCTATAAGTAGAAGAGACGAGTAGACGAAAAGGTGGAAACCTTTAAGGCTAGACTTATTGTGAAAGGGTTCACTTAGAAAAAGGGGATCGACTATGAGGAAACTTTTTTGCCAGTAGCCATGCTAAAGTCTATTCGGATTTTCTTATCCATTGTGGCTTATTTCAATTATAAAAATTAATAAATAGATTTCAAGACAACTTTTCTTAATGGAAGTCTTAATGAGTACATCTATACGATGCAACCAGATAGTTTTGTAGCAAAAGGCCAAAAGCACATGGTGTGCAAGCTTAATAAGTCCATTTATGGACTTAAGTAAGCGTCTAGGTCTTGGAACACTCATTTTGATCAGGTCATTAAGTCTTATAGTTTTGATTAGTGGATTGACGAGTCGTGTGTGTATAAGAAACGTAATGGAAACGTGGTTGTGATCTTGGTACTATACGTGGATGATATCTTGCTCATCAAAAATGATGTGAGGGCATTATCTTCGGTGAAGGTATGGTTATCTGGACAATTCAATATGAAGGACTTGGGAGAAGCCGGTCACATCTTTGGGATCAAGCTTTTTTGAGATCGCAAACATAGGATGCTGGGCTTATCACAAGCTATTTATATCGATAAGATTCTTGCCCATTTTAGCATGCAGGATTCCAAGAAAGGGTTCCTTTTTAGACATGGAATCTCTCTAACCAAGGATCAATGTCCTAAAACACCGGTTAAGATAAAAAATATGAAGGTAGTTCCCTATGCATCAACAGTGGAAAGCTCATGTATGCTATGATTTGTAGTAGACCTAACATTTATTTTGCCATATACATAATCAGAAAATA
>BRYE01000030.1:1915172-1917672 GCA_030159115.1 Actinidia arguta var. hypoleuca | reverse complement strand
TGCCCCGCACATAGTGTCAATGGAATCTTGCAAGTCAAGGAAGTTTGAAGCTAGACTATAATGGAATATACAAAACAATGTGGACATATTAAGACTCCCAACCTATCAAAAAGTTCTTCAAAGAGCGATAATTGCCGAAAGATCATTAAATAAGATATCCCAATTCTGGGAGAACAATAGGAAAAGGTCAGGAAGGAATCCTAGCAGAGGACAAAGTTTAAAAAGGCAGAGTTCTAGATCTTTGAGTGGAAATTCATCTACCCCATAAGGAAATACCATAAGTCAAGGAAGTAGTAGACCCAGTGAAGTACCGACATGCCCAACTTGTTAGAAGAAGCATTGGGGCGAGTGCCGCATGGGAAGTAGAGCTTTTTATGGGTGCAGCAAAGAGGGGCACCAAATTAAAGACTGTCCAAGGAGGAATAGAATACAAGGAACTAGAACATCAGCATTAGCATCAGCCCAACAACCTCCAGCTGGAAGGAGGGAAAATCAACCACGGCAAGGCCGAGCTTTTGCCCTTGTACCAAGAAACACTCCCACTACCATATCTGTAGTGGCAAGTATACTCCCTATCTATGGTCAACCTGCACACGTCCTATTGATTCTGGTTTTACTCATTTGTTTGTTTCATATTTTTTTGTGCATTATCTGTACACCTCTCCAGTACCCCTTAAGTATGTTTTATCAGTGTCATTGCCCTCTAGTGATACCATGTTATGGAATAAAGTTTATAATTCTTATGAAATCCGTGTCAACGATGTGCCAATGTTCATAAATCTTGTACCCTTAGAGATTCACGACTAGGGATGGACTGGTTGTCTTTCTACTTTGCACTCATTGATTGCAAACTTAAACAAGTAATGTTCCACTATTACAATCATTTGGGACTAATTTTTGAAGGAGTTTGTGTCATACCTCCTACCTATCTCATCTCCTCTATGCAAGCACGCCACTTGATTCAAAAAGGAAATCATGCCTTCTTGTGTAGTGTTGTTGACACACGCATTTCTCTACCATCCTTAGAAGATATCCATGTTGTCCAGGAATTTCCCGATGTCTTCCCTGATGAGTTGCTTGGTTCTTTGGTGGATTGGGAGATTGAGTTTTACATTGATCTAAATATGGGTATCAAATCCATTTTCGAACCTCCTTATCGTATGTCCTCTTTAGTATTAAAAGAATTGAAAGTTCAACTCCAAGATTTGTTGGAGAAAGGGTTCATTCATCCTAGCATTTCACCTTGGGGTTCTCCTATATTATTTATGCTGAAGAAGGATGGAATTATGAGATTATGCATAGACTATCGAGAGTTGAATAAAGTAACCATTAAGAATAAGTATCCATTACCGAGAGTTAAATGATTTGTTTGATCAACTTCAGAGCGCCTAAGTATTTTCTAAAATTGATCTCAAATCAGGTTATCATCAACTGAAAGTTAAGGCGAGTGATGTAGAGAAAATCACTTTCCGAACCACATATGGTCATTATGAATTTCTTGTTATGCCGTTCAGAGTTACTAATGCGCTTGTTGTATTCATGGATCTGATGAACTGGGTATTTAAACCCTTCTTTGATGAATTTGTTATCATGTTTATTGATGATATCTTGGTGTATTCTAAGAGTTTTGCAGAACATGAACAACACTTAAGGATGGTTCTATAAACACTACGAAAGGAGACTGTATGCCAAGCTGAAGAAATGTGAGTGTTGACTATCAAGTGTCACATTTCTTGGGCACATCATCAGTGTAGATGGAGTGTCTATTGATCCTCACAAGGTCAAAGCCATTGTGAATTGGTCGTGACCAATAAATGTAACTAAAGTCAAAAGTTTCATGGGCTTAGCTGGGTACTACTGAAGATTTGTGAAAGACTTTTCCAAGATTGCAAATCCCTTTGACGCAGTTTACACGAAAGAATGTTCTATTTGAATGGAATGAAAAGCGAGAGAAGAGTTTCCAAGCATTGAAGAAACGATTAGTATCCGTATCGATTTTGGCTTTATCTTCTGGAACTGATGGTTTTACCATCTTTAGTGACGCTTCACATTGGGAACTAAGATGCATTTTGATGAAACATGGGAAGATGATTGCTTATGCCTCAAGATAGTTGAGACCGCATGAGAAGAACTACCCGACGCATGATCTAGAATTAGCCGCCGTGGTGTTTGCCTTGAAAATTTGGTGCCATTACTTGTATGGAGTTAGGTGTGAGATCTTCACCGACCACAAGAGTTTGAAGTACGTTTTCACCCAGAAGGAGCTGAACATGAGATATCGGAGATGTCTTAAATTGATTAAAGATTATGACATTCTCATTCAGTATCATTCGGACAAAGCCAACATTGTAGCCGATGCCTTGAGCCAAAAATTATAACTACCCTTATTTATCGAATTAGAGAGAGTAAAAATTGAAGTTGTAGCACTAGACACCAACATGATACTTGCTACCATGATCGCCCAATCAGCATTGATAGAAGTTGTAAAACAAAGACAACC
>BRYE01000030.1:1902672-1907672 GCA_030159115.1 Actinidia arguta var. hypoleuca | reverse complement strand
CATAGTTTAACATATGTAATTTCATTCACCAAAATTGATAATAGCTTTTTGCTAACAATCTCCCCATTTTTTATGATGACACAATCTAGTTTTTAAAATTTGATATATGATTTGAATTTACATGCTCCCCCTATCTTCATGCTTATCAATTTTTCTTATGTTTCATGTCATGAAGTAGGTTATACAAGATATGAATCAACTATTCAGCTTTAAAAAGTTTGCATATTCAAAAATATTTGAATAACAAATAGTATATGCATATGGTAACAATTCCACATAAAACTATTTATAGCATAAAACCAAACCATTCATAACATAAATGATATTATCCAAACACAATATCCCAAATTGTTTAAAACTTAAAAGGAAGTTTAGCATACAATAATATATCAAGGAAATATAATGCTAACTTTAAAAACTTTAGGACATCATCAAAATGGAGAAGGTAGAGAGGATGATGGAGGCTGATTAAACGTAAAAGGAGGAGGAGGAGAACTAAGAAAATGGGAGGTTGATCATACGAGACCCAAATGGCGTCCGATTGGGTTTCAAGATCGTTCATTCGAGCGTGATATTATTGAATGAAGTTTTCTTGCTGTTGATATAACTTCTCATAGTTGTCTCTTAGTCAATCAATATATTTCTCATGCAACTCATGACGCTGCTTTATTCAATCCATCATAGCGTTCAAACGCCCAAAGTATTCTAAGAACCATTGAGGAGGACCTTTTTGCGATGGATGACCTTCTTGTGATGAATGGCATTCTTGTGGTTGAGTGATTGGATCAGGAGGAATGTCCTTAACGTTCCAGATGTGTCTATCTCCATAAGTTATTGATTTTCATTTCCTATCCCTTTTTCATTTTCCTCATTGTCCGTCAAATCAAAGGTTATTCCTCAACTTATCATATATGTAGTAAAGCGTTGATCAATGTGTTGGTCATGTTGATCCATAAAAGTAACCCTAACATGCTCAAAGATTTTTGTGAGAAGAGCACCATATGGTAGAGATCGATTCTTGTAGTTTTGTACATCAGCCATCTCTTGCAAAATTAAGTAATTCAGATTTAAAGGCTATTCAATTGCGCTCTTATAGATGATAAAACTATCCATAGTTGTAACTTGGTTGTAATGCCCCTTTTTTAGGAATTACATTAAAGGCAATAAATTTATGGAATAGTTTGTATTTCTTCTTCAAATCCTTGGTTTGAGTGGCCTCTATTGTTCCATTTATTGAGATGTTTTCATTCATTGTTGCTATATCCTCATATTGCTTAAATTGGCTCAGTTTGTTGATAAAAATGTTATCCCCCGTATTTGGAACACCAATAATTCGAGACAATAGAGTTGAACTTAATACTATGTTCTTTTCTTAAACCCTAGCATCAATGGAGAATTCATCATTCATGTTGCATACCTCTAAATTGCAATAGAAATATCTCACCAGAGTCAAGTAGACACTCGTCGGAAGAGGCATTAACGCTTGCCACCCTTGTGCTTCCATTGGTTCCATCATCCTACGTTGGTATTTTGGCAGGAACCCATCTTCAATGTTTCTCCTCATGATGATATTTCAATCCATGAACTCAAAGAGCAAAGTGATTTGAATCACCTCATTTTTTAAGAGACGTGGTTGAAACACTAAAGGTCATGGATTGCTTGAATCGGAGCCACCACCCCTTGGGTCGTTGGCGGTGTATTTTGTTCTTGGTTTCATCATTGTGGATTTTGGAATTTGATTGTGTGGTAGAGTTTGGAGAGGAGAAGGATGTAGATTTAAGATTTAGAATGAGAATGAGAGAGAATTTTGTAAGGAAGGGTTAAAGTTTGTTTATTAGAAAGGAATGGAGATAGATACCCTTAGGGCTAAAAAGAGACAGAGATGGACTTCGAAGGAGAGAGAGAGAGGAGAGGAAGCAATTTTTTTTAAAAAAAAATTAAAAAGTCGCATTTTATCTGAACTGCCGTGACTATAAAAACTTTGGTCGACAACTTCGATCGACCCGATTCAAAATTTGATTGTCTTTAAGAAAATTTTGTATGAAACTAGGCACATATATCTACATTTTTCACACATATATTTTCATTTAAGCACATATCCACTCTTGTATGAAATGAGGTATATTTTGGTTTGTCGGAGATAAAGTATATAAAATGCATTTTAATTTTGACTATTCCTTTTCAAACACAACTTAACTAACATATACAAAATTATTTAGGAATCCAAAAATATCACATTGATTAGGACATCCCAAATTTACATAAGATAAAACAAATTTTTCAGTAAGGGATTTTGTGAAAATGTTCTCTAATTGCTTGTTGATATCAATATATTGAAGCTCAACATCCCATTTTTTGACGTGATCTTTTAGAAAATGATGAAATATCAATGTGCTTAATTCTTGAATGTTGTATGGGATTCTTAGATAAATTTATAGCACTAGTATTATCACATTTGATTAGAATATGATCAAAAAGTAAACCATGATCCTCCATTTATTGTTTTATCCATAACACTTTAGCATAACAACTTTCGGCTGCCACAAATTCATCTTCGGAGTTTTCGATAAGGCAATGGAAGTGTCCTAGAAATTGGCAAGCACCACTTGTGCTCTTCCGATCTACCTTTCATCCGGCATAATCAGCATCGGAGAATCCATTCAAGTGAAAGGCAACTACACTAGGATAGAATATCCCTAAATCATGCATTTCTATGAGATATCTAAATATGTATTTTACAAAAATTAGATGCGATTCTTTTGGCCATGATTGAAATCTAGCACATATGCATACGTTAAACATGATATTTGGCCTACTTGTCATCAAATATAGTAAGGAGCCAATCATACCTCGGTATTCATTAACATTTTTATCATTTTCATCTTTATCAAGCTTTATTGATGTGCTCATTAGAGTGGCTAACAGCTCTGATCCTATCATGCCGAATCTTTTGAGAAGCTCCTTTGTATATTTGACTTGATTTATGAAAGTCCCCTCGCTTGATTACTTGATTTGTAATCCAAGAAAAAAATTGAGTTTGCCCATCATGCTCATCTCAAATTCACCTTGCATACACCCTTTTGATGGATCGCTAATGATGAGATTCATTGAGTGGTTGTGGACGAACTTTCATTCTCTTGGAAGGTTGGAGTTGTCACCACCTTGCTCTTGCATTTAAAGTTGAGGTTGAACTACTTCTTGTTGAAGCTCTTTCTCAAGAATTCCTTCTTGAGACTCCTCACTTCCTTGTGTAATCTCTAAGTTTTCCATGCTCTCTTCAATACCTATATCTCTTCAAACATTCTTTGAAGAAAGATCATTCGATTCATCAAAATCCACATGAATCAGTTCTTCAACTATTAAAGTACATTTGTTAAAAACTCAAAATGTTTTGCTTGTGGTTGAATAACCTAGGAAAATAGCTTCATCCTATTTTGAATTGAATTTGCCTAAGTTATCTTTGCCATTATTTAGAACAAAATATTTGCACTCAAATGCATGGAAAAAGCTCACATTTGGCTTTCTTCCATTCAATAGTTCATAAGGAGTTCTCTTCAAAATTGGCCTAATCATGGCACGATTTATGATAAAACATGCAATGTTTACGACTTTGGCCTAAAAATATTTTGGTAAAAAGTTTTCACAAAGCATGGTCATATCCATCTCTTTTAGATACCTATTCTTCCTTTCAACAACTACATTTTGTTGAGAGGTTATAGGAGCCGAGAAGTATGTCCAATATTGTGTTCATCGCAAAATTTAGCAAATGATCCATTTTCAAGATCTCGACCATGATTGGTTTTAATGTTTGAGATAGCAAATCCCTTATCCTTTTGAAGATGACGACACAATTTTTTAAAAGAGAAAAATGCTTCATCCTGATGAGTTAGTAACATTACTCATGTAAATCTTGAAAAATCATCAACAATTACAAGTACCAAGACTCATTGTTCTAGAAGGTCCAATTAAATCCATATGTAGAAGTTGTAATGGCCTAGAAGTGAAAACAATATTTTTAAATTCAAATGATATTTTGGTTTGTTTTCCTTGTTGGCATGCCCCACAGAGTTTATCTTTTTCAAAAGATATTTTTGATAAACCAATGACTAATTCTTTTTTGAAATTTTTTGAAATAAGGTTCATGTGAGCATGTCCAAGTCTTCTATGCCATAGCCAACTATTATTATTTATGGCCGTAAGACAAGTCTCATCTAATGATGCAACATCGTCAATTTTGAAGATATATATATATTTTTAATTCTTTGACCAGTGAACAATATTTTTTTGTTGTTGATGTTTTCTATGGTGCATGAAGATTTATAAAATATAATTTTATTTCCTTTATCGCATAATTGACTTAATGTAAGTAAATTATGCTTTAATCCATCAACAAGTAAGACATTTTTTATTATAGGAGAAGGTTCCTTATCAACATTATTTATACCGATGATTTTGTCATTGTTTATTGTCTCTGAAGGTTACATAGCCACCATCCTTTGAAGATAAAGATGCAAACATGAATTTGTCTTTGGGCATATGTCTTGAGCATCCGCTATCTAAGTACCATAAACCTCTAATTTTGCATTAAAGCATACCTACACAGAGAATTTAACCATTGGTCTTTGGTACCCAAGTTTTATTGGGTCCTCGAATGTTAGTTCCAAATTTTTTAGCGACCCAAATTAATTTTACTCCCTTTTATTATATTTCTTTACATGACATGAATATGATGTATGGCCATCGTTATTACAATATGCACATGTGGATTTGGATGCCATGGGAGGAGATACTTTTACAAATATATTTTTATAAAGTGTTTGCTTCTTTATAGGGTTGTATCCAATCCCGGCACAGTCTTGCACACCTTTGTGATCCAAGAAGTAGATTTAGATTCTTTTGCTCTTAAGTGAATTTTTCGAGGCATAGAGTTAAATCTAACACTTTTGTATTTAGTTCCTCATTTTCAATTTACAATTTACTATAATACCTTTTTGATTCAT
>BRYE01000030.1:1892672-1895172 GCA_030159115.1 Actinidia arguta var. hypoleuca | reverse complement strand
CCATGTTTTCGATGCATAAATGAATATGCTCCGTTATGAATGTCATGTCTTTTAAATGTATGCCAATTTTAGTGTATTATGAAATGAAAATCATGGATGGATATTTTCACATGAGAAGTAAAGAATTTTCAATGCATAGCAAGTAAAGGATTTTCAATGTATAGCGCCAACTCGGGGTCTTCTCGTGGCAAGACTTTAATCTATCCTGATAGTCCTATGATAGGGGACCAAAAATAAACTATTTATGTGGGAGACATCCCTAGCCTAAAAGGCTCCAGCATGACTTATATGATTACTATGTTATGATGGGAGAAATTCCTAGCCTAAAGAGCCCCAGCGTGACCTATATGGTTAATATGTTATGTTGGGAGAAGTCCCTAGCCTAAAGAACCCCAGCATGACCTATATGGTTACTATGTTGTGCAATTGAAAGGTTGTTATGCCGAGTGGTTGTACTTTTTGATATGTATAGATTTAAGTACTTACAATTTTATGATTACGAAAGATTTCAAGCTATGATATACTACACTACGATTATGGAAGAAATTCAAGTTATGCTATTCTATGTTTATAGTTGCAAAAGATTTCAAACTAAGCTATGATATGTTATAGTTTATGAAAGTTTCAAGTCCAAGCAAGAGACTATGCTATGCTTATATAATATAATTTTCAAAGGATATGACTCAATGCTATGTTTCAATGATTAAAGACTATGTTTTCCTGAATAAAGGATAGGTTTCAAATAGTTAAACACTATATTATGTTATATGATTTCAAGCTATGTTATGTTTTACGATTCAAAGGCATGATATAAGTTTTTAGGACTATGCTTCAAATGCGATATCATGCGATATCTATGTTATGACACAAATTGTACTTATGTTAATCCATGGTATTTTCATGTTCATGCATTATTGTTATTCACTAAGCGTATAACTTATGTTTTTGAAAATAAATTTTCAGGAAGTCAATCCGATAAGCCATTTAGGAAGTGAAAATGAAGACTTTAGTTTTGTGGCCCAAGGGCCTTATGTAGTTTATTGATGGGATAGGCCCTACGTTATGTAGCTTCAAGTTAGCCATGTTTTGTATATTTAAAGTTGGCCATGTTATGTATAAAGAAAGAAAAGAACTTAGGCACAACTCTGGATGTACTTTTATTATTTTCAGTTATTATGACATTTTCGCAATTTATGTATCATTTTAAATGAGTATGCACAGGTGTTCAACTGGTTTAATGTACATCAGCCTTGGTAGCCAGGCTGCTGGCCAGTCACGAATCTTCGATCCGCATAGGCCGAGTTGCAGGGCGTGACATTTTTAGATGTCTTATAGATACTCATTATTTAGGACTATTTTATCTTAGAGGAGTTGTATTTGATTTGAATGGATTCTCCGATGCCGATTATGTCAGTTGTAAGGTTGATCGTAAGAGTACAAGTTGCACTTATCAATTTCTAGGACACTCCTTAGTGTTTGGTTTAGCAAGAAGCAAAATTTAGTTGTTTAATCAACTGTCAAAGCCAAATACGTGGTTGCCGGAAGTTCTTGTGCTCAAGTCTTATGGATGAAACAACAATAGGAGGACTATGGTTTATATTTTGATCATGTTCCAATCAAATGTGATAATACTAGTGCTATAAATTTATCAAAGAATCCCGTACAACACTCTAGAACAAAACACATTGAGATTAAACATCATTTTCTAAGAGATCATGTTCAAAAAGGGGATATTAAACTTCTATATATTAACACCGATAGTAATTGATGGATATTTTCACAAATTACCTTGATGAGAAAAGATTTTGCTTTATTAGACGTGAAATTGGAATGTCTAAACCAATATAAATACTTTTGGATTCTTGAGTAAGTCTATGAATGTTATATTTGAAATAGAATAGTTGAGATTGAAGTGTATTACTCATACTTTCTCTCCTACGAAACAAAAATTACCATATCTCACATCTGCATAAGTCTCAAACAAGTGAGGTGGTCATATTTTGATCTTCTACTATCTCTCATCAATACTTGCTCATTTAATTGCTATATATCTTTTGTGACTTATATGTGAAATCAAACTATTCATACTTTCTTTATGTAAATAATATAGTTATGTGTGCCTAAAGTTGCCTAAGATTCACGTAGAACACCCATATTTTGATTCTTATACTCAAGACAATCAAACCCTAGTACATTACACTCTTTATGATGCTTATGACTTATGTGCATCAAGTAAATTGATCAAGATTGGGATAAAACCTTGATTATCTATCGGTCCACTTTTTTGCTATTTTTGCTTAAAGTTCGGTCAATCTAAAGGCTAACTTTGGTCAACCGAAGTTGCGACAGTCACAATTTTCAAAAACAAATCACGACATACAACTTATATATATTCGATTTTCCTTATTTTCCTTACCCATCTATGATATCTTCTCCTCATTCACCCTCTTTTCTCCAATTATGTCAGCCTCTTCTCTCAAACCCTGCATTCTTCTCTTAC
>BRYE01000030.1:1867672-1875172 GCA_030159115.1 Actinidia arguta var. hypoleuca | reverse complement strand
GACTTTTGCTCCTATTTTTCTCAATCTATTTTGAAACTTTTGAAGTCCATATCTTGCGACTCTCGTTAGACATTCGAACCCTAATGACTGTGATTGTTTTCTTAGAGTTTTCAAGCCTATGTGTGTTGGAACTTTGCACAGAGTAGTTTGAACTCCAAGGCCAAAATCTTATTTTCTTCTATTTTTCAAGCCATCGTTCGAACTCCCAAAATTCTTTATTTTGGGAGTTCGAATGGTGTATATTTTTAGCCATCTTCGACTTTTGCTCCTATTTTTCTGAGTCTATTTTGAAACTTTTGGAGTCCATATCTCGCGACGCTCGTTGGACGTGAATTTGTATAACTTTGTGAGATCTTTCCAACGGTACATCTTTTATTCCATTCCAAGTCACGAGTGAAAACTTTCATAATTCCCGAGACAAATTCTGATAATGGTCATTTCGATATGCATGTCCGCAATCCTAATCACTTTTATGGCTCCAAATTCTCTTCTTTATGAATATATATCTACAATGAGCGCAAGTATGACTTTCAGTACAAAACACGATATAAAGGTTATAATTAACCTAATATAGGGTTAACTTAGGTTGGTTTATTGGTGTTTAGATTGCAATTATGCAGTCCAATCACTACGTCGAAGAAAATCGACATGAAATAGCTCGCCCAACTAGCGAAGAGGTCCAAGGCTAACATCCTGCCAGCCAAAGGCGTGGTGATCAGAGATAAGCAACCTCGGGATGAGGTTCCTCACTTTTCCCCCAACAAGAAGGACAAGACTGCGGCTGACTTGAAAGGAAATGAGACCATGCTATCGTGTGAGACTAAAAGAAGACAACAAAGTCCAACAAAGTAGAAAGCAAGGGAGTAACACCTGCGGTGGTTCCAAGGGAGGGCACCTCGGCCAATCCTGGCGATGTCTTAGGGCTAAATGCCTCCATGTTGGAAGGTTTGGCGGTAGCAGAAAAACTCCCTGAAGGCGTGATCCCACCCTTTGATAGGGAGGAGACGAGCAAATTGGACCTCAATCGGGCAATATCGAGGCTCTTTTTTGGAATTATCTAGGTAATCACCTACCCTTTGGTTAAGGTCAGCCTCAGGTAGTTTTAATCTTGTAGCTATGTTCATACTTTTGCAGGTGATGGTGCTCGCGTCTTCCCTTGCCAGTCGTGGCAGGGAGTTAAGGGATGAAGAAATAAATAAGCAGGCCCAAGCTATATCAGTTGGGACTAAAATGGCTCAAGCTCAACAACGTTCCTTAGAGCTGAAAAAGGTAGTGGCTGAGATCGGGGTCCAGGGACGACAGGTTGTTGAAGATCTTCAAAAGGTGAAGGATGAGTGTCAATCTCTCGTTTCGTCACCAAGAAACCAAGGAACTTTCCCGATGACACACGAAAGATGCATTTGGAAGGGTTAAGCATCATACGATATTTTCGCAGGATACCAAATATTTTCACCAAATGGGTTACATGGTCAGCTGCTTTGGGGCTCTTGACTAGCATGTCATTTATGTAGACCTCCATTGTCTTTCCTATCACCTCCTTGAACATTTTGTTGAACAATCTCTGATATGTCGCCCATGTGTTCTCAACCCAAAAGGCATGATCTTGTAGCAATATAACCCTATTTCCGTGATAAAAGAAGTCTTCTCTACGTCGGGAGGGTGCATTTTGATCTGATAATATCCCGATAAGGTGTCCATAAAACTAAGGAGTTCATGCTTGTATTGCATCAATGATCAGATCAATCTTGGATAGAGGAAAATTGTCTTTAGGGTAAGCCTTGTTTAGGTTGGTGAAATCAACACACTCTCCACTTTTCCCCCTTTTGGGGGACGACGACGACGTTGGCGAGCAAATCCGTGTAATGAGATTCTCTAATGACATTGGCTTTGATGAGTTTAGTCACTTCTTCTTTGATGACCTTCAAGCACTTTGGGAAAACTTTCATCTCTTTTGGCGAATTGGGGGATGATCAAGGTCGATAAATAGCTTGTGGACGACGACTTGAGAATCTATTCCTGGAACATCGCCTTGTAACTACGCAAACACATCGTAGTTTTTCTTTAAAAACTCCACCAAAGTACTTCGCAGCTCCTCAGTCAATTCAGTCCCGATCATGACATGGCAATCTGGATAGTTGGAGTGTATTGAAACTAAAGCTATTTCCTCTAATGGCTTGGTGTTTTCCATCTTCTTAGGATCAACAAGGGTAATCTCTTCCACTTCGTCCCTCAGTGCCTCCATCTCGGTATCGTCTATTTGTAGTGGCTATTTGGATGGAGGAGAGTTAGTCTTCATGGACATGATAAAGCACTATCTTGCCACCTTTTGGTCGCCCCTCACCTCGCCTATCCCGGTGGAAGTGAGAAACTTCATCATCAGGTGATAGGTAGAGATAATGGCCTTGATTTTTTCCAAGGTAGGGAGACCTAAGATAGCATTGTAAGGTGATGGGCAATCCACTAAGATAAAGTCCTGCCACACTGTAGTTTGGTGAGATTCCACTCCTAAGGTCAAGGGTAACTTGATCTATCCCAGGGGTTTGACAGCACTTCCTCCAACCTTGACGAGAGGAGTATGAAATGGATGGAGCCTATCTCGGCCTATCTTCATTTTGTCAAATGCCGCGATGAACAAGATATCGGCAGAACTCCCGTTGTCAACTAAGATCCTCTGAACGTTGAAATTGGCAATAGTAGCTGAGATGACCAGTGCATCATCATAAGAGAGATGCAAGCCTCTCAAATCCTCATTGGTGAAAGTTATGGGTTGGTGAGCCCTGACCATATGTGTGGAGAGGTTAAAAACCTCTTCTTTAGTCTGCCACTTGCCCCTTCGGCATGCCTCTTCCGAGATGAGCTTGAGCATCCGTTTGATGCAAATCCTCCATGAATAGTTTGGATGTCGCTTGCCGCAGGCCTGTTGTTAGCATATCTTCTATCAAGCGAGTCTGAACGTGGACGATAAGCTAGATACTTTCTTAGATATCCTCTCTTGATCAGGTCGGTTATTTGCGCTTTTAGTTGAAAACAATCCTCGGTGTTGTGCCCATGATCCTTGTGGAACTCATAATACTTGTTCTTGTTCCTTCTAATGGGGTTAGTCTTGATCTTCCTAGGCCACTTTATGAAGTCTTTGTTCTTGATCTCCATAAGTGCTTGGGCAATAAACGTGTTAAGGGGAGGCAACAGAAGGTCAAGTCAGCGAGGTGGAGTTCACGGACGTCCTTCATTAATTTGACTCCTCGCATCTCGATCATACCTCTTACTCTTCATCTCGCCCCTATAATCAGTCTGCTGAGTGTCAGGCTCCTTTCTCTTGTGACCATCCCTTCCTCGCCTCCTACATTTGGCCTCGGCTAGCTCTTCAGCTACAATGTACTTGTCAACCTTACTTGGGAGCATTGATAGAGTTTTAGGGATGTTCTTAGAGAGGGAGTCGAACAGCGATCCCGGACAAAGTCCTTCCATCATAGCCATAATGACCACCTTGTCCCTGAGATCCTCAACTTTCAAGATGGCCTGGTTGAAACGTTTAACGTAGTCTTTCAAGCTCTCCCCATCCTTCTGGTGAACTGTGAAAAGGTGGGAGGCATTCTTTTGCCTGACCCTGTAGCTCATGAAATTGATGACAAATAGTTTAAGAAGATAATTTTATGAACCACGACCTTGCCAGTCCCTTCAAAGTAGTAGAAAAAGCCTTACACATCACCTCGTCTAAGTACCCCTGGAGCGTCATCAAGTTCTTATACGAATCCAGGTGGTCCATTGGGTCTGTCATTCTTTTGTATACCCCGAGATGAGATGGTAGCTTAAATTTGGATAAAAGCCTAGTCCTCATCAATCTCTTAGTGAATGGGGGTTCAGTCTGTCGTATTAAAGTGTCCATAGTAACTGGGGCATTTGCACCGGGATTGATGGCATCAATTCGAGCATCCAGATTCTTGATCTTCTGGGTGCCTATGCGCTTTGTTGTCCCAGCGAGGTGATCTCCCTCTTCTTCTAGTATTCTCGCCCTCTGTATCGAGAGTCTGGCTAGACAACCGAGACTCTGAAGGAATAAGACTCCTCTCACGTCTGGAGTGTAAGGTCGGCAATTGACGTTGCCGACTTCCAGTTGATCATGCCCAACCTATGCTTTGGTGACTTTGAGATTCGTGGTCGCCTGATCAATGAGAGCGGTGAGATTGATCAACTTCTTCTTGAACAGGTGCCGTGACAGGAGGCGGGTATTATTCTCATTCATGATCCTAATCTATTCGTCGATTCCATGCATCTCATAGTGGAGACCTTTAAGATCTGGAGCTTAGCTAGCATTTGCCATTGGGTGTGTGCAGTTATCTTGATGGCCGCTGGTACTTTGTTTAGGCTATAAGTGGCTACGCAGGTGCATAGAGAAGAGAGAACTTTCGTTCTCACAGATGGTGCTAAACTGTTGTGGTAAAAATTTGAGAGCTAGCAACCAATAGTCAAAATTGTTCTTTGACCTCGAAAGTGACCTCAGCTACGACCTACGCAAAAGAACAAACATAATCGGCCGGGGCGAGGCCGCTACAAATTCCTATGGCATTGAGATCAAGTTAAGGCGAGCAAAGTAGACAGAGTAAAGCAGGTAAAGTATCAGAGATCTCAAAGTGAGAATGCGAGTATTTCATACCTTTTCTAGTGGAAGGTAGCGGCTTTTTATAGATGGAGGATGGAGAGCCATGCAAGAAGATCACGACGTAATCATCGTATGGCTAAGTATGGAAGGATATCACGAGGATATCAAAGAAAGAGGAGGAGGATGCCATATGGAGATAGTACCGTGAATGTAGGAGTCCAAGAGGAGGTGGAGTGAACTCATGGTGAGCTCATCTTCACAACATGGGCGAGATAATTCACCTCGGTCTTAGGCGAGGTGACAACCAATGTGCGCTCAGATTTTTCATGGAGTCTAGGCGAACATTGTACTAATCATGAGAGGTGTTGGCGATTTGATCTCTCACGGCGACGTGCCCACCTTGGGTTTCCAGCAAGTGGAGAATTTTTCCCTCGTCAAGCTTCATTCAACATCTATAAATATAGGAACAAGTTGCATTGCAATTTATATAATGAACAGTTTAAATTTACAATCATATCAACAATCTATTTTATTAAATAAAATGTGATTTGTTCAAAAATTTATAGACGTGTATTAATTTATAGACCTCAAAATTTATAGACAACCCTACATGGATTCTCAGCATTTTGCTCGGTGATTTAGGAATCAACTAGTCCCCCCCAAGAACCCCCATGTCTAAAGCAGGTGGCGTGAGAGAGGGATCAATCTTGACCGTTTGTTTAAAGCAAAATTATTCTCACCCATTGGATAAGAAAGTGATATTTTTTTGTGAAAAAAAATAATTTCAAGTGAAATCTTAGTCGTTGGATTAACTCAAATGGATTTCAACCATAGATAGCGAGAGATAGATTTTGAATTCAAAATGAATTGTGATTTATATTAGAGATTAAAAAAATAATATATATAATGCATTTATGTATAATATTATTACAATTAATAGTAATAAAAAATTACAATGTCACAAAAAAATCATAATTTTTTCTTTACCACAAAAAATCGTAATATCTACTATAATGATTCGTAACAACTATTATTAACATACATACCCTGTAACATTCACCACAACTAATCATAACGTACACCACATTAATCATAACTAATATAAACTTTTCCTTTAAAAAGCAATCAAATTTAATGGTGAATTTTAATACTTTGCAAAAAAATAATATATATTTTCATGCAAGTGAAGTGAAGAGAACGGTTATAATTAGGAAGAGATTTAATTTAAAAAGTGACAACTTTAAAAAGTATTGTAAAGTGATAAAAGATAAAGTATCAGTCTTGGTAGAGCTAGGACAGACACCACTGTTGAGCTATCACTATTCAACAAACCCGGGAGGAGTCTTTGTGCCAGAGCACGGTCAAGGATCAACGGTTAGCGGTAGTCCCAAGAACATGATGCACGTCCAGGCATGCGTCGAACTGTGCTAAATGAAATCAATTCTTATTCTCTAAAAAATATGCAATTTTAGCTATTTTCAGTCATTGTTGCACTTTCGCTCTGTACTTTACATACTTTCAGTCATCTGATTTGACCGTCGGAGTGCCATTTTTTAAAAATAGCTTTGGCAACCAATCTCACTATTTCTGCCTTGCAGAGAATAGATGAAACGCCAACAACTACCATCAACCGCCGATCACCCACTATAGATATCTATTTTCAATTTTCTTTCTCCATTCTTCAAACACTCACACCCCACAAGTATCATCAAATAGATGAAAAAACTTATGTATGTTTTAAAGGCATATAATATTCAATTATGTTCCTTGACTGAGCTCCATCGTGAACCGCAGTTGGACTATCACTTTATAGTAAGTCCGGTTAGTTATCCAGACATGAAAGCTCGAATGTCGGACATGGCAACCATCTTGGAGGCATACCTTTACCGAACTATGGGGAAACAAGTTGCATACACATGAAGGCTTCTCTAACACTGCACGCCCATGTAATAGTTTCCATGATGTGACAGGCTAACCACCAATCACGCTTAGTAATATGATTATATCGGCTAGCCTGCTCATTGGCATAATAGTTGGCCTGTCTATGCACGCGCACTATAAAAGGCACTAGCCCCTCTCATTTGAGGTAATCAACATTTTCTCTCCCTCTTCGAAACCAAATCCCAAAACTTCTCTTTCACTACGTTCTTTTTCTCCGATCGCTAATTTGATCGTTGAAGAACCATTCCGAGAACAGCTATGAGCGATCCTTCTTATTGTTCCTGTCTTACAAGCTTGCCCGAATGAGACCAGAGGTACCATAAAACACCCTCTTGCCATCAATTTGTCTGCATTTGATTTTCATCCCCCCCACATGTACATATTAAATATATTTTTATATATTTAATAATAATACTTTTCGAAGTCACCTTTTTTTTTGAAATTCTCTCATTATTTGTTGGTAACGTGTAAAAGCAAAAGAAATTCTATTTTTTTTGAACATGTGAAATTGTATTAAGGTTTAGTTTGAGATTCTCTACTTGTTGGTTCTTTGGCTTATAAGCCAAAAAAATATGCCTGCCTTGTCTGAAAACTTTAGATCTGGCAAGTCATTTTGAATTAAAAAATAACTTATTTCCAAATACATCCCAAATATTCCAAATAATTTTATTGCAACTAAACTTTTATTTTTTTGTCTTTAAATTTTTGCAAGAGTTTTTATCACAACTTCTGTTTGTGGTTCTATTTATGAGCTAAAAATAACTTTAAAAAACCATTTTTGAAATCTCTATTAAAAAAATTTAACTTGGTTGGAAGGGTCTACACATACAACAAATGTCATTAACTTGACATCCGTTTTAACAGACATTGCTAATCATGCACCTAAACATACAATGGTTACACACCACTTGGCGTCAACATCTATTAGTACTCTAATTCCACGAATGCCTGATTTGGTA
>BRYE01000030.1:1857672-1860172 GCA_030159115.1 Actinidia arguta var. hypoleuca | reverse complement strand
ACTTTCTTGTATGGCAATTCTTAATGATGGAATTTAGCGCTCAAGAGGCAAAATAGCTTCCACCCCGTAAACCAATGAATAGGGAGTAGCTTGGGTTGATGTTCAATGAGTTGTTCGATAAGCTCAAAGAACTTCTCCGATTCTCTTGTGCGAGTCTCTTTTTGACTTGGTTACCACCTTCTTTAGCAGATTTTTTAGGGTTTTGTTGAATGCTTTGGCGAGACCATCTGCTAATGCATTGTACATAGAAGAATTATGTTGCTTAAAATCAAATTTCTCACAAAGTTTATTCATTAGACTATTATAAAATGGCTTCCCATTGTCTGTAATGATATAACGCGGCACACTGTATCTAAAGATGATGTTTGTACGAATGAACTCCACGACGATTTCTTTCTTCACCTTCCCTTAGTGGCACAGCTTCAGCCCATTTGGAGAAGTAATTAGTTGCAGGTAGAATATAAAGATGACCTGCATAAGATTTAGACAAAGGCTCTACTACATCTAGCCCTCCATGCATTAAATGGCCAAGAGACAACAATTGAATGGAGCGACTCTGGCAGTTGATGTATGAAATTTGCATGAAACTGACACGCTTGACACCTCTTGGCGAACTCAAGACAGTCATTTACCATGGTTGGACAATAATAGCCCATTCTCTTGATTCAAAAGTAAAGCTTAGGGCCTAACTAGTGAGCACCACATATACCAGAGTGAGCTTCTTCTAAGGCTTGTATTGTTTCATTTTCTCCAAGACAACAAAGGAGCAGTCCCTCAAATGAACGGCGATAAAGTGTACCATTGCAATAAATAAAATGTGGAGCGCGCCACCTTAGGTCAATTCTTCTATGCGGATTCTCAGACAACTTTCCATGTTGTATATAATTGATGAGTGATTGTTGTCAATCTTCTTTCTCAATTTCAAACATTGAAATGGCATTAGCCTCTATTTCGTCATTGTATTCATCATCAAAGTGTGGAAGAATTACCCATCTCTGACATATTAAAATCCGAGCCTCTACGTCGGGTAGCGCAAGAGAAGATACAAGTTTCTCCAATGCATCTGCTTGTCTATTCTTTCTTCTCGACACATGCTCTAAAGTGACACCACTGAGTCATCCAATCATTCGGGTGGCATAATTATAATAAGACACAAGTTCAGGTTTTCTCACTTCATAAATGTTAAGAAGTTGATTAATTATCAGTTTGGAGTCCTTATATACTTCAAGCTGCAGATGCTTCATGTCAACAGCCATTTCCGGCCCGAGTATGAGAGCTTGATATTCAGCTTCATTATTTGAGCATAATTGTGTTAAAGTGAAGGCATAAGGTAGCACGTCTCCTTTTCAGAGTGAGAAACATTATACCAGCCCCAGCACCCTCACGATGAGAAGCACCATCAAAGTACATCTTACATGGTAGTCGTACTTCAATGAAGAGGACGTTTTTATCTGGTAATTCTTCGAATAATTCCCAATCAATAGGTATGGGGTGATCAGCCAAAAAATTAGCTAAAGCTTGTCCTTTGATAGCCTTTTGAGGTACATAGATGATCTCAAAATCTTGAAGAAGAAAAGACCATCTTGCTAATCGATTAGACAAAACTAGTTTTGTTATGATGTAGTTGACAGAGTTAGATTTAGATAGGAGATGAACCGTGCATGCTTGAAAGTAATGGCGCAGCTTTTGAACAGCAAAGACCATAGATAAGCACATTTTCTTAATCAGTGAATAATTCAGCTCGCAAGGCGTCATCATTCTACTCAAGTAATAAAGAGCACTTTCTTTTCCTTCATCGTTCTCTTAAGCAAGAAGAGCCTCTACTGAACGCTCTTGAGCGGCAATGTACAAAACTAATGGTCGTCCAAGAACAGGAGTAACCAACATCGAAAGTTTCATTAAATAAGTCTTAAAGCTTTTGAAGACATTATTACAGACTTCATCCCATTCAAAGGGAATTCTTTTTTTCATAAGACGACTAAATTGTTGACATCGACTGGCCAAATTTGATAAGAACCGATGTAGATAAGCCAACCGCCCTTGCAAACTTTTGAGCTCATGGATATTTCGAGGTTCAGGCATTTTCAGAATAACTTCAATATTCGACTACTCGATCTCTATGCCACAACGTCATACAATGAATCACAAGAATTTTTCGGATGTAAATCCAAAGGCAGACTTCGAAGGATTCATCTTGAGTTGGTATCATCGCAATCGATCAAACAATTTCTTCAAATCTTCAAGATGATCACCTCAGTCTCGTTTTTACAACTAGATCTTCAAAATAACATTCGACGTTTTTGTGAAGCATGTTGTCGAAGATCTTTTGCATTGCTCTTTGATATGTAGCCCCGGTGTTCTTTAACCCAAAAGGCATTACTTTGTAACAATAGATTCCTTTTGACATACGAAAGACTGTCAACTCCTCACCTCGTGGAGCTATCTAAATTTGATTGTAGCCAGATGAACCATTCATAAAAGATAATGCCTCATGTCTAGT
>BRYE01000030.1:1850172-1852672 GCA_030159115.1 Actinidia arguta var. hypoleuca | reverse complement strand
ATGGCGGCATTTGATTCGCTGTTTTGCAGACTTTGACGCACGACAATGTTTGATTAGTCAGAATTTGTAATTTTATAAAACACTTGGCAATTTTTGATTAACCAAATTTAGCGTGTCTACAATAGGATCAGGTGGTGGTTCAGAGGAAAGGAGAGGCAGTGGGCGACATCATTGTGATACACAATACCTGGATGAAAACGAGTAGGAGTACTAGACACATCATCAAAAGGAGGAAGTGAAATAGAGGAAAAAACAGGATTAGTACAAGAAGGAAAGAAATATTGATTTTCAAAAAAAATCACATTTCGAGAAATACGAAGCTTGTTAGCATCCACATCATAACACACAAACCCTTTATGAGAGTTACTATAGCCAAGAAAAGCACACTGAACAGCTTGAGCAACAAGTTTGTGACGTTCAATGGGAGATAAGTGAACAAAATAGATGCAACCAAAAACATGCAGAGAATTATAGTAAGGAGGAACACCAAACAAATGAGAATATGGAGAATCAAGATGCAAGGTAGAAGAAGACAGACGATTAATCAAATATACAGCTGTAGATAATGCCTCTACCCAAAATCTAGGAGGGACAAAAGATTCAAGCATCAAGGTACGGACAACATCTAAAAGATGTCTATTCTTACGCACGGCGACTTCATTCTATTAAGGGGTGTAAGGACACGAACGCTAAGGGAGAATACCCTTATGTTGTAGGAAAGATTGAAAATCATGAGACATATAGTCTCCACCGGAATCTGAGTGTAAGGTCTTAATACGGGTAGAAAATTGTGTTTCTACCTAGGCAGCAAAAGTTTGGAAGGTCGAAAACACATCAGCTTTAGAACAAAGAAAATGAACCCAAGTGAAATGACTATAATCGTCAATGTCACAAAATAACTGTATTGAGCATGAGAAATAATAGGACTCATACCCTAGACATCAGAATGAACAATCTCAAAGCATGTAGAAGCACGACTACCCTGCAAAGGAAATGGTAAAGATTTGCTTTTACCAAACTTATCAGGTGCACAATCAAAAGACAAGGAAGAAAATGCATTTGTATTGCTCAAATAACCATGTTTCATAAGATGTGTCAAAATTACAGAGTTGGGATGTCCCAATTTCTTATGCCAAAAATGGTTATTATTAGTAATAGCGAAACAACTAATAGAAATTGAACGAGGGATGAAAAACGAGTGAAAAGAAAAAAGACGTCCCACTTTAGGCCCATTCGCTATCTCCTATCCCAACGCTTGATCTTGCACACGACAACCACTACAATCAAAATGAAGAGAACAATTTTCTATTACTAATTGTCCAAAAGAAATGAGATTGGCAAATAAATTAGGAGACACGAAAACATTAGTAAAAGAAGACCCCAGATTTCCAACCGCAGTAATAGGAAGAGTACTGACATCGGCGATCTGAATATGCTGCTCACCATCAAACTTACAAACATCATGTAAAGTTGTCGAATTGTCAGTCATGTGATTGGAAGCCGCATAGTAAATTAACCAAGGAGAAATAAGAAGATGTTTCTTACCTTGGAGACCAAGAGCAAAAGAGCAAAAACAATCATCTGTTGAACCTGCTCAGGAGTAAGTTGGAAGAAGAACCCGGAATAGAGGGCTGAGCGGAAGATGCAGGCACAAAGGTGGACTGAACAGCAGTATGAAAGGCAGGAGCGGATCGATTCTGAGGGCGTACACTACAATCCTTAATGATATGGCCTTCCTTCTTGCAATAATTGCATAATTTCTTTTTGCAATGTTTTGCAATGTGCCCAACTTCCTTACAAACTGCGGTGGAGATCTATATCGTCCTTTGTCACAAAATAACTGTATTGAGCATGAGAAATAATAGGACTCATACCCTAGACATCAGAATGAACAATCTCAAAGCATGTAGAAGCACGACTACCCTGCAAAGGAAATGGTAAAGATTTGTTTTTACCAAACTTACCAGGTGCACAATCAAAAGACAAGGAAGAAAATGCATTTGTATTGCTCAAATAACCATGTTTCATAAGATGTGTCAAAATTACAGAGTTGGGATGTCCCAATTTCTTATGCCAAAAATGGTTATTATTAGTAATAACGAAACAACTAATAGAAATTGAACGAGGGATGGAAAACGAGTGAAAAGAAAAAAGACGTCCCACTTTAGGCCCATTCGCTATCTCCTATCCCAACGCTTGATCTTGCACACGACAACCACTACAATCAAAATGAAGAGAACAATTTTCTATTACTAATTGTCCAAAAGAAATGAGATTGGCAAATAAATTAGGAGACACGAAAACATTAGTAAAAGAAGACCCCAGATTTCCAACCGCAGTAATAGGAAGAGTACTGACATCGGCGATCTGAATATGCTGCTCACCATCAAACTTACAAACATCATGTAAAGTTGTCGAATTGTCAGTCATGTGATTGGAAGCCGCATAGTAAATTAACCAAGGAGAAATAAGAAGATGTTTCTTACCTTGGAGACCAAGA
>BRYE01000030.1:1832672-1842672 GCA_030159115.1 Actinidia arguta var. hypoleuca | reverse complement strand
CCGATCGGGTTTCGTTTCGGATTCAGGGATAAAAAAAAAATCAGGGACGAGGCGGGGATTGTTTTGTATATCCCGGCCCTGATCCCCGCCCCGAATTAATATTATTTTACATTTTCATTCCCTTTTCCCTCACCAAATTCTTGATTCAAATACAACCTTAGAGATTGATGATGCTCTCTTTTATTTCTCTTTATTCAACAAGTTCCAAGCATAATCTCTCTCTTTGCAACCCTAAACTAGTCCTTAATTATCATTTTTCTACTTTTTTTTTTCATTCAACTATTTATTTTCTGTCATGTGATTCCACTTGCTAACAGAAAAGTGACACAAAATCAGTTTTCTTATTTTGTTTGTTTTCTCGGTACAAAAAAAATATTTTTTTATAAAGTTATTTGTTTTTCTTACAGGAAGTTGTACAATTTCGAAGTTCGGATTCGGGACGGGGATCCCCGGTCCCCGTTAGGGGCAGGGATGGGATGGAGGTATAAAAAATTCCCTGCCGGGGATCAGGCGAGGACGAGGATTATAAAACATTTCGAGGATCAGGGACGAGGATACCAACCTCCGACCCCGCCCCACCCCATTGCCGTCCCTAGTTAAAAGGCACAAATTGCTCCTTAAGTTTCTTTTTTATTTTCTCCAAATCTTGAATCTTCCCCTTTCCTCTTCGTTGCCTACTCATTTGCATTTGTTCCCACCAAATGGAGACTCTCCTTTTTAGGTGAATAAACACCAATTTCACCTTCTTATATTCGGACACATCACCATAGTCGAACACCCTCAACGGTGTTCAATCAATCCACAAACACATTGGGATTAAGACTTCGATAAAACTTGGGAAGTTCAATCTTGATATTCCTCTCCCATTTATGTTCAAATCTATGCCCATTCTGAGTACCAAAAGGATTCTCAAAATGAGTTCGAGTATCCTCGGACCGATCACTACCCTCCGTAGCAGGTTGCATACGTTGTACCATCTCCATTAAGGTAGCAACTTGCCTTCTCAACGCTCCAATTTCATTTGTTTGGCTTTGATTACCGTTATTCCTTCCAACTGGTGGATTAACATCAAATCCTTCCCCAATATTTGGCAAGAGACCTCTACCTCCTCTTCCTCTTTGACCCATTTTAAAGCAAACTACAACCCAGTCAACTCTGGTCAAAACTGGTCAACTCGGTCAAAACTGGTCAGAGTTGGTCAAATTTGGTCAAACCAGTCAAGCACAAAGCTCTCGCACACCAATCAACTTCGGCAATCATCAATCACCAAGCACACAGCCAATTCAAAGGTTAATCAACACAATCGGACCAAATCGATCAACAACCAACAAGGCTCGAGCCTGTTCTTGGTTCGAATCAAGTCATCCAAGACTTCAAACTGTGTAACTCGACGTCGTCGCAGCTCACGAGCACTGTATATTTTCAATCCGAGGTCTCGATTGAGGTCAAATTAACAGTTATAGGCTCAACATAGCTTCGATTGAACTCGACTACAAGATTCATGATTCGAAAGCACGAACAGTCGATTTGGACTTCAAATTGAGCAATTTAGCCTCCATTTGGTTCGAATCGAAGAAATTGGAGAAAAACAAGCTCCAACGAGTTTCCGATGAGATCTAGGGTTCCAACGAACTTCCAGCAGCTTTCAAACGACACCTCTAGCGACGATTTACTGTTTTAAATAACAAAACAAATTAAAGCCTAGGCTCTGATACCAAAATGATGCATCCAAATGCAATTGGAGTGCAAATTCAAGAGAGAGAAACTCTCTAATTAGGGATTAAGAGCCAAAGCTCAATTCCATTCAACATCAAAATATCAACTACCTATTACAACGCCTCTAGCTGCTTATTTATAGCTAATGGCAACTAGTTGACAGCTAAGCGACAAGTAAACAAATAACAAGCACACAAAGAACTACATCACTCTCACTCTTCTATCCGACGTATTCTAAAAAAATGTATTTTGATGAAATATATATGGACTACAGATTGTTTTTATTTTGTGTGGATTTCACATCACATTATAACTAAAAAACGGTTGGACATGTTCAGGTTTGACCAAACATGCTCAGGAACATTGGAGGAGAGCCATATTCACTGCTTTTAACAGGTAACACAGATTCCTTTCTGAGTCATAAACTATCCTGCAAGCTTTCTGTACCCACCGTTACAGTTGCCTTGGGCCAGCCCTGATGACATGGAGAATGTGCAGCAGAACAGTTTCTGGAATCTCAGAAATCAAGACAAATCCTAACCACCTCATTACATTCTGACATACCATAATGAAATCTGGAGAATCCAGACAGTTAGTTATGATCAAATGGGTAACCAACTTCCTATAAATAGAAGGTAATACTCCCTTACATAACATGCTTTACCATACATCACCTTCTAGAAGGTAGTATCCTCTCTTGGTTGGACAGCTCCAGCTCCCTCTCCAGTCGTCCTCTAGATCCGTCTGACATGTTTTGCCACTCTACAGTGAACCTCTGACCAACTATCAAGCCCACCTTTTCTCTCTTCGTAATGTGCTAGTACAAAGATGGAAGACATGAAATGATTAAACCTCTTGAAGGGATTCAAAAAGGGAAACAGTGAGTTTTGGAGAGGTAGTCACTAATCTACCTAAAGGTCCCATTGAGTTTAATTTGTAGTAGTCATCTTTCTCCTAGTCGCTGCGAACCCTAACCTTCTAATTAGGCCTACAAGCCTGTGCATTATTTACAAGACACCTCAAGTATCAGCTAAGGGATTTCTTACACCGACATCAGATGATGTCAGTCCCTCAGTTGGATAGCTCATGAGTCGTTGCACTCGTCAGGTTAGATAATTCCAGCATTGACCCTACAAATTCTTGAATTGAGTCTTTTACGGGTTGCAAGTCTGAGAACAATTGCCAAGCACACAATCAGGAATGGAAACTGGGCAGGCCTAGGATGACACTCCCCTTTCTTGAACACTTTTCTTTATTGTCTCAAACTGAAGAAGAATGTAAAGGCAACTGGACAAGAATATATTTAAAATTAATATATATCCGTTTGGAATTTTAATTTATTTAGGAAGTTGATTTGTTAAGGATTTATTTCTTTTATTGGATTAGTTTGGTTTGCCTATATATGGCTTTGATTTGTATTGTGAGCTATTACGTTATGATTTGATTTGAATAATCAGTATTGATTTGGGAGGAATTTGTTCTCAGTAGGCCCTCTTTACTTTCTCCTCGTCATCTCTCATTTTTCTCCAAGTCCAATCTTCCTCTGCTTCATTTTCACTTCTTGGCACTACATAACAAACACTTGTTTTGTCTCATAGTCTGGTATGGGATAATCTACCATGAATACAAGAGAGTTGCTTTTCTGGACTCAAAAGTGTGCTGTATATTGTACAACTACCCTTTATTACTCTACGCTTGGTTGAAACTAGTTTGGACAGTTTTTGGTTAGCGAGATGGAGCAAGTAGTCATGTTCTTTGGGGCTTCAATCTTTGGTACTAGGCATATTTGATTAACAGATTTTTTTCATTTATTCTGGGAAGATATTTTGAATAATGGTAAAATATATTTATTGGGTTTTAGAGACTACTAATTACTATTGGGTTATTCATAATTTTTAATTGTGGATTTCTAAGGAACTATTAATTTTAATTTAAGACAATTAGATGCTCTGAAATACCTTTTGAGGGTTTTTATTCGTTGGGTTGCTTCAAGGAATGTTTTATTTTTTTAAGAAGTTCTAATGTTTGGAGTTGGAAATAATAGCTCTAGCTCGGTTTCCAGGCTTGGGGCGTTACATCAGCAAATAAACTTTCCATTTTATTCAGATGCTTTATGCTGCCTATGAGTGGTAATTTTGTTGAACTTGCATTAAATGTTGTCTTAATTTTACCTAACATAGAACTCCAAATATGTAGCATCTCTTCATAAGGGAATAGGAAGTTGCATAACGCAGTAGTGGGACTCAAACCTGAGCATCACACTTGGTGCAGGAACACTAAATCCACAACCCTAATCCTTTGGCCTCAAGTTATAATGCAAGAAAACAATTAAAAACAAGTACAGCTTCCCCACAACTTAAATAGAACAAAACAAATCTCATATCGTGAAACATTTGTTGCACAACAAATTTATATATCAAAAGTTCTAGCAATCCAATTACATACCTTTGGCACTCAAGAGTTAGGGTAGTGAAGCAAGTTGGGCAGCTAAGCACGGCATCAGAATAACTACCTTTCCTTTTCTTTTGAACCCATAATTCATCTTTGAAATCAAGTTCAGGACCATAAAATTCTGGTTTGATGGAGTAGTCTATTTCATCATCATCGGAAACTGAGGAAAGCATCAAATCAATTTGATAATAATTTTAACTTCAACTAGAGCTATAACGTTACTAAGACTACTTGACATAATACAACTAAAGTAACAAGTCAAGCATCATACACACTAAGGCTACAACAAAACACTAAAATCATAATTTCAATTCATAAAAGAAAAACTCCTTCAAAAAGAATATTACAGTCCTATATATAGATATCTAAGGAGATTACTTCATGATGAAGTACCATAAATATCTAAGGAGATTTCTTCATAAGGAAGTGCCTCACACTAAAAACAAAATGCAAATATCTAAAAGTTACAAATGGCAACCATGCAATCAAAAGACTAATAGGGAGGAGGCAAGCTGCTTACAAGGACACACCTTGATGACAAGGTGCTTACATGTACCTTACAACCACCTACCTCCAAAGGAGTTACCAAACAACTAAGAAAACTACTACAATGCACTTAATGACAATAAGCTAATTAATCAAAATACATAACAAATTCAGATTCTTAGTCTTTTTTCTTCCTTTTTTTGTAAAAAGAATTAACCATTTCCCCCACAAGGAACAATCTTGGATCTTCATCACATTAATCTATGTGCACTTGAATGCATATCGGACCTCCATTATTCCCCTCTCCCGCTCCAGATTGAAAAAAAAAATATGTAGTTAAGCACCAATATCCTTTTGATGCTATTAGAGGAAGAAAACAAGTTTGTTAAGACCTTAATTCCAATTTACCTCAAACTTTGGTCAACCTAGTTTTTTTGATTCACTATGAAACTTACCTCAGTTTCATTTGTCATTTTATGGCTGTTAGGTCAACCTTTAGCATTGGGTTTGATTTAGAAACTTCAGCCGAACCAACACCACTATTGTTCAAGATTAGCTATTATAAAGAGTTTATTTAAAGGGGACATTCCAAGTACCCCATCCCATTTCTGATATTTCTACGAATACATTACTAGTTTGTTTCGACTCAATGCTTAACTAAGTACAAAGTCAAACATCTTGTCCTGAAATAAGAAGCATATCAATAAACATCTGATAACTCATTCTCAAGGAAAAATAACTGGATTTACCATAAACAAGACAAATTCAAGTTCAACCACCACAATCACAAAAGATAAATTCAACTAGAACACATTATTAATTGAGTATAAGATTTTTGAACCAAACCAAGCCTTGTGGGCCAATCAATTGAGATTGGCTACATGAATTCTTTTCTACCATTCTGTTTTACAAAAGCAATAAGCTCACTTAAATTAAGTTCATATCCTTTTTCACTATAACATCCCATGTCAGTTTAGGTCCTTCCCAGTGTTTCCATGGTCCTTGTTAAGACATTATTTTTATTTATTAGGTTTATTCATTGTTGATTTAGTTTCCATTTATTATGTATATTGGCTAATTATTTCTTGATGAGTAATTTTTGGTTAATTATGGCCATATATTAGAAAAGCTATCATGGTAGCAGAGCCAAACTCGCAGGAGCATCGCCAACCATTGTCACAGTAGTCCAGTATTTAGTTGCCTCCTGTGACAGTCAGCGATCATTTCTCTCCCGTTCATATTTTTCTTTGTTGCGTTTTAATAACTGTTTGACACAACCCTAGTATCTCATTCTTCGAATTTGTCAATGCTACTCCTTGCATTTGGTCGAACAAGCCCTTGCATCTCCCTTGTGCCTGTTTTGGGCCAATTTTCAACTCAGTTTAACTCGTTTACCTCTTTGTCGCGATAGCTTTGCGGTGGTTGATGCCGGCAACTATTGCAACCAGTCTTCAACTCCCTACGCAAGCTTCCTCTTGTGAATCAATCCACAAAACCTTGGAAACATTAACAAGGTGACTCGACCAGACTTGGATAGTTGGAAAGCTTCCAATTGCCAATTGACTTCTTCTGGTCTGTTGACCATACCAGATCAGATCAGTAGGCTTCTTCTCTGGTGATCTTCCAGTTTACTTGCTATGTTTATGAGAACAATGGCCCGGGGAAATTCGGATCCATTCACATTCAGTCCAGGCCATTAGTATGAAACTGACTGGTGAGAACTACACTTAGTTGACATATGAACAAAAAAATAATTATTAAACTTTAATGACAAGGATAATGTCTAGCGAGAGGAGAAAAGTATTTTAGAACCTAGGTATGAAAATAAATAAGATTTCCAAAATGCAATGTCTATAGAGGTATTAAGATGATGAGTCAAGCAATGAAAATGTGAGAAATAGTGACAGTTGTAACAATAGTTTCCCAGAATCAATTAGGATTTTTATTAATGGTACATCAATTATGGAAGCTGTATAACTACAAAGAAGATTAATAGAAAAAGAGACATCTTTGCATTCTTCTTGTAGATCCAGGAAAAGCTAATGATAGGGTGCATAAAGATATAATCACTTCAATTGGATCACTTGCATAAGAAAACAGTGAATTTCGAATAAGTTTAAGATCAGACCAAGGTAAGCCTTGAGCCCTTGCCTATTTTTGCCTTAGTTATAGATGAAATTACTAGACCCATTTAGGATGATGGTTTGGCCAAGTGCAAGGATATACCGGTTGATGCAACTGCAAGAAAGGGCAATCGAGTTCATATAAAATTTTTCACCAGCTTTTCTATAATTGCATAATTAATGACGATTACCCAATACAAAGAAGATAAACAAACATGAACCTAATAAATGAGAAAAGACTAAACTAATCTTTCTATAGAAGTACATGTCTTAACATCCACTTAAAACCAAAGATGTGACGGTAGGAATCAACCAGAATTTGTCAAAAAGGAACAGATAGAAAAAATAAAAATAAAAAAGAGGAATGTGATTTGAAAAGACCACATGTCAACTGTCAAGAGACATATCGTCGTTTTGCAACCGAATCACAACATCGTTATCTCTTTTGACCCTCGCCATAACCAAGAAACACACACATAGCAAAGTGATCAAATTAACTAAGTGCGTGAAGAAGAACAAAGCAAATGCAGCCAAAAATACAGAGAAATAACCAGGATAAATTCCACACCATTTCGTTCAAGAGTTTATGTCGAGAAGGCTACTGATTAGTCACATAAGAATATCAAATATCAATGTACTCGGGGCCCAAGTCACAATGAAAACATTTAATAACTGAAGAATAATGATGTATGAGTCATGAAACTAATAACGAATATAGCCATCAATAGATGAAAAATAATACCGAGATCCACCTTTAGAAAGAATAAAGAATGGACCCCCATGCATCAAAATGCACTAGTTCTAAGGGTGCTCAAAAAGGAGTAGACTGTTTACCAAATGACAAAGGAGTATCTTTAGCAAGTTTGCATCAACTACGATGCGATATCATGACTATTAAGTTGCCTAAAACACAAATAGAAATTAAATATGACAAACGAGTAGTGGAAATATGACAAAAACGAAAGTGCCATAAATAAAATTTAGACGACTTGGGACTCAAACGAAAAAAATACAAATGAACAGATGATGCAACCATAGATGGAACATGTAAGTTCTCCAACACGTATTTGTCCTCCTAACCTACAGCTTGACCCTATCAGTTGCTTGGAATGAGGACCCTGGCAAGACAACCAATAGAAGAAAATTGAACATCACCTAATCACATGGGCAGCCACTCACTCTAAAGGCATGTCGATGCTTGCTTGCCACTTCAGTTTTTATCATTCACAAAGTACAAAATGGAAGACTATATCCGAATAGTAATAGAGACCCTAAAGTTATTGCAGAAACGAGTAGTAATAGAAGTAAACTGATAGAAACCTAATTTATCCTAAACACCAAACCACACCACCCTAACCAGGATGCGTATCAAACTCCTCTCCATGAGATTTGAACCCACAACCTCACATCACAAAGTGATCCTACATGATCACTTGAGCAAATGGCGTGTAAATCCAATCTAACAGATGTTAAGAGTTTCCAATCCAACAGATGGCTGAAATGGCCCAGATGACATCTTCCTCAATAGCAAACAGTGATGCTGGTGCTCAGATGTAGGGAGTTCGATAATTGCTGTTGTTGCTAACGACTCTATGTTTCATTATGCAGTAAATGCTGCCGCTTCTTGGGAACCTGCTTTCTGCTGTTAACTGTTAAAGCTGACCAGTAAGTGCTGGCTCTTACCTGCTGTTACTGCAGTCCATGCCTCTGCTGCTGTTTGGTTGCCAAATACTGCATCTGTTTCTAAGTCTTGAGAGGCAGTTATTGAATGTGATTTGTAATGTGGGTCCCCCATCGATTGTTTTCTAGATTCTTTGGCCATGCTCTAGGACTGTTTTACATTTTCATTTGCTTTCATGATTTCATCAAGTTGTTTCAATTGTCCCCGTTCTTTTGCCTGGGGCATGCCTCTTGTGTCTTGTAATTGTTTCCCGATATTTGTTTATATTTTCGCTTACTCACCAAAAATATTCTCTCCTAACAAAAAAGTTGGCTTACACGTTGAAACAAAACAATAGCACAACTTGCATAAAAATTTACAATTTTCAGCACACTAATAATTTAAACGGAAAATTAGGGCTTCAAATTAAGACGTAAGAGAGAGAAGATATTATTTTCCGACCAAAAACTGTTATATAGGGTGGTTGAATGTTTGTACGTAGGTATAGTTAAAGGCTGAGAACAGAAAGAAAACATACTTGTCTTCTGCGAATCAGTTGGGGATTCTGCCCTCTCTTTTTTGCCTTCCTCTTTCATATTTGGCTAATACTTCTGTCAGTGACTTGCTTCCCTATTTTTGGAAGTTCAATCAGTGCGTCTGATAGAGAAGGTTTAGTCTGGAAGCCAAGCAACTGATTGTGTAACTTGATTTAAAAGACTGCGTTTAGAGAGATACAGGGCATCAAAAGAACACAAACCAAAAAGCAGGAAATGAAAAGGAGCCATTCTCCTCGTCATTGTTTTTTTCCGTTTTCATTTTTCTGTGTTTGCAAAGAAAAGAAGTGTCGTGAAGGTAAATTTGACTATGTCCATGGTTGGGTCAAATTTTCATTCTTTACAAGTCTCAATCCTAGTAAAATTAAGAAAAGCAACATAATATAGATTCTTTCAACTTAAAAGAAGAGTTGAACTATCAGAAATTATGAGACGCTTTTGAAGCTCTGTTTGATGCAAATGTAATTTCCACGGAATTCTAGGTGGGATATTTGTTAATTCTATGCAGAACAGTAAGGTTTCAAATTTTTCTTTTATAGTTACGGGAAATTATGACATCACAATGCCACGTGTGTATATATATGTGTAGATGTGTATATATATATATCATTATGGGATTTAGTATGAACTGGACCCAAATTAAATTAATTGGGCTTTGGTGTATTGGATTGGGGCTTGATGGAATTGGAAAGTGGGTTAAGTGAGAGAGTGGGCCAAATTAACTAGTTTAAGTTATTTGTGGTGGCCAAACAAGACCTTAGAGCCAAATGGCATTTACATGTGTGTGTATATATATATATATAAAATTTATTATAACCAAAGCACATTTATTTCTCTTCTCTTTTCTCTCTCTCTCTCTAGGGTTTGCATTTAAAGCTCAGATTTGAGTGAGTGATAGTGTGGTTTGAGTGGTGATTCTTGAAGCAAGATTACCTACTCAACGAAGACTTCGATTTGAGCCAAGAAGATTGGAGATTGGAACAAAAGTTGGAGGGCTAGAGCTTATTTCA
>BRYE01000030.1:1785172-1787672 GCA_030159115.1 Actinidia arguta var. hypoleuca | reverse complement strand
CAGCAACGAAGAGTCCTAAGGTCTCATATGAAGCTCTAGTAATCTCTTGATACAACTTAAAAGTCCAAAAATCATGGTGAGTATGCGCATACATTTGACTTACAGTAGTTCACAAACTATAAATAATATCATTATAAATGAATATGTGGAAATTTTGATTCTCCATAGAGTTGAATAGCCATCCTAAGATAGTACAGTTGTCCATATCCCACGGTGGATATGTAAGATCAGAAGTGGTGGGCTTGGGGTGTTAACCTAGAACCCATCCAGTTTTATCCTTTTTCCCAGAGACGACGAGGCCTTTCTTTGTTGAAGAAAGTTGTCGCTAAGGCGAGGGCCATTAGTGCTTATCCGAATAATATGAAGACAAAGAAAGCTATGGCAGAGTTTAGGCGAGGCCACCGCGAGGCCTATCAGAGGTTAGGCAGGCGATGATGAAGCCTATCAGAGGTCCAACGAGTGACGGCAAAGCCTGTTGTACTCAAATCGAGGTCAAATCTAATTATACGAGGACACTGCGAGGTTTTTCGAAGGCCAAAGAGTGACGACGAGGCCTATCAGAGGTCAGACGAGTGATGGTGAAGCCTGTCGTACTCAAATCGAACCTTGACAGGTCCAGATCGAGGACTACAAGCGTGCAACAGCCTTCTCTCCAGAGGTTTGGTCAATGTGTAATGCAGGTAAGATTAGGGTTAGGATCTGATACCAAGAAGAAATACAGAATGAATGAGAAAATTCTTTGTTGTATATTTCTACTATCAATATTCTGTATTTATAAACAAAGTAAAGAAAATTAAAAAAAAGTAATATTAAATTAAAGCTAACAATAAGGGAACCAAATCAAACTAGATCAATAACTAAATCATAAAAATATTCTAAGAATATTCTAGAATATGTTATATTTCAAACAGACAAAAAGAAGACAGGTGGGTAGGTAAAGAATACCTAGGGGCGCGAGACAACTCTTTCTAAGGAACTTGATAAAGAGCTCTGTAACTTCGGTAGAAGGAGTACTTCCTTGCAAATGGGTTTACCAGAAACATAGGTCTCAGCCTTTTGTGCATAGCTTAAGTGGAGGGCGAAGAAGGCCCTTTTCGAAGGGGCCGAACCATGAGTGAGATACAACTCTAGAAGAGATAGAATTCTAACCTTGTGTCAGTACCTACAAGTAGACAATAGACACACAGGTAGATAGTTTCTACAGAGCATAGGCCTCCCAAAAGGTAACAGAGACATGTAAAGCTTTCCTTGGGTAGGATGGAGATTGGCTCTCGAGTGCAAAGGCATAGGGGAGCGAGCTTGACTGCAAGACCAACCCATGGAGCACTCCAAAGAACTGACACATTCAAAGAGACCATGAGTAAACTTGAACCTTGTTCCTACATGACCCAATCAATTTAATTAGGCCATCTATTTTCATTATTCAACTCTTGGACAACACGAAAAAATAACCCATTGTTCAACTATTTGACACATGAAAAAAACAAAATCTCTGCCCTCGCTATCTATTTATCCAAGGGATAAAAGGCAAAGGCCTTTTGTGGTCCCCTCTAATCAACTATTGGGGGCCTCACAATCACTAGACAATATGATCTTCTTTCATGCCTTTTTTGTTCATTCATGGTTCGATAATTCTATGATGTCCTAGGCATAGAGGAACCACACCAATCTATCCTAAAATTGGCGGTTAAACTCTATTGCAGTGATGATACTAAAAGGGATGTAGGGGAGGTCTTGTGGAAAAATAGTTTGACGCCAAGATGATGAAAAGCTTAACACCCTCCATTCTTATTCCTATTTCAATATGAAAAACAAAAAACAAATAAAATGAAAAGGTTGTCTTATTCAAAAACCCAATCATGAGATCCCTTCTCTCCCACTTCACACCTCGAAATGTCACGTTCTTATAGAGATAAACACGCTTGAACATATTAACCCAAAATGGTTAGGAAGAGGAAAAGTTCCTTTTTTAATTAAGGGTATTCTCGAAAACAGATCTAGTATGTCTAGTGGAGACAAGGTATGGCCTATAGGAGGAGTGGAACATGTGGAAACAAACTACGGTGTCAAGGGTTCTAATCCCTCCTCGTTGACCTCAATTAGCATTACTCATTGGTAATCAAAGTGATAAATATCATGAACTTGAGCTCACCATTCTCTTAGGATTAAGAGTCAATTATAAATAGTATATGTAAGATTTCATCATTAAATGACAGATTTATATGCATTACTTTCTTACAACGATCCAGTTTAGTGCATTCCATAATATAACAATACTTTAACCTAGAGTCACCTACTCTGATGGTTGAGATAAACCATCCTATCAAATAGAGGTTAACATTATGCTAGTAATCGCATATGAGATGTCCAAACTCATCACCAATTACGAATTAATAAAGTTACTAGGATCAACAATTAATATTTCCCGTGTGTAAATCTCATTTTCACACATTTATCGTATCTATAAACAACTTATGGATATATCATCTCATGATATATA
>BRYE01000030.1:1767672-1770172 GCA_030159115.1 Actinidia arguta var. hypoleuca | reverse complement strand
TGCACTCCAAAGCAAAAAAACTAAAATACTCTCATTGTTATTTTAATACCACAATTAAAAACCCTTTACTTGGGTATTAATAATTAGGTTCGAATTAATTAACCGTCACCAAATCCAAATTATTCCAACCCTCATGATTCATAATTCATTTTCTATTTAGTCATTAAAGCAATAAATCTTCATTTTAGTAAATAATTTATCAAAATGTTTAGATCCATATTTCAATGACTAAATTATTGAATTAACTCCCAACAAATTCAAAAATCGGTGTAGAGGATGATTAAATGGAAAAAATGAAGATGAAGATGAATGTGAAGAGGACGAACTTCCAATAGATTTGAAGAGTTGAAGAAATAATTAAATGTCTTTTAAGATAAGAGAGGGAAGGAAAGATTGAGATTTTGAACAAAACATAGGTTACAATATCTTATTAGTTTTGAGTATTTAAAACTGTAGCAACTTTGGTCAAGACTTCGATCGACCAAAGTTTGCCTTTCGGTCGATTGAACTTTAAGTTCGGTTAGCTGAACTTTCTGCAAAAACTTTGACAAGGAGAAACTTGTATTTTTTTAGTTCTTAACTTCTCATTTTATTTTTATCTACAAATCCCAATTGACATATATAGATTATAAGATAAGAATCTAATACATATTGACTAGAGTTTCATAATTTGAGACTTCTATGCATGTTTTTGCCAATTTTATTCACATACATGAGTTTTAACATACATTCTACTTTAGATTTGGAGTACGTTTAGAATTGTTTTTGTTTTGTCGGAGATTAATTATATGGAATAATTTTTAATCTAGACTATTCCTTCTTAACGACTGACTTAACTCTTGTCTTATAGATTTATTTAATAATAAAAAATATTCACATTGGTTGAGACATATCAAGTTCACGTCTGATAAAACAAAATCTTTTTCATTAAGGGGTTTTATAAAAATGTTTGCCAATTGTTTGTCGGTGGGTACATATATAAGCCCAATATCCCCATTTTGGACGTGATCTCTTAGAAAATGATATCAAATCTTAATGTATTTTGTTCTTGAATGTTGTATGAGATTCTTAGATAAATTTATAGCACTAGTGTTGTCACAGTTAATTGGAATATGATCAAAAAAATAAACCATAGTCCTTCATTCGTTGTATCATCTATTATACTTGAGCACAACAACTTTCAGCGGCCACATATTCGGCCTCGGCGGTTGATAATGTAACGAAATTTTGTTTGTTACTTAACCAAGATACTAGAGATTGTCCTAGAAATTGACAAGTGCCACTTGTGCTTTTTTGATCTACTTTACATCCTACATAGTCTGCATCAGAATATCCTTTCAAGTCAAAGGTAACTCCCCTCGGATAAAAGATTCCTAAGTTATGCGTCTTTATACGATATCGAAATATGCATTTTATGATAATTAGATGCGATTCTTTAGGACATGATTGAAAGCTAGCACATATGCACACACTAAACATGATACCATGCCTACTTGCTGTTAAATAAAGTAAAGAGCCGATCATACCTCAGTAAAGCTTTTCATCAAACATTCTTATCATTTTTTTTCTTTTTCAAGCTTTATAGATGTGCTCATTAGAGTGGCTATTGGCTTTGCTCCCATCATGATGAATCTTTTGAGAAGTTCATTTATGTATATTGCTTGATTTGTAATTCGAGAAAGAAATTGAGTTCGCCCATCATACTCATTTTGAATTCACTTAGCATACACTTAGCAAATTACTTGCACATAATCTCATTAGTAGCACTAAATATGATATCATCTATGCATATTTGCACAATGAACATGTCATGGTTTTTGGTCTTTATGAAAAGAGTATTATCAATTTTTTCCAGAAAGAATGCACTTTTAACATCCATTTAATAGAGCTTAAAATTTTTGTAGCATACAAATACAAATAACATTTGGATAGCTTCTAATCTTGCTACAGGAACAAATGATTCATCAAAATCTATTCATTCTTCTTGATTATATACTTATGCAATAATGTAGCTTTATTTTTAATAATGATTCTGGATTAGTCAAGCTTATTTCTAAATACCAATTTAGTACTTATTATAGAGTGATTACTTGGTCTAGGTATTAGAGTCCAGACATTGCTCCTTTCAAATTGATTAAGTTCTTCGTGCATTGTTACTAATTAATGTTCATCAAATTCAGCTTCATAAAAATTCTTAGGTTCTATTTGTGATAAAATATAAGATTATCATATATATTTCTCATAAAGTTTCTAATAGTTACCCCTTTTAATGGATCGCCAATAATGAGATTTGTTGGATGATTGTGAACGAACCTCCATTCTCTTGGAAGATTGGAACTTTTTCCATCTTGCTTTTGTGTCTCTAGTTAGGGTAGAACTACTTCTAGTTGAAGATCTTTTTCATAGGCTTCTTCTTGAGACTCTTGACTTCATTGTTTAATTTCTAGATTTTTCATACTTTTTTCAATTCCTACATCTCTTGAAACATTCTTGAAAGGTA
>BRYE01000030.1:1760172-1762672 GCA_030159115.1 Actinidia arguta var. hypoleuca | reverse complement strand
TTTGTTGAATCACTTTGATCTTGTCGGTAGTTAGTTAGACAATCTCGGGCCCTAAAAATTTTCATTCTCTAACTTTGGTCCAACAGATGGGCGATCTACATTTCCTTTCGTAAAATGCTTCGTACGATGCCATCCCTATCCTTACATGAAAGCTATTGTTGTAAGCAAACTCCACTAGTGGCAAGTGTGCTTCCATAGTCGTAAGATGTATTCTAGAATTTGGATGGTCCTTTCCGATTGTCCGTCCATCTGTGGATGGAAAACGGTGTTAAAGTTCAATTCGGTGCCTAATGTCCATTGCAAACTTTTTCAAAACTTTGACACAAATCTCGGATCCTAATCTGACACTATCAACACTGGTGTACCGTGAAATCGTATAATCTCTACAATGCAACATAACCCAATTGGCATTACATCCCTGTGGCGAGTTCGGTAATCCAACGACAAAATCCATAGTAATGTGCCCCCATTTCCATTATAGTATTGGTAGCGATTGTAATGGTCCCGCTGACTTTTGATGCTTTACTTTGACTTGTTGACATTGTAGGCATTGTGCTATGAATTCGGCTATCACTTTTTTCATTCCCAACCACCAGAATGTTTCTCTTAAGTCTCGATACATCTTCGTTCCTCCCAGATGCATCATGAACTTGGTATTATGAGCTTCCTCCAAAATTTGTCTCTTGATCTCGGGTATATTCAAAATGCACAAGCGGTCTTGACATTTAAGTTCTCCATTTTGTAATGTGAATTCAGGCTTCGAATTAATCTGCATCTCCTCATAAATCTTCCATAAGTACAGGTCTACTGGTTGTCTCTATTTTATAACTTTTATCAATGCCGGTTGGGCGATCATGGTAGCAAGCATCATGTTAGTGTCTAGTACCACAATTTCAATTTTTGCTCTCTCCAATTCGATAAATTGGGGTAGTTATGATGTAACAAGACTTGCTAGATTGACGATTGATTTTCAACTCAAGGCGTCGGCTACAACGTTGGTTTTTCCTGGATGATACTAAATGAGAATGTCATAATCTTTAATCAATTCGAGCCATCGCTGTTGTCTCATGTTTAGTTTCTTCTAGGTAAAAAGGTACTTTAAACTCTTATGATTGATGAAGATCTCACACGTAACTCCATATAAGTAATGGCGCCAAATTTTCAAGGCAAACACCACTGCGACTAATTCTAGATCATGTGTAAGGCCTTCTCATGCGGTCTCAACTATCTTGAGGCATAGGCGAGCCTTCCCATGTTGCAACAAAATGTATCTTAATCCCCAATGTCAAGCGTCATTATAGATGGTAAAACTATCAGTTCCGGAAGGTAAAGTCAAAATCGGTGCAAATACCAATCATTTCTTCAATGCTTGGAAACTCTTCTCTCACTTTTCATTCCATTCAAATGGAACGTTCTTTCGTGTAAGATGTGTCAAGGGAGTTGCAATCCTAGAGAAGTCTTTCACAAATCTTCTGTAGTACCCAGCTAAGCCCAAGAAACTTTTGACTTCAGTTACATTCATCGGTCTCGGCCAATTCACAATGGCTTCAACCTTGTGAGGATCAACGGACAATCCATCTACACTGATGACATGCCCAAGAAAAGTTATGCTCGATAGTCAAAACTCACATTTATTTAGCTTGGCATATAGTCTCTTATCTCGTAGTGTTAGTAGAACCATCCTCAAGTTTTGTTCATATTCTGCAAAACTCTTAGAATACACTAATATATCATCAATAAAAACAATAACATATTCACCAAGGAAGGGTTTAAATACCCAATTCATCAGATCCATGAATGCGGTAGGCGCATTGGTAACTCCAAATGGCAAAACAAAAAATTCATAATGACCATATCTGGTTCGAAAAATTGTCTTTTCTATGTCACTCGCTCTAACTTTCAGTTGGTGATAACCTGATCTGAGATTAAACTTAGAAAATACTTGGGCACCCTAAAACTGATCAAATAGATCGTCGACCCTCGACAATGGATACTTGTTCTTAATGGTTACTTTATTCGACTCTCGATAGTCTATGCATAATCTCATAGTTCCATCATTCTTCCACATAAATAATATAGGAGCGCCCCAAGGTGAAACGCTAGGACAAATGAACCTCTTTCTCTAACAAATATTGGAGTTGAACTTTCAATTCTTTCAATTATAAATGGGACATATGATAGGGAGCTTTGGAAATGTGTTTGGTACCCGGATTTAGATCGATGTAAAACTCAACTTCTCGGTCCACCAAGGAACTAGGTAGCTCATCAGGAAAGACATTGGGAAAATCTTGAACGACATGAATATCTTCTAAGAATGACAAAGAAATGCATGTGTCAATAACGCTACACAAGAATGCATGATTTACTTTTTGAATTAAGCGATGTGCTTGCATGGAAGATATGAGATAGGGAGGAGGTACGATACCAACTCCCTCAAAGACCAACCCTGAATGATTGTAAGAGTGGAACACTACTCATTTAAGTTTGCAATCAATGAATG
>BRYE01000030.1:1735172-1737672 GCA_030159115.1 Actinidia arguta var. hypoleuca | reverse complement strand
ATTCAATACACACAAAGTATACTAGTACAAGGAGTTAGAACTATACAATTTTTGATAGTCAAGATAGACCTATTAAAATATTGCACTACAATCCTATTGATGGTGCGTCTAGTTCCATCTAAGACTATGAACAATAAGCTTATATTTCAAAAATCGATGATCTGGTATTCTGTGTGTAATCCGTACTCTACACACCAAATAATTTACTCTATAGAATAAGAGACACACATGCACAATCAATAAATAATGCAATGCAAATATTATTCACACAGATTCTCATTAAAATAGAACAATTAATTTATTAATAAATACTAAAGTCCTTACACAAAACATGTCTTTTAATATAAATCTCTAAAAATCTCCCATTTAGACTCAAAGCCATGTTGTAATGCATCTAAGTCTTATTCCCTCTAAATGACTCTGCCTCATAAGATAAGCACATTTTTCGAGGTCAATTTTTTAAAATCCTTAATTGATTTGAAATCGGAGTATGTCTACCCAATGGGTACTAGATTATTTGTCTGATAAGCCAACATATAATCTCTAATTCTTTTTAGGTACTTGATTGTATTCTTTACCACAGTCCAGTGTTCCTACCCTAGGTTCGACTGATATCTGCTAACTATGTCTATGGAAGAATAGATGTTAGGTATAATGCAAAGCATAGCGTACACGAGGCTTTCCACTGTTGATGCATAGGGAATTGCCTTCATGTTCTCCATCTTAACCGGTGTCTTAGAACACTGATCCTTGGTTAGAGAGATTCCATGTCTAAAAGGGAGAAACCTTTCTTGGAATCATGCATGTTAAAACGGGCAAGAATCTTATCGATATAAATAGCTTTTGATAAGCCCAACATCCTATGCTTGTGATATCACAAAAGTTTAATCCCAAGGATGAGATTGGCTTCTCGTAAGTCTTTCATATCGAACTATTCGGATAACCATACCTTCACCAAAGATAATACCCTCACATCATTTTTGATGAGTAAGATATCATCTATGTATAGTACCAAGAACACCACCACATTTTCACTATATTTCTTATACACACACAACTCGTCAATACACTGATCAAAATCATAAGACTTAACGATCTAATTAAAATGAGTGTTTCAAGACCTAGATGCTTGCTTAAGTCCATAAATAGACTTTTTAAGCTTGCACATCATGTGCTCTTGGCCTTTTATTACAAAATCATCTGGTTGCATTATATAGCTGCACTCATCAAGACTTCTTTTAAGAAAGGCTGTCTTGACATCCATTTGCCAAATTTCATAATCGAAAAATGAGTCGTAATAGATAAGAGAATCCGGATAAACTTTAACATGGCTATTGGAAAAAAAGTTTTCTCATAATCAATCCCCTCTTTTTGAGTGAACCCTTTCACAATAAGCCTAGCCTTGAAGATTTCTACCTTCCCGTCTACTCCTCTCTTTTTCTTATAGATTCACTTGCATTTGATGGGTTTTATCCCTTCAGGTGGTTCTATAAGATTCCATACTTGATTAGAGTACATAGATTCCATCTCTATTTTCATATCCTTTTTTCAAAGTTCTGCGTCTTTGTCTTGAAGTGCTTCATTATAGTTTACTGGTTAAACATTCAATTTATCAAAAATCTTGTATCTGTGTATCATGAATAATTGCTCTGCTAATTTTGATCCTTGTGCACTATCATCATGCCCTGGTTGTGGAACCAACGTGTTGATGGTATTTGCACACTGCATTTTAGTATTAACTAGAGTCATAACATTCCTCATATTACAATGAGGAAATGGGATGTCGATGACTCGATCTTATGGTGTTACTTCTTGTACTATAGGTATTGAAAAAGTATGTCTCAGTCTATCTCCTCTAAGCTCTTCTAGAATAATCCTACTTATGGGTTTGTGGTTCATTACATAATCCTCTTCTAAGAATCAGGCATTGGTGCTAACAATGACCTTCTGATCCTTAGAACAATAAAACAAACCACCTTTTGTTCCTTTAGGGTACCTAATAAAAAAATAGACATCTATTCTCAATTCCAACTAATCTACTTTCCCTTTCTACACGTGGGCTGGACTACCCCATATCCGAATATTCTATAGACTAGGCTAGCGCCCATTCCATAGTTCTATAGGAGTAATTGGTGTAATGGGATGGATTACCTATGGAAGAAAGTTCATGGGAAGACCTTGTTTCTCTCTAAGATATGTTCCCACAATTGAACTTGGAAGACCAAGCTCAATTTTATGGGGAAAGGAATGTTACAGACATAGTAGTTAAAGAGGTTATCAAAATAGTGGAAGACAAAACAGAGAAGAAGTCTAAAGAAGAATATGCTGAGAGATCAACAAGGCTTACAAAAAACTAGTATGGATGACGTATTGTATCATGTAAAGTCGAAGGAAGTAGTATTAATAAAGTGGTGGCAAAATAGTTAGTTTGTTAGTAAAATAGTTACAATTTGTAAGAGTTGCAAATGAATTAGTTAGAATAATTTTAGTGGTTATTTAT
>BRYE01000030.1:1705172-1710172 GCA_030159115.1 Actinidia arguta var. hypoleuca | reverse complement strand
AACTCTTTTCCACTGGTAACCCTTTCCACTAAACCAAAAATTGAGTTCTTAGTTGCCCTTCTTCCATAACTATTCTACTATTTAAAATAGCCAAAGTTCTTTTGGAATCTAAACCTCACTACTAATAACAGGGAGATTAACAAAATCTTGTACTTAAATGATTTTTTGTAATGAATGAATTTTTCTGCTTGAACCTCATTTTCAATTTAATTTATATTGCCAAACTTTCACTTCATTGTATGCCCTATGTATACTTAGGCGGGATTCATAAGACAGAGCTTGGATCTTGAACTGAGTTTGGCTAGCCTTCCTAAAATCTTTGCCAAGTATACTTAAATAGTCGTGGAGTTCTGAACTATCTTTTAAGCTTGGCTAACCCATTTAAAATCAATTTTGGGGATAAATTTAAAAAGTTTTGTCGGATAGAGTTTGAAGCTCCGTTGAGCTTGTCTAACTCATGCTTGGAGTTTTGCTAAATGTAGTAATCTTGCAGGACAAAGTTCGGATCTCTATTGAGCTCAGCCAACCCATCTTTGGAATTTTGCCTAGCATACTTAGCAGACCTCACAGGACAGAGTTGGGAGCTCGCATAAAGCTTGGCTAACCCTCTCTCAAAATTTTTGCTAACTGTGGCAATCTTGTGAGACAGAGATTGGAGCTCTATTGAGCTCAGCTAACCCGTCCTTGAAATTTTGCCCAACATACTTAGTAGACCTCAAGCGATAGAGTTCATAGCTAACATAGAGCTCAACTAACCCTCCCTCAAAAGTTTTGCTAAGTGTTACAATCTTACGGGATAGAGTTCGGAGTTCCGTTGAGCTCGGCTAACCCATCCTTGGAATTTTGCCCAGCATACTTAGAAAAACTCATAGGATGGTGTTCGGAGCTCACGTAGAGCTCGGCTAACCCTCCCTCAAAATTTTTGCTAAGTGTGGCAATCTTGCAGGACAGAGTTCGGAGCTTGCATAGAGCTCGGCTACCCATCCCTCAAAATTTTTGCTAAGTGCGGCAATATTGCGAGATAGATTTCGGTGCTTACTTAAGCTCAGCTAAACTTTTTCCAATGTTGTTCCACATGATGGAATTCAATTAGTTGATGTCGAGTTTTTTCTACTTGCCCCTAGGGTTTGTTTGGCTTGAACACGTGGCAAGAACACGCGATTGGGGAGTTGCCACATGTTCGTTTTTCATTGATTTAAGTGCGACGGTTAACCCATGAAATGATGCGTCCTAAAGGCGCATTTGGTGGATTTCCAACCACTTCAACTTCTATATAAGTGATCTTGCATATTCCCAGACACTATTCATATTATCCTTCTAAGAGCTTTTAGAAAGAGAAAGAGAGATTGTTGTCTTCTATTGTCATCCACCTCATCACTAGCTTCTGTTCTTACGTTACAAACTTTGCTTTAGCTTTCTTTTTGGCTCCCATTCCAGTTGGTCTATGACCGTTCTTCTTTTCTTTGAGCATTGTAAGTATTTTCGTTGCATAAGTTTTACTATTTTCTTCTATTAACGCATATGTTGATTTTCTTTTTCAATGTCATTGATGGGTGGCTACAAGCTTCTGAATTGCTATACATGTTGGTTTGGGTTAACCCTAACCCACTTTTTTTTTGACGGGCCTATCCCCCAAATCCCTCTGCGATCGAGGTCAACCTAAGGTGGTAGAGGGATTTGATTACTACAATGAGATTTGTCCCCTATTGTCCCTTTGGATCAACTTGGTTCTTTGTGGCTTGCACTTGTCATGATATGTGATTGAGCTCGTTCTTATTGTTTGCTTCTATTTTCAAAACATGGCACTGAACTAGGCTCAATTGTTGGTTCATCACAATGAGGCCTTAGCTTGGTTTTGTGCCAACCATAACATTCTTGATGACGTCCTAATAGAAAGAGCAGGCCCTAATGATAACATCAATTGGATAGAGGGGGAGGGCAACTGTATAACCCATCCAGACTTGGTTCATTCGCCAAGCTAGACTCAGGTTTCCTCTGACCTAGTTGCTGAAGATAGTGATGGCCTTGTGCCATCTTACCTTCATGCAAGTGTCAATAAAATTTGCCCAAACAGTGCTGGCAGTGGATGCTCTAATGAGGAGAGAAGAAAAGGAATTCACTGCCAAGGATTTACTTCATGTGTATTGCATAGTGCGGTCTAGGAGGAATCCCTAGACCCATATGTACGAGGGTAATCATTATCTTCATCTTCAAAAGCCTAATCAGCCTCAAACGAGGTTGGTTATGAATTCCCCAAATAAAGACCTATATCTGAACGTCTTCGTCTGAGTCTTTGGCCAATGGAAATGATAGGCTAATAACCTCGATCACTTTTCATTTTGAGATGTAGAGGTTATATCCCTGTTGGTCAGAGTTTATCAAATTTTGTTTCCTTTTACCTTGATTTTTTATGTGAATCTTGTATTTGCTTTGTTTCATAGCGATCTGATTTCTTTTTTATCTTGGTTTGATTATTTGCAGGATTTAATGCCCATTTTTAGTAGAGATCTTAGCCCTATGTTGTTGTAATCACATCATGAAAAACTATGGGCAAACTCAAAAGGTTGTTAATCTCCTTAGTTATGACCTAATTTACCGCCATACCATCCCTCATTGAGGCGACCGTTGAGGACAACCTAGGCTTCCTCCTTTCTGCATTTGTGAATGAGCTCCGAGATGAAGAAGTTCACTCTCAATCAAAGTCAGCGACTTGATCGAAGGAACTATAGCCAAGCTTAAGCAACTGAGGGAGAAAGCCCTGACTCTAGCAATTTGAGTTCATCAGACTCATCTAGCAGCTGGGATGCGGACTTGGATGGTGGCGAATTAGTAGACGAGGATGCCAAGGTCGAAGATGTGAACCAGGTTGAGGACCCAACTTTAGTTCCCGCCATAGCTCTTCTAGTTTAAGTGCTGGTCGCTGAGCCATACTCGTACCAAGCTCAAGTTCAAAAACTGCCAACAATCTTGATTTTCCAAAGGTTGAACCTGTAGTCGAAGACATTGTTAAACACTCATTCAATCAAGGCAGCCATTTGGGTTCCATCTCAAACGAGGAGGAAGACATCATGGCTCCCAATTAAAGAGGTTTGGGAAAAAGAAGGCTGTAGAGGATGAGATTGCAAAGCAGACCTCAGATCTGGTTTTGGGTTTCTCGAGCTCAATTGGGGATTAGTCAATCGCCCCGCCATCCCAATAGGTTGGTAAAAGGAAAGGGAAGCAACATGCAGAGGGAACTTCCTACCAAAAAAAAGGAAGGGGGGTTGGTAGCTCCACTGGCACTCCCGAGCTCTGGGCTCCAAAATTTGCTACAGTCGAGCTCAATAAACAAGTTACGTCTACTGACACTTCCAAGGATCATGAGACCTTCCTGGCCTTAGGGAATGCCATCATGATCCTAAGGACGTGGCGGTTGCTCATAACTTGTAATATTCTAGTCTTCTGAATAAATTTTTGCTTTCTTTGTAAAGCTTTTTTGAGCTCATACTTCGCTATACTTTCCAACTCATTTTTTAACTTGTGCAATGCTTTCTTTTATTCTACTTGTTTGCATGTCAGTAGTGTATAGATAATTTTTGATTTTGTGTTTCCATCTCGGTAGGGTTGGTTTTCAAGCATACTCTGGCAGGCTTAAAGGGATAATGTTTGGAGCTCGCGCTGAGCTCAGCTAACACTCCCTTAAGAATATTGCCATGTATTCTTAAATAGGCCTTACGGGAAAAAGTTCAGAGCTCCCTTGAGCTCGGCTAACTTTTTTTCTAAAATTTTTCTAAGTACATTAGAAAAATTCGTGAGACAGAGTTCAGAATTAGAGTAGAGCTCATCTAACTCTTTCTTGAGATTTTTATAAGTATACTTTTAGCAAAATTTGTGGGACAGAGTTTGGAACTCCCGTAGAGCTCGGTTGACTCTACCTTCAAACTTTTCTATGTATACTTAAATGATAAGTCCTTTTTTTTGTTTATGGAGAAGGATGTGTCTCAAAAATTTTGAATCAAGTAAGCATTCATGTGATTAACGAAAATGTCTGACAATAATAATGAGAAATTCATTTTACAAGTGTATTTGATAACGTATAAGTTCGGTTAGAGATAGTTACATTTTAATGATAATACTTCTCCAAGTTATTAGAAATCCAAGGTCTCGAAGCTTGTTTGTTCTCAGTATCTTCAAAGTAGTAAGCGCCCTTGCCGGCAAGCTTCACTATCTTGTAGGGTAACTCCCAGTTAGGGTTGAGCTTCCAATCTACTAGATCCGTGGTGTTTCCAGTAACCTTCCTCGAAACGAGATCTCCAACAAAAATTTCTCTATATTGGACCTTATGATTGTAAGTCTTGGATAACTACTTCTGATAATCAGCCATTCGTATCAGTGTGTTCTTTCTTCATTCTTCGGCAAGGTCAAGGTCTTGAGATAAGACTTCCTCGTTGTGACCTAGATCATACACTTCAGTCTGTATTGTGGGCAAACTAACCTCCAGCGGCATTACAGCTTTGAATCTGAAAGCCAAGGAATAAGGTGTTCGTTCGTTGCTTTTCACGGTGTGGTCTGATAGGCCCACAAAATATTTGGCAGTTCCTCAACCCATTTGCCTTTGACTTTCTCAAGCCTCTTATTGATTCCATTCATGATTGTCTTGTTGGTGGCTTCAGTTTGCCCGTTGTACTACGGGTAGCTCGGTATTGAATTATAAAACTCGATCTTCAATTGATCCAACAAGTCTTTGATTTTTTTTCTCTACAAACTGAGTCCTATTGTCTGATACGAAAGCTCTGAGAATGCTGATTGTGGACAAAATATTTCTACCGATGAATCTGATCACATCTACCACCCTAATTTGGGTTAGTGGTTCAGTTTTGACCCATTTTGTGAAGTAGTTTGTGGCTGCTAATAAAAATTTCTTTTTTCTTGGAGCTCGAGGCAAGACCCCCATAATGTCCATTTCCCACTGGGCAAATGGCCATGGACTAGTGATAGGGGTCAAGTCCCTTGCTGGCTGA
>BRYE01000030.1:1687672-1692672 GCA_030159115.1 Actinidia arguta var. hypoleuca | reverse complement strand
ACCACCAAGGGATCAAAATGCGAATGTTGGACCTTTTCGAGGTTGGCTCTAGTGAACATGATGCTGCCTAGCTCAAATGCCGTTTGCCTCAACTTCTTTGTCGATGATTGGACTGATAGATCCTCATTCATTGGTTTAATTTGGTGTATTTCCCCTTGGATCCTATTCACGAGATTTGGGTCATTAGGTCCCCCAACCATGTGAATAGTACCCAAAGGGAGGTCCCCATCCTCTTCCTCGTCTAGAGCTTTGTTCGCTTCTTAGTTGTCCCCAGTCAAACCTGGGATTTGGTCTGATCGCTGCCTCTCTGCGAGTCTTTTCCTCATCAACGAACTCCTTCAAGTGTCTGTCTCAAACTAGATGATCTAGGAATACCTTCAGGGCCCGGTAGTTTTTTATTCTGTGTCATTTTTCTTCATGCAAAGAACACCTCCACTGTTGGTTGTGTCTCTTTGGGTCTCCTCCCATGTTTTTGGGATTTCTAAAATAAGGTTTATCTCGGATTTGAGTGAGGAGCTTGTGGATTGGTTCTTTAAAAAACACGTTGATCCCATGCCTCATCCATCCCTCATAGTCAATTATGTTCTCCTTATGCTTTTTGAACAGGCCCTCACCCGAGAAAGTTATCCCTATAGCTTTTTCTTCCTGTTTGACTTCATCGTCCAACCGAGCGAACATTTTGACTTGGACATAAGGTCCCGAAAGTCGGTGGGAAGGTAAAGCGTCAAGTTCTCCAAAAGTCTCTTCCCAAGAGTCAGCACGATCTTGTAGCTCACCACTGCCAACTCCTCGGAGCATTCATTGATCTCATTGTATGTTTTTTAGTATCACTTGCTGTAATTTTGAATCGATTCGTTCTTACACTTCCTCAGAATCAGAAGTGAGCCAACCAAGCCACGAATTACTCGATGAGCTAATGGAAGTTCTCAATCGATCCTGCAAGTAGTTTGTTGAATCATTTCAACCCGAGATCCCCCAAGCTTGATGGAAAAAACTTAGCACATCAGGGCATCCATGTGATTCCATAGCGCCATCATTTGCCTGATATGACTGAAGTGGGACCTCGGGTTCGACTTTCCATTGTATAGTGTAAACCCTTGTGGCATGAACTTCTTAGGTGGGTCCATTCCCTTAATTTCTTGAGAGAATGGAGTCTGGTACCTCGGGATGGCTCCCTTGTGCACTGATGCAGCTGCCCAGGCTACCGAACCAACAAGAATGACTATCTTGATTGGTATTACTGTCGTTCAATTGTTGAGTTTTTCTCATAGGTCCCCTTCTCGGATCCTCTTGGCATTGACCGTCTTGCGAAGGTCCATGCTAGATTGAGCTCGACGTGGTAATACCCTCTGCTTGCTTGATACCATCGATTTGCTCTCTCCCTGGCTTTCCAAGTCAACGTGTGATTCGTGTTGCTTCTCCCAAAAGGTTCCACGAGGTGTATCCCTTACCCCTTAAGACATTCCTCTGGAGGGTTCTCCTCCATCTATTCATGGCGGTTTCATTAGTTTGTTATCCACCAAAATTTATGCCATTTTGGCCAATTGTGCTTGCAGGCGTTTAATAGTGATGTCCCGACTCTCTTCGCCTTTAGGAAGAAACCGATCTGGCCTTTGCTATGAGGTGGCATTAGCTATCCTCTGGACATCGACCAGTAGTTTAGCCCTTTTGTCCCCAGGAGTCTTGGGAGCGTGATGAGGCTTCTCTTCGGTTTGATGACATCAGCAAATAATGATGGCATGTCCGAGCTGGGTGACACATGGAAGTGCATTAATGGAGGAGCATTTTTTCACCTTTTGATGGTGATTATAACTGCAGATGATAGTTATAACCTCGGAAATTAGAAGGTCATGCAGTCTTGGCTGTTGACTCTAACATATCTCAACCCTTAGTACTTCCTATAAATTAGGGGTTTCACTACCAAGCATACTCTTCAGTTGCCAATGATAATGAAGTTTTGCCTCTACTCTGACATTAACCTCGCCTTAGATCTCGCTCTCGTCAGCTCATCATCTCTACATCACCTAAGTAAGTATTACCTATTTTTCCCCAATCTCTAATCTATAGTTTATGTCAAGTAGGGCCAACATAGGAGACTTAGATAATTCTCTGCCGTCTTGGGTGTTTAAACATTTAGGAGAAAAATCATTCATGACAGACGAAGTCAAACAATTCCATTCCTCCCCTCTTGAGGAATATCCCCCTCAAGATGAACCTTCTGATCATGGAAAAAATCTTGAGATAGACAACCGACCTCCACCTAAGAGGGAGGTAAATATCATGACTCAAGGCAATCTCAATCTCCTAAAAGAGTCATGTTATTTCCCAGCAGGGATCCAGGCTAGGCTCCCCAAGGATGAGGAGACCATAGTGTCTACTCATGCGGGAGAGGTGGCCTTTTATGAGGCTGCTTTCCATGCCGACTTGCGGTTCCCAATTCACCCCATTATTAGGACAATACTGCATTTCTATAACATCTGTCCTACCCAGCTTTCCCCCAATGTGTGGAAAAGTGTCATTTGCATGATGACTATGTGGTGATATTATAAGTCTACATTGTCCCTCAATAAATTTAGGCACCTATTCAGCCTGTTCAAAAATCCAAATCTAGACTCGGGGTGGCTTTACTTCAAGGTAAGGTCAGGCAAGACTGTGATCAAGGGGTACCCAAGTAATGTCAACGGGTACAAGAAGAAGTTATTCTTCATCTCGGGAGACGACTGAGAATTCTCTCTAGGGATATCTCAGGATGAAGGAGTTCCTCTGGTCCTAAGGTCATGGAACACCCCATATCAGTCTTCCTTTTACTAATTGTTCTTGAATTATCCAAGTGTAGCACCTTGTGTTTTTGCTAACAAGTGTTCTTTCGTTTTCAAGAAAACACTGTAATAAGTTGCCCATCCTGACCAATCTTGAAGAACGAAGGTCTAGAAAGGTCTTTAAGAAAATAGGCCTAGGAGGGTATTTCCTGGTCAAGGTCATCCTCAACTCCAAGGCATATCACAGGTGCCCTTGGTCGCAATAAGATGGTGTCTAGCGGAGGGATAATGCCGAGGAAAATCCAGTTGGTGGCGCAGCTGCTGTTGCAGGTGATAAGGGTGAGTCTTATCATTCTCGAGATGAACACCCCTGAAGTGACCACTCCCGAGATGACTCGATTGAGTACCTAGGGACGATTAGGAAGAGGATGAGAAAAATTCTGACCTTCCTTCCTAATATGATTATGTTGAGACTTATAGGAGAAAAATTCCGAGATCCCTTTTTGGGCTTAGGACCATTCAACTCTAGCTCTAAATCGAAGGCCTAGTCGAATCCATAGTTGTCCCCCGAGTTTAGACCAAATGGTACTGTCTTCTTCCTTTCCAAGTACTCTAACTCGTTCATAGATTGATTCCTATTTTCTTTTGCAGCTATGTCGAAGAAAATCGATATGAAACAACTTGCCCAACTGGCAAAAAAGTCCAAGGCTGCCACCCCGCTAGCCAAGAGGGGCAAGATTGCGACCAACTCAAAAGGGAAGGAGAGAGTAGGGAAATAACACCTATGGTGGCTCCCAAGGAGGGCACCTTGGCCATTCCTGGTGACATCTTGAGGGCGTGATCCTACCCTTTGACAGGGAGAAGATGGGTAAATTGGACCTCGATCAGGAGATATCGAGGCTCTTTTCTGGAATTGGCCAGGTGATTCCTTTGGTAAGTTTATACTCTCTAGATAAGTTTATACTTTTGCAAGTAGTGGTGCTCGCGGCTTCCCTCGCTAGTCGAGGTAAGGAGCTGAGGGATAAAGGAATAAATTAGTAGGCCCAGGTGGAATCTGTTATGACTAAAATGGCTTAAGCTTAGCAACGTTCATTAGAACTGGAAAAGGTAAGGGCTAAGATTGAGGTTCGGGAATGACAAATTGCTTAAGATCTTCAAAAGGTGAAGGATGGGTGAGATGCCACCATTAAAAAGCTCAAGAAGGAGATTGTTGAGCTTAATAAGAAAGAAGTCCTCACCAAAAAGTCAGCTATCAAGGAGTACAAATCTTTTGTTGGCTTCCATGAGGCTGTAGTGCAAGCACCTTCCAAATAGTTCGGCAAGGGCTTTGACTTGTGCAAGAAGTAGATGATGAGTTTTACATCCAAGGCCAGGAGATTGATGATGAGTTTGCCCTGTAGGAGGATGAGTGAAGACGAGAATGAAGAGGAAGAAAAGAAAGAGGAGAGAGAAGGAGGGAAAGGCGAGTAGAACGATAACCCCCTCTCTCCTTGAACACATGTACTTTTTTTTTCAATGGAAAAGTATAACCCTACCAATCTTTAATGAATGAAAAATACTTTTTCCTTCATGTTTCCTTCTTGCTCTATTTACTTTACAATAAAGGTCGTCAATGGGTCGAGCCAAGCTTGGGCCGGGTTTGATGGGCTTTGGCTGGTCAAAGTGTTGGGTTGGGCTTGGGCCAAAAAGATGATACCCAAGCCCTGTCCACGGGCCTAGGCCTACAGGCCAGGGCCTGGACCTACGGGCCGGGCTTGGGTTTACGGGTTGGACCTAGGCCAACGGACCTTTAAATAATTTTTTTTGTAAATATATTTTATTCTAAATTAAAAGACTAAAAATATCAAAGATAAATAAAATAATTTATAATTATATAAAATCATCCATAGATATTGATTTTTTACATATAAAATATAAAATGTTGTAAACAATTGAAGTTAGAAAGAGGAACTGCATCACTACAGTATAATATATATCCCAACTAGGTTGGCACATATATATCTGTCGATCATTTGTAGAACTCTTCAAAAAAATATATTAATTTCATGAGATAACAAAAAGTGATACATGAAATAAAAATAATTATTTTTCATTATTCTTCATCAGGTGAACTATCCTCAATCCATGATAATCTTGATAATGATAAGTTTTTTATTTCAGTTTCATGTTCTGTCACACGCTCTTCTTCTTGTCGTCTATTATCTTCCAATGAACAATCTTTCAAACAAATTAATGCTTCAG
>BRYE01000030.1:1675172-1682672 GCA_030159115.1 Actinidia arguta var. hypoleuca | reverse complement strand
TGGTTGGATCAATTGATTCTGAGTCGTTTTTAATATTAAATTTTAAATCAGTTTTTAATTGCTTTCGTAATTTATTTTAAATCAATCAAACACCAAAATATATAATTTTTATTTTCTCTTTTTGAAGCATAAGTTAGAATTGAGTTAAGATTGAATCTTAGTGTTTTTAGTATTTTGCGTTCACTTTGGCACTACTTCTTGTGGGGTCGATACTCATACTTCGAGTTTATTACTACTTCGCGACCCGTACACTTGCGGTAAGATATTCACTTCTGGAACGAAGACAGTAGGCGACCTTTATTACTTGGTGACTGAAAGAGTTATTGATAATATTTTTTCAAATGCTCAACATTCCAGGGATGAATCAGTGCCTTTCCACTCATGTCTTCCAACCAATAGGTTACCGCCTAGATACTTTGATGACTTTGTAAGGACTTTCCCATGTAGAGACAAGTTTCCCAGTGTTAGGCTTTTTTGTAGATAGAGTGACTTTCCTTAAGACCAAGTCATCAGGTAAGACCTGTGATTGACCCTCTAGTTGTAGTACTTGGTGACTTGCTACTTGTACGCGGCCTGGCATACCTACTCGCTCTTTATTTTTGTCAAGGAGATCAAGATTAAGCCTCAACTCAGCTTTGTTGTTCTTCTTATTGAAATTTGAGGTCCTAAAGCTCGGCATCCCAATCTCTACTGGCATGACTGATTTTGTCCCATATACCATCGAATATGGCATCTCACCCATAGGGCTTATGCTTATAGTGTGGTAAGCCCATAGTATGCTTGGAAGGTCTTTTTCCCATTCGCTCTTGGATTTTATAACCTCGTTTTTAGATTCCTTAGGACAGTTCTATTGGTGACCTCCACTTGACCATTAGCTTAAGGATGACCAGGCGAGGAGAAATGGTTGGATATGGCGAGATTCGAGCAAAACGGTTTGAACCCATCATTGTTCAATTGTTTGGCGTTATCCGAGATAATTACCTTTGCAGCAAACCTTTGGCACTTGTCACATTTTTTATTGAATAAGATCGCATCTCGTTCCATTGAAGGCCAGAAGTGCCCTTGGTGAATGGCTTTCCTAACCAGTGATCTTGTCCTAGAATGATTTCCATAAATGCCTTCATGAATTTCTCTAAGTACATAATTTGCTTCCTCAAGTGAAGACACCTCAGGAGTGGTCTAAAGAATGACCTCTTGTACAAAGTTCTAAGGAGAAAGCAAAATTTGGTTGATCGGTACTGGATATGATGTGCCTGGAGTCGATATGATGGCAACCTCCGATTTTGAAGATATATGATGATGTCTTCCATCCAAGTTGGATTTGTTGTTGCTTGGAAGATGATTTTGGCGACATCTATACTTCGATTTGGTAAGAATTCTAGAGGGACACTTTTGTTCGATGTGAAATCGATGGCTGAGGCTAGATTGAACAAGGCATCAGCCTTCTTGTTCTCTTCTCTAGGAATTTGGCGGATTTTGAAATCCTTAATCTTTGTTGACATGATCTTCACCTCATCCAGATAGGCCGTCATTCAGAGATCCTTGGCAAGGTAATTCCCTTGAACTTGATTCACTACAAGTTGGGAATCACTGAAGGCATCCAAGGATTCTACTCCTAATTCTGTTACAAGCCTTAGTCCGACAAGGAGAGCCTCATATTCAGCCTCATTGGTGGTGGCATTGAATCAAATACGTATGGCATATTCCATCTGCTCACCAAAAGAAGTTTGGAGGACAAGTCACACACCACAACCATGTTGGTTGGATGATCCATCTATGAACAATTTCCATCTGACGAGATCATCATTCTTATCTTGTTCTGTTAGGGTATTAACCTTGGGTTCTAGAGTGGCATCATGCATGAACTCGACTATGAAATCATCTAATGCCTGAGCTTTGATCACTATCCTTGGTCGGTAGCTGATATGAAATTCGCTTACTTAATAAACCATTTGAGTAATCGCCCTGAGGTATCAGGTCTTTGGAGAACCTACTACAAGGGTTGATCTGTCAAAACAACAATGGGATGTGCTTGGAAATAGTGATAAAGCTTCCTGGCGGCAATCAGAAGGGCATAAGCGAGTTTCTCGATTTTTAGATATCTAGTTTCAACTCCCATGAGGACTTTGTTGACGTAGTAAACTGACTTTTGAACCTAGTCTTCCTTTCGGATGAGCACTGCGCTAACTACTGTTAGTGAGATAGAGAGGTAGAGGATGAGTTATTCGCCCATGTCAGGAATAGTGAGTAGGCAAGGCGACCCCAAATACTCCTTCAGCTATTGGAACGTCACTTTGGACTCGTCCGCCCACTCAAAAGTTTTATTCTTCCTCAAAATTTTGAAAAATGGTAAGCATTTATCTGCTAACTTTGAGATAAATCTGTTGAGAGATGCTACTCGCCCAATTAACTGTTGAACCTCATGAATGTTTCTAGGTGAGCTCATCACAAGTAGAGCTTGAATCTAGTCTGGGTTTGCCTCAATCCCTTGTTTTGTTACCAAAAAGTCAAGGAATTTTCCCGATAACACACCAAAGATGCATTTGGAGGGGTTAAGCGTCATACGATGTCGCCTTATGATTCCAAATGTTTCCTCCAAATGGGCGACATGGTCAATTGCTTTAAGACGCTTGACTAGCATGTCATCTATATAAACCTCCATTGTCTTCCCTATCATTTCCTTGAACATCATGCTGACCAATCTATGGTATGTCGCCCCTGCATTCTTCAACCCAAACTGGGTAGTGAGATTCTCTAATAACGTTGGCTTTGACGAGATTAGCCACTTCCTCTTCTATGACTTTTTAACGCCCTGGGGTGAACTTTCTTCTTTTTTGGCACACTGGAGGATGATCAGGGTCAGTGAATAGCTTATGGATGGTGACCTGAGGGTCTATTCTCAGGACATCGCCTTGTGACCACGTGAACACATCATAGATTTTCTTTAAAAGCTCCATTAAAGAACTTCATAGTTCTCAGTCAACTCGGTCCCGATCATGACATGGCGATCTGGATAATCGGGATGTATGGAGATTGGAGTCACTTCATCTAGTGGCTTGGTGTTTTTTGTCTCCCTATGATCAACAAAGGTAATCTCTTCCACTTTATCCCTCAGTGCATCCATCTCGGCATCATCTATCTATAATTGCTATTTGGCACTTGATTTTGTAAGAGAATCAATCTTCACTATTGTGATGAAACACTGTCTTGTAACCTTTTGGTTGCTCCTAACCTCGCTTATCCTAGTTAATGTGGAAAACTTCATCATCAGGTGATAAATAGAGGTAATGGCCTTGATTTTTCCCAGGGTAGGGTGACCTAAAATCGCATTGTAATTGTAAGACGAATGGCAATCCACTACAATAAAAGTTCTACCACACTGTAGTTTGGTAAGGTTTCACTCCCATGGTCAAAGGTAACTTGATCCATTCTAGGGGGCTAACATCATTTCCTCCAAACTTGACCAGAAGAGTATGAAATAGATGGAGCCTATCTCGGCCTATCTTCATTTTGTCAAATGCCGCGACAAACAAGATATCGGCAAAACTCCCATTGTCAATCAGGATCCTCTGAACATTAAAATTGGCGATAGTAGCCGAGATGACCAATGCATCATCATGGGGGATATGCAAGCCTCTCAAATCCTCATTGGTGATGGGTATGGACTGGTGAGCCCCGACCATAAGTGTGGAAAGGTTAAAGATCTCTTCTTCAGCCCGCCCACTTGCCTCTCGAGCTTGCCTCTTCCAAGATGAGCTTGAGCATCCTCCTGATGCAAATCCTCCATGAATAGTTTGGATATAGCCCGTCGTAGGCTTGTTGTCAGCATATCTTCTGTTAGGCGAGTCTTGACATGGACGATCAACTACATACTTTCTCAAATATCCTCTCTTAATCAGATCGACTATCTGCTCTTTCAGTTGGAAATAATTCTCAGTGTTGTGCCCATGATCTTTGTGGAACTCATAATACTTGTTCTTATTCCTTCTAAGGGGGTTAGTATTGATCTTCCCAGGCCACTTTATGAAGTCTTCATTCTTGATCTCCATAAGCACCTGGGCAGCAAGCGTGTTAAAGGGAGGCAACACAAAGTCAGATCGATGAGGTGGAGTTCACAGACGTTGTTCATTAATTTGCCTTCTCGCATCTCGTTCAAACTTTTTACTCTTTACCTTGCCTATGTAATCAGTCCATCGAGTGTCAGACTTCTGTCTCTGTGATCATCCTTTCCTCATCTCCTGCATTTGGCCTCGACTAACTCTTCTACCGCAATGTACTTGTCGTCCTTACTTTGGAGTGTTAACAGAGTTTCAGGAACATTCTTAGAGAAGGAGTCGAACAGCAGTCCCAAGAGAAGTCCTTCCATCATAGCCATAATGACCACTTTATCATTGGGATCCTCAACTTCTAGGACGGCCTACTTGAAACATTTATCATAGTCTTTCAAGCTCTCCCCATCCTTCTGGTGGATTGTGAAAAGGTGAAAGGCATTCTTTTGTCTGCCTCTGCAGCTTATGAAATAGGCGACAAATAGTTCACTTAGGTCTCCAAATTAGTCAATGGTCGAGAAGACAATTTTCTGAACCACAACCTCGCCAATCCCTTCAAAGTAGCAAAAAATCCTTACATATCACCTTATCTGAGTACCCCTAGAGCGTCATCCAAGTGGTCCATTGGTTCTGTCTTTCCTTCGTATACTACGAACTAAGATGGTAACTTAAATTTGGATGAAATCCGATCCTCATCACTCTGTATGGGGGTTCAGTATGTCATATTAAAGCGTCCACAATAACTGGGGTGTTTGTACTGGTATTGATGGCATCCATCTGAGCATCCAAATCCTTGATATTCTAGGTGGTGGACTTATCTCGGTGCCTAGGTGCTTGTCATCCCGACGAGGTGATCTCCCTCTTCTTCTGGTTTCCTCGCCCTCAGTATCATGGGTCCGGCTAGAAGTTCGAGATTCCAAAAGAATAAAACTCTTCTCACGTATGGTTAATCATGCCTAACCTATACTTTAGTGACTTTGAGATTCGTGGTCACCTGATCGATGAGAATGGCGAGATCGATCGACTTCTTCCTATACAGGTGCCGCGGTAGGAGGCAGGTTGTTCGTGGTGATGTGTTGTATCAAGCGGGCATTATTCTCGTTCATGATCCTAATATGTTTGATTCCATGCATCTCACGGTGGAGGCCCTCAAAAGCTAGAACTCGACTAGTGTTTGCCATTGGAAGTGCTCAATTATTTAGAAGGCTGCTGGTACTCTATCTAGGTAACAAGCGACTACACAGGTGCATAGAGTATTGGGAAATATGGGGGGCAGGCAACCAAACTATTGTGGTAGAAATTTGGGGGGCGAGCAAACAACAATCAGAATGGCTCCTTGAACTCGAAAGGGACCTCGGCTATGACCTGCATAAGAGAACAAACGTAACCGTCCAGGGTGAGGCCAATTCAAACCTCTCTGGTGTGGAGATCAAACTAAGGCGAGGAAGCTAGACAAAGTATCAAAGCTCTTAGAGTGCAAATCCAAGTGATTCGTGTGTACCTTTTCTAGTGGAGGGGGAATGACCATTTATAGATGGAGGATGGAGAGTCGTGCGAGGAGATCATGGAGTAATCCTCGAGTGGCTAAGTATGGAAGGAGATCCCGAGAATATCAAAGATAGAATAGGGAGACACCATTTGGAGACTGGACCGTGAATGTAGGAGTCCGGATGGAGGTGGAGTCTCAAATTGATCTTATCGTTTAGAGAGGCATGTGACATAGTTCACCTCAACCATAGGCAAGATGAAGCAATAAGGGCGGGCTTGTTCACTTTGGCTATAGACGAGGTGATGTCCAAGGAGCGCTCAGGTATTTCATGGAGTCTAGGCAAATTCTGCACTGATCACGAGATATGTTGGAGACATGATCTCTCACAGCAATGTGCCCACCTTGGGATATCAGCAAGTTGAGAATTTTCCCCTCATCAGCAACAGTACACTCCAATGATTGCAAGGGAACAAAATTTGCATTCCAAATTCAAATTTATACTAAATTGGGGCCCTCGCATAAGCACAAGAATATGTTTCTACATGTTCTGTTATAGGAACATAATCAATGAGCCGAGTGTACTCACACTTTCAAAGTATAAACACTATTCTCAGAGTGTTATAATGTAATTTCCATGTGGAAAAACTACAGAAAAAGAAGTTAAAACAATGCCCTGACAATATACCTTAAGAAACTATTTAGAAGAATAACCAATAAATGAATGAGTAGATACATTCTACTAAGAAAACAAAGCTTCCAGATAGTCATCAATATAAGCTAGGCATGGCCAACGTTGAGATATCACATACTTCCATTTGAAAAAGGAGATGGAACCTTGGGGGAAGGAATATCAAAATGAGAAAGCAACCCATGTTTTTCTTGCTGATCTGGACACGATTCTCTCTTTCGCCATTGTCTTCAATGTATTTGAGATAAAGTGCGCCTTTATCAAAGTTTGCATCTAAAATAGCATCATCCAAAGAAGAATCCAAAGTTGCATCCTTACAAACAACATCGTTAATGATTCCCCCACTCTTCACAATGTTGGCCAAGGTCTCACCAAGAACACTGACAACAAAAAGTGCCAAGTATTGCTCGACGGTCTAGATCAAAGAGATAGCAGGAACCTCAAGCAACTTCACTGATCTGGTTCCACTAATTGCCACAACTCTTTTGCCCCCTTTCAGTGAAAAGGGCTCATGTCCAGTGTTGGTAGAGGAACCACATGCCTCCCAGATAGCATTGAACAAGTCTAAATATTAATCCGATACTACATCTCCCAAAATGTCAGGTGGAATAATAACCCTAAGAAACATGTCTTCAATGCCAACGGTGATACTCTGAAGCTGCCCATATATTATTTGGCCATTTTCTACATTTGCTTCAATGGAAACATCAACAAGACCAGGCATAGGTTCCTATGGTTCCAATTCAATTGTCACGGCAGCCTTGAAAACCTCTGCTCCTTTGCAACCATTTTCAATAGGAACAATATCTAATGAATCCCCATGGCCGCCCAAAGCATAATCTTTTGTAGGAGGCTCACCAAGAAGGAAAGGTATGTGATTGGATGGAATAGACTCGTATGGTGCTAAAGAAGAAAACGTGAGCTCAACTGCATACATGGAAGGAAGCACCTCTAGTCCATCCAAATTGTTAGCAGGCAAATCCACTCCCTATATGCGTTTGAATGGTTCTGATTTAAAACTCAAAATTACAGGATATCTGAATCTTGAGTCCTGGCATGTGCCTAAAATCAGGTATGGTGGAAAAATGCTTCCTTACATTCCAATTACCTCTGATATCTTTGAATCCATTACACGTAATGGCTGATTTGGATGATCAACTCTTTCCATCTTTGAGTGAATTTGGCTATTGGTGCCTCCATCAACTTCCCTTTGCTCCAATGAGGGTTCATTGTTCCTGATGCCATCTAGATAAGCAGGTTTTTCAACACAACTA
>BRYE01000030.1:1647672-1652672 GCA_030159115.1 Actinidia arguta var. hypoleuca | reverse complement strand
TCATAGTATTGACATTTTGTATCGTATGTCATATATGTGTAGGAACGCCAAGTGTAGCACTTAGCCAAGGAAACCAAGGTGAGTAACACGATGCCATGGACAAAACTTATGTATCTTCAAAAGTGTTTTCAATACGTATTATGTTATATGTAACCATTTTTCCATGCTTTCAATACATCAATGATTATGTTCTAAATATGAATGCCATGCCTTTCAAAGTATTCAATGTTACTATGCTATGTATTGAAATCCATGGATGCATGATTTACAAGAAAAGCTAAGTATGTTCAAGATAAGCAAGTATAGTGACACTCGGGGTCCCCCGTGGTGGGACTTTAATCTAGCCTAAGGTCCTAAGGTAGATGGGGGACATTAAATAAGTTCCATCTACACAGTGAGATATCTCTGGCCAAAAGAGCCACCCGACCTATATGGTCATCCAGTTCAGCCGAGTTGTCATAGTTTCAGTATATGATACGTACGAGTACAAAAGCAAGTATGCCAAGATTCTGTGAGCTTCAAGTTTAAGAAAGTTATGTTTTCAGAAAAGATATGTATGCTCACATGTTTAAGTAAATGATATAAGTATGTTATGAATTAATCCATGGTATTTTATGTTCATGCATCTGTTGTTATTCACTAAGTTTTTAGCTTACGTTTTCGAAAACCTTTTCAGGAGACCAGTCCGAGGAGCAGTAAGAAGAAGATAGCAAGTAGACCTTAGTTTTGTGGCCAATGGCCTTATGTTGTTTTGTAAGGGCTAGACCCTATATTATGTAATGATGTATGTAAAAAGTTTAAAACTTAGGCACAGCTCTGTATACAGTGTGCACACTCTACTTTATTATTTTCAGTATTATGACGCTTCCGAGAAAAGAAAAAAAAAATTTATACCACTTTGAATGAGTATGCACAGGTTAAAGATAAGTAGGCCTTGGCGGCAAGCCGTCGGCCGGTGACGTACCGTCGATCCGCATAGACCGGGTTGCGGGGCGTTACAATGTGTTTTGAACCCACGACCTACCAAATTAAAGGTCCTTAAATTTATTTTCAAATGAGAGTGACCTAGAATGTAGACTCAATGTCTTGAGGTAAAAGTGATGCAATGAACGAACTAGTGTTAAGGGAGCAGTATTCTTATTTTGCTTTGAGGTCATGACCTAGGGAATTGTCTTATACTTTCATCACGATGAATGAGATTTTGATGAATGGTAAACTTGGAATCCTTAGACCTATTCCTAGGGGTGTTGTCCTAGGGCATAACCTATCAAAGAACGAGAGCACCTAAAGTCGAGTCGAGAGTTACATTAGTTTGATTCGTTTACCATTGAACATAGTATCAATGTTTACGTGCTTTACTTGTAGGAATGCTGAGTTTAGCACCTAGCCAAGGGAACCGAGGTGAGTAACACGATGCCATGAATAAAATTATGTATTTTCAATACGATGCCAGGAAAGATGACCGGATTTGGGCCTTGAGCATTGATAATAACATCTGATCGGGGAGGAGAGGTAGAATCTCCCTCCATCTCTTCCTAATGGAGCCCACTTACTCCACTAAGTCATCTCGAGTATGGTGACCTCAAGGGGGTTCACCTCGAGAATGGCTTAACTCACCCTCATCGGTCACAATATGAACCTCGTCGCCTGCATTTTAGTCATTGGCATTGTCCCCACCACTGGACACCATTTTTCCCAAATCAAGGGCAAAGCTCCATAGAAAAGCCTTTGAGCGAAGGATGTCCTTAACCGCGAAGAACTATCCCTGCTCTAATAGTCCATGGGCGAACTCCTAGTCATCCCCCGAAATGAAGAAGAATTTCTTCTTCCATCCCCCGATGTTGCACCTTGATGTTACTAGGATGCACCTTGATGTTGCTGGGATATCCCCCGAGATAGTCCATGGGCGAACTAACCTGGGTTGCACCTTGATGTTGCTGGGATATCCCCCGATCAAGGTACACCTCAACTTCACCTTGAAGTATAGCCACCTTGGGTTTGGCCTTGGGTTGTTAAACAAGCTGAACAAATGTCTAAGCTCGTTTAGGGAAATGGCGAATTTTTTAAATCGCCACAGCACCAATGCCCAGACCATACTTTGCCATGCATTGGGGGCCAGCTAGGTAGGGCAAACATTATAATAGGCTAGTATTCTCTTAAGTGTGGGTTGAATGGGAAGACACAGACTTGTCTAAAAGGTGGCCTTGTAGAAGGCCACCTCGTCTGGGCAAGTAGAAGCTATGGTCTCATTAGCCTCGGGGAGCCTCATCTGAATCCTAGATAGGAAAGAACATGACTCTCGCAGACGATCTAGCTCACCTTGGGTCATTATATTCATCTCTCTCAGGTGGAGGTCTTGTGTCTACTGAGGGATCTCCCTTATTTCCAAAACACTTCTCTCTAGGAGAGGAGGGATATTTGGTGACCTCAGTATCGGACCATTCTCCTAAGTGGTCGGATATCTAAGAAGGGAGGGTATTTTCTACGTCTCTTACGTTAATGTTTTCGTACATAAATAAAAGGATTCAAAATGTAAAAAGAGGTGGTGAATACTTACAGAATGGCTAAAACGAGCACATAGTAAGGAAAGCAAAATGAGCAAGAATCATGTCATAGCAAATTTAGCAATTCTCAAATGAAGGGGACAAAAGAGTACACAATATGAAGGGGTCTCTTATTTATAGGGGAAGCAGAGGGCCAAGATTTGATCACATCAACGAACAGGATTGGATGATGCTCCATATATTGAGACTGTTTTAGCCATTTGAAGATGAAGGAATGCACCTTCATTAATGCATCTACATGTGCCATCTCTGTAGAGCACGCCATCATTGCGTGCTTACATCATCCATTAACACCCCATAATTTGCTACTCAGTAATGCCAAGTAATTCTCCTAGGCATCTCAAGTAGGGGCAACTAATGAGGGGTAAAATCCTCACCTAATAAATTTACCTCTTGAGAAAACAATTTGGCCCGAGGTGAACATGTCGCCACGTTGTCTACAAAAGATTATGTCGCCAATGTCTCTCAGGGTCGCCATTCAGCGTGTTCAAGCTTCCTGAAACACCATCCATGTCCTCCCAATATCCCAAATCATCAATCCTAAGTAGTTGACCTCGCCACCATCTTTAGGCTGAGGTAAACTTGAGACTCCATTGCCACTAGTCTCCTGCGGTTGTGGTACCATCTCCATTTGGAAGTCACCACTTGTTACACCGTGAACCTCAACCATGGCTTCCTTATTTGGTCATCCAATGATTATGCCATGATTTTCTTATACGATTGTAAATTCTCCATCTATAAAAGACTGCTCACCATCCACCAGAAGAGTAACCACATTCTCACTCCTTGAGCCATTGCTATATAATTTTATTGTTATGCTTTGTCTAGCAAATTTATCTCGATCTCATCTCCACGCTAGAGGGGTTTTGAGTGGCCTCACCCCAGCTGGTGATGTTTGCTTCCTTGTGTAGTTCATTGATGTTAATACCGAGCTTCTTGAGCAATTTTGATTATTTGTTGCTAGTTCTAAATTTCTACCACAATAATAATGAAAGCAAGAGTTTAATTTATTTGAATCCATGTTTATGTATGATTTGTTTATTATTCTCAGATGTCATTTAATCTACTTGCAATCATCCTAAATCAACATAAATTGACTGGACCTAATTATGTGGACTGGAAGAGAAATCTTGTCATTGTACTCACTGTGGAAGGGTACAAGTATGTTTTAACTAAGGAACTTCCAGATCTTCTTGCTGCCAATGCACCTAAAAGAGTGTAGAGGAAAGCCACTAATTGGAGGGTGAGTTGAAAAGGCCCACGAAAAGCTCGTCATCTCTACCGAGGAGCGAACCCTTACTGTTGAGAAGCTTGTCACAACCCATGCCTAGTTGGACAAGAGTTGGGATAAGGTGTTCAAACTCCAAAAGGTGGCCAAAGGCCCTATTTACTAACAGGTCTTTAATCTTGGCTAGAACAGGGGTGGACAGTTCTATGTCTACGAGGTAACCAAAGAGTTGCCCGATGCATTTCATGACAGTTGGCTTGTGTGTCTGAAGGAGCTTGTCATGCCCCTAGATCATTCCACATGCGCAGTAATGAAGATCCCGATGACCTTCTCAGACCCACCTGAGCCTTATTTACCCATATTCCTCTCGGGCTTTGATGAGAATGAATATGCAAACCTTCCTCCTGAGGAGGCTGAAGATGCTGCTAATGGTGGGGCTGAGGAGGCAGAGACTAAGGCAAAAAAGGAGCCAGAGGCAAAAGAAGATGAGGGCGATCCTCAAGACAACCCCCTGAGATGTAAAGTGCCTTACAACATTGTAAGATTGTCGGTCCATATTTTGAAATTCTATAAATAACTCTTTTAAACAGTGTCCTTTGTAAATTTTGTATATATTTAGCTTTTTCTTATCCAGCTCGGTTTGCATTTACTTATGCCTTAGCATATGTTTTTCTATATTCTATCTTTTGAATGCTTTAGGACATCCTGAGCTCAACACTCAATTATCTTCTGAATGCCTTAATGCATATCTACCCTTGTGAATGTGTAAAACAATCCTGAGCTCGGTGCTCAGGCAGCTCGAAGAACAAGTCATGCACATGCCCTAGCATAGATGTAGCTTTTCTTCATATTTGTTTTGTAAATGACTAGGACACTCCTGAGCTCGGTGCTTAAGCAACTCATTGAATAAGTTCTTCACATGCCTTAGCAAAAATTTGCATGCTATAGCGTAGATGTTGCTTTTCTTCAAACTTGCTTTGTGAATAGTTAGGACATCTCAAGCTCATGCTTGAGCAGTTCGATGAATAATCTCATGCTTGCTTTAGGGCATCTCAAGCTCATGCTTAAGCAGTTCGAGGAATAGTCTCACTTACTTTAGGACATCTCAAGCTTGTGCTTGAGCAGGTCTGCGAATAGTCTCATGCTGACGTTAGGACCTCTTAAACTTGGTGCTCAAGCAAATGAGGATTGCATCTCAGTTTAAATTC
>BRYE01000030.1:1642672-1645172 GCA_030159115.1 Actinidia arguta var. hypoleuca | reverse complement strand
CACCAAGATGTTCACAAATTTGGGATAAAACCATGGATGCCTACATCAATGACATGGTGGTTAAGAGCAAAAATGAGCTGGATTATTTGAAAGACCTCACCGAGGTGTTCGAGATCATGAGAGAGCACAAGTTAAGACTGAATGTGGCTAAGTGCAACTTTGGAGTGAGCTCAAGCAAACTCCTAGGGCATTTAGTCATTCGACAAAGGATGGAGGTGAATCCAGAACAAATTGCGATAATAAATGACCTTGTCAGCCTGAGAACTACGAAAGAGGTTCAAAAACTAACTTGAATGGTAGCAACACTTAATAAATTCAATAATAAGTCTTCTGACAAATGTCGTTCATGTTTTCAGCTCCTTTGCAAAAATATAATTTTTTATGGAATGAGGAGTGCGAACTTGCACTCTCACAATTCAAAAAGTATTTAATGAAACCACCACTTCTTTCTACCCCGGATGAGGGAGAATTGCTTTATGTCTACCTCATTGTCTCCAAACAAGTACTTAGGGAGGTAGATAGAGATCAACGCCAGATCTACTACGTTAGCAAGACATTTACAGATTGCCAAATGAGGTACCTACTGATGGAAAAACTGGTGCTAGCCTTTGTTATTACTATGCAAAAACTTATGCACTATTTTCAAGCACATCCAATCACAGCGTACACCAAGTTTCTGCTAATAAATATGTTAATGAAAGAGGACTTGTCCAAGAGATTATCCAAATGGGTTTTCAAGCTCGGACAGTTCAATATAAATTTTTTACCCAAGGCAGCAATCAAGAACGAAGTCTTGGCTAATTTTGTTGCAAAATTCTCACCCCAAACTTTGAGTCCAGAACTGGGCTACCCTGAGTCTGCACGTAGGGAATGGGAGAACTCGACAAGAACATTAGCTTTGACTGAGCCAGCACCTAAGGATCCTGAGGTTCGCAAGGAATCCTCTCAGGGGGTAAAAATACAGGCGGTTGAGAATATCTCTAAAGGTCTTGAGGTTCACAAGGAACAACCTTTGATGCCAAAACCTTTCTTTCAAAAATTTTACAAGTTTTCATGTTTGAATTTAAACCTAGATGCAATCTTCATTTGCCCGAGCACCGAGCTCAAGGGATCCTAACACGAAGCGCAAGACTATTCCCTGAACTGCCCAAGCACGAGCTTGAGATGTCTTATAGCATTCATAAAGCAAACTCTACACTATGGCATGCAAACAATAAAATTTTGCTAAGGCACGTGCAGAACTTATTCAAAAGAGCTGAGAAAAGTCAAGAGAAAAGCTACATCTACACTATGGCATGCAAATAGCATATCTTCGCTAAGGCATGCGCATGACTTGGTCTTCGAGCTACCTAAGCACCAAGCTCAGGATTGTCCTAAGCATTCATAAGGCAATGCAAAAAATAGATATATGCTAAGGCATTCATAAGCTACCCGAGTACTGAGCTCAGGGTGTCTTAAAGTATTTAACATGTAGAGGCAGAAATATGCTAAGGCAAAAGTAAGTGTACACTGAGCTGGAGGGAAAAAGGCATTTCATATTTACAGAATTTACAAATCTATATTGTTCAAAAAAATATTTATAGTCCAAAGGAGATTCAAAAACCAAGACCAAAACCCTTTATATTGCAATAAAACACTTTACACCTCGGGTGGGTTGGGGCGTTATCCTATAGGCCACCCTTAGCTCAGGCCCCATCTACTTCTTCCTCTGGCTCTTTAGCTACCTTGGTACCATCCACCTTAATCCTGTTGTCGGCTTCATCCTCATCTACCAGTTGGTTGGCATATTCCTCCTCATCGATGCCTGGGAGGAGGATTGGCAAATACAACTCTAGTGGGTCGAGGAGAACTATTAGAGGCTTTGTCGTCACCCATACGGGATGATCAGAAGGTGTTCTAAGCTCTTGAAGACACGCGAGTCAGTCCTCGTGAATACATTTGAGCACATTAGGGCTACCTCATGGACATATTGTAACCAAGCCATGTTCCAACTGCGATCGAAGACTCGCTAGTAGAAAAGGTCGTGGGCTATCTTATGGAGTTTGGCCAATTCCCCTTGAGCCTTATCTCTCTCAACACGAGCAGTAGTTACTTCCTCCATTGCAATGGCAGCGAACTCGGCAAAAGATTTGTGCTCCTTAGTGAAAGTTGCATTCAAATAAATGAGGTTCTCCTTCGTTTTCTTCATCTCACCCTCCAGAGCGGTGTCTTTCTTATGAGCTTTCTTCAACTTGTCAGAACATTTATTTAAGCATTAAAGGTTTGCCATTGACCTCTAGAGGGCCTGCAACACATGTCCAAAATGAAAAATTACGTAGTGTTCTGAAGCATAGAAAGCAATAAACCATCTGCTTGGACACTTAGACATTTTGCATGATTGTAAGGCTGCCAATTGTCACCTTGTCTTTCACGTCCAGATCTAACACATCTCGAACCAACATGACAGCCTGCACTAAAGCGGTGTCATGTTCCTAGTCTGTGTTAGTAGTAGTAACTCACC
>BRYE01000030.1:1622672-1625172 GCA_030159115.1 Actinidia arguta var. hypoleuca | reverse complement strand
CTTAATGGTGACTTTATTCAATTCTCGACCCACCAAGGAACCAGGTAGTTCATCAGAAAAATTCCAAACAACATGAATATCTTCTAAGGACGATGAGAAACATGTGTCAGTAAGGATGTGTACAGGTTGTCCCCAATTAGGGAGTATATCTGGTATTACTGAAAAGGTAGCTAGGGTATTTCCTGGTACAAGTGGAAGGCTCATCCTTACCGTGGTTGATTATCCCTTTTTTCGACTGGAGGTTGCTAGACTGATGCTGAGGCTGATATTACCATCCTTGTGCTCTATTTTTCCTTGGACAATCTTTAACTTGGTGCCCTCTTGGCCACACCTGTAACAAGCTGTGCTTCCCCTACGACATGTGCCCTAATGCTTCTTTTGACAATTTGGGCAAGTTGGTACTTTATTATACATGATGCTTACTTGGTGCCCGGTGTTTTCTCGTGGGGTTGCTGGATTTTTACTTGAAGATTTGGAATTATGCCACTTTGAATTTTGTTCTATGCTTAGGTTTCCTCCTGACCTCTTTTTTATTGCTCTCCCTGTATTGAGTTATCTCATTCAATGTTCTCTCAGCAATTATCGCTCGTTGAAGTACCTTTTGATGGGTTGGCAGTCGTAATATGTCTACTTTATTGTGGATATTCCATTGCAACCCTGCTTCAAACTTCCTCACCTTGCAAGACTCCTACGATACAATGTGCGGGGCATAACGAGACAACTCAATGAATTTGACGTTATACACTTCTACTGACAATATCTCCTTGTGTAAAATTAAGAAATTCTGTAGTTTTCTGATCCCTGACAATTTTGGAAAAATATTTGTTATTGAACACTTCTAGAAACCTAGGCCACAACCATAATGGGTCTAACGAATTTTTCAACTGTCACCAAACTAGTGCGGCTCTCTCAAAAGTAAAGGTTGTAAAGGTCACCTTTTGGTTATCGGTGCAAGGCCTCTTAATTCTCAAGAGCCAAGATTTCAGGGCCATGGGATCGGGGGTTCCTTGAAAAGTTAGGAATTTCAACTGTTAAAACTATTTAATGGTGGTATAGTTCACTACTTTTGCTCTTGGCACTTGTACAGCCGGTTCTTTTGGTGCTTCGGCATTTTTGTTTTTATGATTATCCTATACCACTTGAATAAGTCTTTCTAGGATCCTCTCTATACGGTTAATTCAATTTTCGGGCTCTACTGTCCCTCCACGGCCTCCTCTTCTGGGAAGCATAGCTCACTACAAATATGTTAAAGTGTTTAGACATTTATCGTAATAATAATGGCAAGTCATATCATGTAAGACATATATCATATGGCACATACCCTAATCAAATCCTAAAATTTTATCTAGACATGACTCTATCTTATGGTGTTAACCTATAGCTCTGATAGCCATAACTTGATCTTATGGTGTTAAACTATTGCTTTGATAGACATAACTTGATCTTACGGTGTCAACCTATAGCTCTAATAGACATGACTTGATCTTACGGTGTCAACCTGTTGCTCTAATAGACATGACTTGATCTTACGGTATCCATCTATAGCACTGATAGACATGACTTGATCATACGGTGTCAACTTGTAGCTTTGATATACATGACTTGATCTTATGGTGTCAACTTGTTGCTTTGATAGACATGACTTGGTCTTATGGTGTCAACCTATAGCTCTGATAGACATGACTTGATCTTACGGTGTTAACCTATTGCTCTGATACCACTTTGTCAGGCCTCGTAACCCGGCCTATGCGGATCAAAGGCTCGTGATTGGCCGGTAACCTAGCTACTAGAGGCTAACATGCATTTAATCGGTTGAACACTTATGCATAATCATTTACAATGATATATAGTTGCAAAAATGTCATAATAACTGAAAATTATAAAACATTGAGTACATTCAGAGTTGTGCCTATAGGTCACACAACTTGGCATAGTAATCTTTTGGTCACACAATATAGTAACCATATAGGTCACGGGGGCTCTTAAGGCTAGGGACGTCTCCCAAAATAGATAGTTTATTTCACGTCCCCTATCATAGGACTATTGGACTAGATTAAGGTCTCATCATGAGAAGACTCTGAGTTGACGCTATACATTAAAATTCTTTACTGTGCATTGAAATTCTATCATTCTTTCATGTAAAAGCATTCATCCATGGGTTTTCCATTCATAACATAAAATTATTAGCATTCGTTTAAAAGACATGATAGTTATAGCAAAATATAATCGTTTATGCATTAAAAATATGTAAAAAATTTGCATGTATAATAGTTCACATAGAAAACATTTGGAATGTACATAGATTTTGTTCGTGGCATCATGTTACTCACCTCGTTTCCCGTGACTAGGTGCTAAGCAACGTGTTTCTACATGTAAAGGACATAAGGTACAAAATTGTCAATAGTATGATCGATTAACACCAAAATATAATATCAAAACTAATACGAAACTTTTGCCTCAACCTAGGGAACACTCACTCTAGGTCAAAACCTCATAAAAA